>JARQOD010000001.1:524754763-524818889 GCA_033576555.1 Oophaga sylvatica
CTGAAAAAACTGGAAAAATAAAAACAAAAATCATGGCTGAACTAAATGGGGGGCAAAAGCCCCCGGAGGGGCCCAAAGGCCCCACAAGTGCGGACAAAAGCAAAAATAAAGAAAAAAAAAAAAGAAAAAATTTTTTTCTGTTAGCGGGAGATGCAGCACACACGCACAAAAAGGGAAAAAACAGAATCAAAATTTTGAGAAAAAAAATTTTGATCCCGGCAACCCTGATGGGAAGGGGGCCCCCCTTAAATAAGCCCATCAGTAACACCTGATTCCCAATCCTCAAATTTCACTGGACGTCCGTACCGCTTGTAACCCCCATAGGGAGCCTCTGCTCAGAACTCATTTCAATCCATTCACAACAGTACCCCCCCCTTTGAGGGGGGTTCACCGAACCCCCTCACTTAGCAACCAGGTCGGTCGGATGACTTATGAACGCACGGATGAGTCTCCCAGCATGGATGTCTGAAGCAAAAAACCCAAGAAGCCTCCGACCATAACCCTCTTTTAACCAAATACTGGAGTTTCCGCAAAAAAAAGAAAATTTAAAATATTTCAAAAACCACAACCCATATTGCCCCAACCGAACGGGTCAGGAGGCAAACAGTGGAACCACGGCTCAACAAACCTCTTCCAAGGACTTTTGGAACACGTTATGGACTTAAATGTCCCGGAAAAGAAGCAAACAAAAGAAACGGATTAAGAATCCCCCTGATTTTTTAAAAAGGGAAAGGGAACCGGGTTTTTTTTTGGAGATGCCCCTCCATAGGAATTTTTTTGGGGAAACCCCCAACCCCAACCCCCCCCTTTTAAAACCCCAAGGCCACATCCGCGGTTAGCAAACCCGGGGCCCCCTTCCGAGGGGGAAATTTCCCCCTACCGGGTTCCCCAAAGGTCAAAAACCCCCCAACAAGTCACACCGGACAGGCAAAAAAACCCCGTCTGCCTGGAAAATCGAGGGTGAAACCCGAATTACAAAAAAAAGGAGACATAAAAATGGCAGGTGCCCTATTTTAAGAGCAAACCACCAAAGGCAAAAAAAACCCAAACCTGATCAGCAACCAAAGACTTAGATAATCCCAATTCTGGTTTCTCCTCAGTTTGACCATTGGCTGAGGAGAAACGCCGAGAAAAAAACAAACCAACTTAAAAAAAAATTCCCCCAAAATCGGGAAAACAAACTGGCCCTCTGTCAGACACAATGTTTTAGGAATGCCGTGTAAACGAACCACGGCTGAAGGAAAAAGGCACCAATTAGAGGAGGAAGGCAACTTAGGGGAAAGGACAAGTGCATCATCTTGGAAAACCCCTCACAAATCACCCGATGACTTTTTTTCCTTGGGGGAAAAAGGGAGGTCAAAAAAATCCTAAGATGGGGGCCCCGGCTCTTTGGGACAGGCAATGGCATCAACAAAAAACCCAAGCGAGAGCAAGGGGTTTGGGGCGGAGCAAGTCCCCCGGGGGCCAAATTTTCCCTGACATCACGAGACAAGGAGGCCCCCCAAAAAACCGCTAACCAAGTCTCTGGGGCCAAAAATTCCCCGGGTGACCGGCCCCAACGGGAACAAATCTCAAAAAAAACACTTTTTTTTATGGGGCCCCGGGCAAAAATTTCCCCAAAGGGGACCTCGGGCCCTATCCCCTGACACCCCTCCAAACCATCTCAAATTGGGGGGGATGGCGGAAAAACACCCTTTTTTTCAAAAAAACAGAAGGGTCAGAACCCCCGGAGAGTCCCCCCAAGGGGAAAACCCCGAAGGGCATCCCCCCTTAAAAAATTTTTATGCCAGGAAGAAAGGAAACCACAAAATTAAAAAACTTTGGGAAAAACAAGGCCACCTGGCCGTCAGGTTAAGTTTCTTGAGATTCCAGATAAACCAATTCTTATGGGCCCAAAAGGCCACCACCCCATGTTTGGGCTCCCCCACCAATGTTCCACTCTTCAAAACCCACTTCGGGCCCCAAAAATCCCTTCCCACGTCTAATTTTTTTTGTAGGGGAAAATTTTGAGAAAAAAAACACAAGGGTTCTTTAAGGTTCTGGTCTTTTGGGCAAAACGGCCCTGCCCCAAATTTTTTAGGGGGTCAACCTCCCCCTGAAAGGCAGAGAAAACTTCGCCGTAAAAAGGGCAGAAGTGAATCTCTTTAAAAGTTCCAAAAATGCAGAACGCCCAGGCCAATTCACCACATCAAAACCCTTTTTGGTCAAATCATTAATGGTTAAACAATAACCGAAAATTAACAATAAATTTACGATAAAAATTGGAAAAAAACCCAAAAATCTTTGAAAGCCTTTATGAAGTGGTTGGACCCAATCACAGGGCCGGGAACTTGACCCGGGTCCATTTCATAACAGATGGGGACAAAATGAATCCCAAAAAGATCCTCTGTACGCCAAAAAGACACTTTGATCCCTTCACATACAAAGCATATTCCTCTCAAAATCTGGAATACAGTTCGAACATGTTTCACATGAGAGTCCCAGTCATTAGAAAAAATCAAGATATCCAAATAAACATCAGAAATTTATCCACAAAATCCCTGAAAATGTCATTCATGAAGGACTGGAAGACAGAAGGAGCATTAGTGAGCCCAAAGGGCATCACAAGGTACTCAAAATGACCCTCAGGGGTGTTAATGCCGTCTTCCATTCATCCCGTGCTTAATGCGAATAAGGTTATATGCCCCTCTGAGGTCCAAGCTTGGTAAACCAAGTAGCGTTTTCACCCTGGAAAACAGTCAAAATCAAGGGTAACGGATATTGATATTTCACAGTAATATTGTTCAAAAGACGATAATCATACACGGCCTTAATGAACCTCCTTTTTGGCCACAAAGAAAAAACCGGCCTAAGGGGTGAAGAGGATGGTCTGATATGACCCTTCTCCAATGACTCCTTGATATAAGACCGACATAGCATCATGTTCAGGTACAGACAAGTTAAAAAGGCGACCTTTAGGGAATTTACTACCAGGCACTAATTCATAGCGCGTCATAGCTCTATGGGGAGGCAAGGATGCAGATTTACTTTCGCTAAAACACATCAGAAAAATCAATCAAAAAGTCAGGAACATCCTGAGCCTGGGGGAGGCAGAAAAAACAGATGTTGGTATAACACATTGGCAGCCCCAACTGTTACAGACACAGATTTCCAATCCAAAAACAGGATATGAGACTGTAACCAAGGGAAACCCAGCACGATAAATGTCATGCAGATTATACAGAACCAAAAATTTGCAGCCTCCTGTGATCAGGTTCAACCCTCATTATCACCTGAGTAGAGAACTGAGGTTTATTCTCAGCCAAAGGGGTAGAATCGATTCCCATAGGGAATAGACTTCTGTAGGGGTATCAGGGAAACCCGCAAACGTTTAGCAAAATCAAAATCCATCAGGTTAATAGTTGCTCCCGAATCAACGAAAGCCTGAGCAGAAAATGAGGACAGAGAGCATTTCTGAGTAACAGTTAATAAAAATTATTCTGAACACTACCCAAGACAACTGAGCGTGCAAAACGTCTTCCCCGCTAGGGCAGACTAAAATAGCATGAGAGGGCATCACCACAGTAGAAACATAACCCATTGCGCTTTCGAAATCATGACGCTATGCCAGAAAAACCACTCTATCACACTGCATGGTTCAGAAGCAGGTTCACAAGGCAACACTATTCCACGCATACTTCTCCGCTCACGCAAACGCTGTCATTTGAATCGCTAATGACATAGAATCATTGAGACCAGAGGGGACAGGGAATCCCACCTATAGATCCTTTACATTATCTGACAGACCCTTCCGAAAAAGGGCTGCCAAAGCGTCGTCATTCCATTGGTCAGGACTGCCCACCTGCGAATCCTGACAGTATAAATCAGCGTCATTAAGCCCCTGATTTAATGCCAACAAGGCTTTTTCAGCTTGATCATGACATTAGGTCATCGTACAATAACCCCAAGGCCTGAAAAATGCATCAACATCATTCAAAACAGGATCCCCAGGTGTCAGGGAAAAAGCCCAATCCTGAGGATCGCCCGCAGGAGAGAGATGACAATTGAAACCTGCTGCGCTGCGTTCCCGGGACTTAGATTTTAAGGCAAAAAACAATTTACAATTATTTTTGAAATTCAGAAACTTGGCTCGATCCCCCAAAAACAAATCTGGCATGGGAATCCTAGGTTCCACAACAGGCAACCTAGCAAGATAGGTAGCAATACTCGAAACCTCAGTGGCAAGCTGATCCACACGCCAGACAACTGTGCAAACTCCATGAGAGAAAAAAATCCTCCCCAGCACCCAGAGATACAGAGGGAAAAAAAAAAATGCAACAACAGAAAAATATCTCTGACAACTCTGCAACCTTTTTTTTTTTTTTTTTCTTTCACAATATTTTTCCCTTCTGTGAGTACCATATAATTTTCAGTTATGTCCGGGATATGTTATGATTTGGTAACTGAGTAGTGCAGGTAAAAAGGTAATACACCAGAGCAGTTGGAATCATGAGATTGCAGTACCTGACTAACCACCACAACTAGAGGCAGCCGTTGAGCGTTCCTACGTTGGTCCTAGACGCCTCGTCACAGCCTGAGAAACTAACTATACCTAAAGATAGAAAGTGAAAGCTATCTGCCCCGAGCAGATCCCCAAAAACATAGAAAGCCCCCAAATGTAATGGCGGTTAGACAAGAAGAAATATGACACAGACAGAAAATAGTAAGAGCAAACATTGGGCCCAAACTATCTAAAATAGAAAAGGATAGGAAGGGCAACTTACTGCAATCCAAAAAACCCTGAAAAGCACCAAACCTACTAATTCAAAAACACCTGAGATCACACGACCTCTACCACCTAAATTAGTTCTCTGGTGTAAAAAATCAAACAGCAGCCACTGAAAAAACTGGAAAAAGCAAAAGTACAAAACATCAGTGGCTGAACTAAACTGAGAGGGCAAAAGCCCCGGAGGGGACCCTAAGGCCCCCACAGAAGTGCGGACAAAATGCAAAATCAGCACAAAAAAAAAGAAGAAAATGTCTTATCTGTTAGCAGGAGATGCAGACACGACACAGCAGGCTACAAGGGAAACAGGAATCAAGGATTGAGACCAGAACAATTGATACCGGCAACCCTGATGGAAGGCGACTCCTTAAATAAGACCAGTCAGTAACACCTGATTCCCAATCCTCACAATCTTCACGGACAGTCCAGTACCGCTTGTAACCACCAAAGGGAGCCTCTGCTCAGAACTCATTTCAAGTCCATTCACAACAGCACTCCCTCCCTTCCGAGCCCTGCCGTGCGCCCAAACAGTGGTCCCCCCATATATGGGGTATCAGCGTACTCAGGACAAATCGGACAACAACTTTGTGGTCTAATTTTCTCCTGTTACCCTTGGGAAAATAAAAATTGGGGACTAAACGATCAGGTGTGTGGAAAAAATATGACTTTTTATTTTCATGCCCGGGAGTTTTTAAAACTTCTGTGAAGCACTTGGGGGTTCAAAGTGCTCACCACACATCTAATAAGTCCTTAGGGAGTCTAGTTTCCAAAATGGTGTCACTTGTGGGGGGTTTCCACTGTTTAGACACATTAGCGCCTCTACAAACGCGACATGGCGCCCACCAATTCTGCGTTGAAAAAGTCAAATGTCGCTCCTTCCCTGCGACCTCTGCCGTGCGCCCAAAAAGTGGTTTACCCACCATATGGGGTATCAGCTGCTCAGGACAAATTGCACAAAAACTTTTGGGGTCTTGTTACCCTTGGGAAATAAAAATTGGGGTGAACAGATATTTTTTGTGGAAAAAATATGATTTTTTATTTTCACGGTTCTATGTTATAAACTTCTGTGAAGCACTTGGAGGTTCAAAGTGCTCACCACACATCTAGATAAGTTCCTTTAGGGGGTCTAGTTTCCAAAATGGGTCACTTGTGGGGGTTTTCCACTGTTTAGACACTCAGGGCCTCTAACAAACACGACATGGAGTCCAGCCAATTTCCTTTGAAAAAGTCAAATTCCGCTCCTTCCCTTGCGACCTCTGCCGTGGCGCCCAAATAAGGTTCCTCCACAATATGGGGTATCTGCTTATTCAGGAGAAATTGCACAACAAATTTTGTGGTTTCATTTTTTCTTTTTAACAGTTGTGAAAATAAAAAAAATTGGTTCCGAAGTAAAGTTTTTGCAAAAAAAGTTAAATGTTAATTTTTTACTTCCACATTGCTTCAGTTCCTGTGAAGCACGTAAAGGGTTAATAAACTTCTGAATGTGGTTTTTAGCACCTTGAGGGGTGCAGTTTTTAGAATGGTCACTTTTGGGTATTTTCTATCATAATAGAACCCTCAAAGTGACTTCAAATGTGATGTGGTCCCTAAAAAAAATGGTGTTGTAAAAATGAGAAATCTGCTGGTTAACTTTTAACCCTTTAACTTCATAACAAAAAAAAATTTTGTTTCCAAAATTGTGCTGATATAAAGTAGACATGTGAGAAAAAGTTATTTAATAAGAAATTTGTGTGACGTACCGCTCTGATTTTAGAGCATAAAAAATTTAAAGTTTGAAAATTGTTAAATTTCAAAATTTCGCCATATTTCAGTTTTTTTCATAAATAAACACAAGTCATATCAAAGAAATTTTACCACTAACATGAAGTACAATATGTCACGAAAAAACAATCTCAGAATCAGCTGGATTCGTTAAAGCGTTCAGAGTTATAACCTCATAAAATGCAGTGGTCAGAATTGTTAAAAATTGGCCCGGTCCATTAAGCTGCAAAATGGCTGTCACTAAGGGTTAAAAAACGTTGTCGCCATTTTGTGAGACCTGTCACCTTTTCATTTTTCAGTGGATAGCATTGTGTTGAGAGCTTGTTTTTTTTTAACGTTGTGAACTGACATTTTGCAGGTATTTTTTGGGATACATATGAAATTTCCAGTGCTTCCTATTCAGATTTTGGTGGAGTTGCAGCCAACACAAAAAAATACTCGCCTTCTCTGCAAACTTAACCATGGCATACTGGGAGTTAAGATTTATTTACAACGAAAATAATCCTTTTTCCAAATTTCTGAAGTGGTATGGTAGATTCATTGATGATACCTTAATTTCTGGGAAGGCAATGAATCTATCATACCTGAATTGTCAGATATATCAATGACAATGAAATGATATCAAATTACATAGTTGCTAACAGGAATAACATTTCTTTCCTTGATCTGAATTTGCGTGGTGACAGTGGCATTCCTATCATCTCAGGACTTTTTCCAAACCCATTAAAGGTAATACGATCCTGCATGCAAATAGTGGCCATCCTAGACACACGATTAAGTCTATCCCGGTGGGAGAGTTTATAAGGCAACAAAAGAAATTGTTCTCAGGAAAAAGACCTGTTCAAAGAATTGGAATGATGAGAATAAATTAAAAATAGGGGCATCCATTATGGACCATTGAGAGAGATCGCAATATAGCATTAAAACGTGATAGAAAAGAACTATTGCAGCCCAATAAAATAAAAATAAATATTTGGGAACAAATAAAGAGGATTCAAAATCATTTGTTAGCATTCAATTTAGTTCTCAATTCTATGAAATAAAAAAAATTATTCAAAAATATATCCCCATTTTAATGAGGACGAAACATTGGAAAAAATACTCTAACCAGGGTTTAATATTGTGGTAGGAAAGCTCCTAAGGCTGTGGTTCCACGGTCCGGAACCACAGCGCTTTGGACGGAGCGGAAATTCGCTCCGTCTAAGCCCCGCCCCCTTTATGACGCGCGATCTTTCCGGATGTGTTCAGGACACCTCCGGAACACCTCCGGAAAGAGCGCAGGGCTACATAGCCCTGTGTTAATTCTGTTGCGGCGACGCACCGTCGCCGCAACACGCGAGGACATGCTGCGGTCTGAAAAGACGCGCCGCATGTCCGTTTACGCAGGTCTGCCACCTGCGTGTTGTTACGCATAGTGGAGACGGGATTTCTTGAAATCCCCTCCACTATGCTGTAACATCTGGACGCTGCGTGTTAGGCGCTGCGCCAGCGCACAGCGCCAAACACGCAGCGTTTCCTGACCGTGGAAACTCACCCTAATCTGGGTGATTTCATTTCTCCAGGCTCCTTTGTAACTAAAGCTGCTGACACTAATTGGTTAAAAATGAAAGGTTTTTTCAGATGCGGTCAAAGTAGATGTGGTATGTGTGAATTAGCCACCAACACTAAAACCTACAATAACGCAAATAAAACGCAAGTGTTTAATATAAAAGATTTTATTAATTGTAACACCACAAATGTTATCTACCAAATTATTTGCAATGAATGCAATTTAATCTATGTAGGGTGTACAACGAGAAAATTAAAAGTCAGAATTTCAGAACATCTGAGAGATATAAAAAATAAAAATTGTGAAACTAAAAATGTTTCTATGGCATCCAAACACTTTATTAATTGTCATAAAGGTGAAATTAAAACTATGTGCGTTATAGGTATTGAACATGTGTTGAACACAAAGAGAGGTGGAGATAGAAAAGATCGTTGCTGACCAGAGAAGCCTTCTGGATCTTTAATCTTGATACAAGAAATCCTAAAGGATTAAATAAAAGAAATTATATTTTATACCATTATTAGATTGTTTTCAGTATATTTGTCTCTAAGGCCTCTTTCACACATCTGGTGTGCGCCTGACGGCGCCCCCGGCATTTAGCCGCAGCGCCGCATCAGAAAACCTGATGCGCCGCTTGCGTTTTTTTGCCAGATGGTTTCTGATGCTTGGAGACATCAGGGGAATCCGGCAAAAAATAAAAACGTTACATGCTGCGTTTTGTCCGGCCGCCAGAATGTACATTTCCGCCGCATCCAGACAAAATCGCATACGACGCATTGACATGCGGCGCATCCGGCGCTAATGCAAGTCAATGCAAAAAAGCCCACAAGCGGCACATCAGGTTTTCTGATGAGGCGCTGCGGCTAAATGCCGGGGGCGCCGTCAGGCGCACAACGGATGTGTGAAAGCAGCCTAACAGGCATAGTTCAACTAATGGTTATATGTTTAATGTTTTTTTTTTGTTTTTTTTTCATGCCCATTTGATGTGTGATTAAATAGTTAACTATAGGAATACCCTGTTTAAACATGTGATTGTAGTTATCGATTGGTTGAACTATCCTATATATGTGAAGCACTTAGACATGTTGATAGCTGTGACAAAGACCGCATCTAGGTCGAAACGCGTCGCTATTGCCCGTGCTGTGTAGTGCACTCCTATCTTGAATCAGGAGGTTTTATATGTAATTTACACGAATAAAGTTTCATTCATTTTATGGAAGCTGGAGTCCCGTTTTTCCTCGTCTGCCAAGTCTCAAGTCCATGGTCTGGATTTCCCTCCGTGCATCCTCCAAGTTGGTGAGCTGGCTGGAACTGTGTTCCTATTTTTCTTTTCTTATAACACAAAAAAAAAACCGAAATTATGCAGTTATGATTTATTTTTCCTTTATGGCTTTAATTGTACAGGTTAATTGATTTTAATATTTTGATAGGTTGAACTATTGTGGATGTGGTGATAACAAATGTTTTTATATTTTTTTTCTTAACCCCTTTACCCCCAAGGGTGGTTTGCACGGTAATGACCGGGCCAGTTTTTGCAATTCTGACCACTGTCACTTTATAAGGTTATAACTCTGGAACGCTTCAATGGATCCCACTGATTCTGAGACAGTTTTTCTTGACATATTGTACTTCATGATAGTGGTAAAAATTCTTCAGTATAACTTGCGTTTATTTGTGAAAAAAACAGAAATTTGGCAAAAATTTGGAAAATTTTTCAATTTTCAAACTTTGAATCTTCATGCCCTTAAATCAGTGAGATATGTCTACTTTACATCAGCACAATTTTGGAACCAAATTTTTTTTATGTTAGGAAGTTATAAGGGTTAAAAGTTAACCAGCAATTTTTCATTTTTCCAACAAAATTTACAAAACCATTTTTTAGGGACCATATCACATTTAAAGTCACTTTGACGGGTTTATATGATAGAAGATACTCAAAAATGACACAATCCTAAAAACTGCACCCCTCAAGGTACTCAAAACCACATTCAAGAAGTTTATTAACCCTTGAGGCGCTTCACAGGAATTTTAAAAAAAAAATTAACATTTAACTTTTTTTCACAAAAAATTGACTTCAGATCCTTTTTTTTTTATTTTTACAAGGATAACAGTAAAAAATGGAAAGCAAAATTTGTTGTGTAATTTCTCCTGAGCATGCCGATACCCAAATCATCGAGAAAACCACTGTTTGGGAGCACAACAGAGCTCGGAAGGGAAGGAGCGCCATTTGACTTTTTGAATGCAAAATTTGCTGGAAGAATTGGCGGACGCAATGTCGCGTTTGGAGAGCCCCTGATGTGCCTGAACAATGAAAATCCCCCAAAAGTGACATCATTTTGGAAACTGATCTAGGGAACTGATCTAAGTATGTGTTGAGCACATTGAGCCCTCAGGTGCTTTATAACATTGAGCCCTAAAAATAAAAAAAAACATTTTCCCCACAAATATGTTTTTGGCACAAAATATTGCATTTTCATAAGGGTAACAGGAGAAATTACACCATAATATTTGTTGTGCAATTTCTCTTGAGTTCGCCAATACCTCATGTGTGGGGGAATACTACTTTTGAGGCACAGTGCAAAGCTCAGAAGGGAAGAGGCGCTATATTGGAGTTCAGATTTTGCTAGAATGGTTTGAGAGTGCAATGTCACATTGACAAAGCCCCTGAGGTGCCAGATCAGCAGAAACCCCCTATATGTGAACTCATTTTACAAACTACACTCCCCAATGAATTTATCTAGGGGTGCAGTGATCATATTGACACCACATGTGCCTCACACAGTTTTATACCACTGAGCGGTGAAGAAAGAATAAATTAAATTTTTACCACTGAAATGTTGTTTTAGCCCCAAGTTTTTAATTTTTCTAAGGGCTAATAGGAAATTTTTTTTACAACAAACTGAGGTCCATTTTTTCTTGAGTGTGCCAATAACCTACATGTAATCAGTAAATATTATTCAGGCACACTGCAAAGCTCAGAAGGCAAGGAGAGCCAGATTTTACTGCTAAGGCCGGCGTCACACACAACCACAAAAAATCGGTCCGTTTTAGACGGTCGACAATCGGAACAAAATCAAAACATCACACATCCTTCTGGCATCCGATTTTCCTTCAAAGATGCGATTTAATCGCATGTGTGTGTACCTTGTAACATCCGATTTTCATCCGACTTGCGAGAATTTCTCGCAGGCTTGCAAAACTGACATATAATGGATCCAAAAGAATAGTATTTAAATCACAAAAGAAAGAATAGATATATACACATAGAACACATATATATATATATATATATATATATATATATATATATATATATACACATGTCATTGTGACATGTATATATATATATATTTATAGTTCTTACACTTCTACATTCTGTATTAGCCGCTCATTCAATTGCCGGCTTCTGTGAAATCACAGAAGCCGACATGAAATGATACATTGTTTCCACACAGTTAACCATATAATTTCTTTTTTTTTTATATATGGTATTAAGTTAATATTACATAAGTATATGTGTGCAAAATTTTAGACATGTAGGGGTTAATTAAAGGTGTAAATTCGTTGTAAAAAATAATTAATTTTTAACAACGAATTTACACTTTTAATTAACCCCTACATGTCTGAAATTTTGCACACATATACTTATGTAATATTAACTTAATACCATATATAAAAAAAAAAGAAATTATATGGTTAACTGTGTGGAAACAATGTATCATTTCATGTCGGCTTCTGTGATTTCACAGAAGCCGGCAATTGAATGAGCGGCTAATACAGTATGTAGAAGTTTAGAAACTATAATATATATTATATATATATATACATGTCACAATGACATATATATATATATATATAATATATATATATAGTATTCTATGTGTGTATATCTATTGATTCGATTCTTTATTAAAGCTGTCAGTGTGCTTTTACAGTATAGGCAGGGATGAATTGCCGGCTTTTCTAAAGGACACCGATGCGATTTCATCGCAAGTCACACAGTGTGGTCCGTTTGTAATCCGATTTTTCATCGCTCCCATAGACTTGCATTGGCGATTGTCGACCGACAATCGGTGACAATCGCAGCATGCTGCGATTGCACACGGACGTTTAAAACGGACCACAAAAAATCGGATACTGGGAGCTGCTCCATAGATTAACATAGGTCCGACTGCAATGCGATTTTTCATCGCATTGCAGTCGTCCGATTCTGTCGCCAGTGTGACGCCGGCCTAAGAGAAGAATCCCCCCTCAAGTGACCCCATTTTGGAAATTATACCCCTTGGGGAATTTATCTACAGGTGTAACAACAATTTTGACTCCATGGTATTTTCCAGAAGCAAGCAGCAATGAATGTTGCCGAGTGAAAATTGCAAATTGCCGTTGTAGTGACCAGTACGTTGCAGTCACCAGTACGTTACGCCCAACCTGTGCTTCTGGAGGCATGCACCCGTAAGTTAGGCAGGCTCTCATCGCTTCAGAAATGCCAAACATGTGGATGCATTATGTGGTTCAGGTACACTGTGGGGCTGAGAAGGGAGGGGGCATTTGGATTTGGGAGCGGAGAATTTGCTGAATTTCTTTTGGCGGCTGAGGAACCATTTAGCTTTTCCAGAGCCTTTGTGCTACCATTAATGTGGAAACCCCCTATATTTCCGTTAACAGATGACTGAGCTGAGCCATCGCTTTCTTTTTTTGTGGATTAAGTTGAAGCTTTTATTGGGAACATTTTACATAACGTTTGGGATCACATTTATCCGGCGCTCTACACTGAGCGCTTACTTTGGGGTTTCCATCTAAAACTAGAAGTGACGTGATTCAGATGAAACACCTGAGGGATCCATTCACTATAATTAGGCAGCAGAGTTACTCTGGACTCCATCTGGCCTCTGTTCAGCAGCGTCCTTCTTTTCAGATGTGCACAAAACTGTGGCCGACGGCACTTTTATGCAATCCTAAAAAGACGAACACCGCCTGATCACAGGTCAGACGGCATCCACAATGCCTCCATCTGCTTCGTTATAGGGAATTTTTCGCCAGGGGTTCCATCTGAATCATGTATTTCAGAAATTTACATGGAAACCCCGGTGTAAGAGCTCAACGCAGAGCACAGGATAAATGTGAGCAGAGCCTTACTGCAATCTTTGGGAGGCAGAATGAAAAAAATCAACAGCAGGTGAAGAATTGGTTTTATTTATTTTGTACGCCATGCAGTATAAGTGATTAGGCGACTTTATTCTTCAGGTTGGTGCGATTACAGCGATACAGGATTTATATCGGGTTTTTATGTTTGGCTGCTGTCACACTAAAAGATGCTTTTTTATTGCAAAAACTAGGTTTTGCATCACCACATTGTGAGAGCTATAATTTTTCCAAATTTTGGACTACAGAGTCATGTGAGGTCTTGTTTTTTGCAGGACGAGTTGACGTTTTTATTGTTACCATTTTTGGGCACATGGCATTTTTTGATCCCTTTCTACAGTATTCTGATTTTTGTGAGGCAGAATGAACAAAAACCAGCAATTTAGGAATTCCTTTTGGAGGGGTTATGCCGACTGTGTGTGGTATAAATGATAGGGTAGTTTTAGTCTTCATGTCAGCATTATTACAGCGATATCTCATTTATATATTTTATTTATATTTTGGCGCTTTTATAAAATAAAAACTATTTTATAGAAAAAATAATTAGTTTTGGATCACTTTATTCTGAGAGCTATAACTTTTTTATTTTTCCACCGATGGAGCGGAATGATGGCTTGTTTTTTTGAGACAAAATGACATTTTCAGTGGTGCCATGTTTATTTATATCCATCTTTTTGATCGCGTTTTATCCCACTTTTTGTTCAGGGTTATGATGATAAAGCATTGCTTTTTGCCTTGTTTTTTAGTTTTTTTTATAGTGATCACTAAAGGGGTTAACTAGTAGGACAGTTTTATAGGTCGGGTCTTGCGGGCGCGGTGATACCAAATATGTGTACTTTTATTGCTTTTTTTTTAATATTTAGAGATACAATATCTTTTGATTTTTTTTAGTATTTTTTTATATTTTTACAATAATTTAATTTTTTTCTATCTTTTTTACTTTGTCCCACAGTGGGACTATCATTTTTGCATGCTGATCGATTCTGCAGCATGGAGATGTAACAGCATCCCGATGCTGCAGAAACTGTCAGCATCTTGTGACTCGGATGTTGTCATGACATCGGGTCACCATGGCAACGTTCAGGACCCCACGTCATGTCGTGGGGTCTCCGATCCAAAGGCAGAGGGGCTGCCAGCTTCCGGAATGCTGCAAAGTTTTTGATCGCAGCATTTCGGGGGTTAAAGTGCCGGGAGCGGTCCGTGACGACTCCTAGCACTTAGTGCCGGGTGTCAGACACCCGGCGGTGATTGCCTACAGACCCCCCGTGTGTGCGGGCGATCGCGATGAAGTAATATTCCATCCATGGTCAAATAGGCCCAGGACACAGGGACAGAATATTACATCCGATGTCAGAGAGGGGTTAAGGAGAAAAAAAAATATTTTTTATTTTTGAAAACATTATGTTTTTTTTATATTTGTTTAGTCCTAGTAGGGAAACTGAACCTGAGATCATGGTCACAGCTTGTGAAGACACATAATTTATTCTTAATTATCCAGATGTATTATTTCAGTAGGCCCAGGGACATGAAAGGTATCAACCACTGAGGACTCTCAATTCTGAATATTGTTCACTGGCTGACATTTGTTGACTGGCTGCTGATTAGCTATTGTATCTGTCCTATTATTGCAGTCCTAATATTGTTCTACAATCTTTGGGAAACAAAGGCATAATGTTTGAATGTTTGTTAATATGTTGATGACCCACTCGTGCTCTGCAATATGGAGGACAATTTATGCATGTTGTTCGAAGGCTCCAGCAGTGATGGATGGCCTCCTTCCACCTTCCCCTAAGCCTGTGATGGAATGACTGAATGAGAAGTTGTGACCTATAAAAAGGAGAATCTGCCTGTGTTTAGGGAGACTACATTACAGTAGCCTTGGCATCATGGCTCCAACTGAAGAAATACAGAACTGCTTCATTGCCCATGACTGAATCCTCAAAGACGTTTAGAGAATCCAGGTTGGGACAATCAAGTTTCCTGGCCTTGTATCTCAATATACTGTCAGCTTCCTAAGCTTGTTGTTACCTCCGCTCTGTTAGGGCCCGCCAAAAGTGGGATGTCACTGGTGGGGGTAATCAGCCCTGGAAACAGCTCTAATCCCGGTGAGTCAGCGGAAGGTGAGACTCTGCAATTTGCGCCATCTTGGGTATTTGCTGGTGCTGTTCTTAATGCTATTGTGTGTTGGTGGTTCAATAAATCATTGCCACACTGTTTTACTGTCACCCTGTGTTGTCTGAGTAGCGTTATGTCCACGTTAAAAAGAGAACGGGCATGCGGTGGGACTGTGTAGCCCAGCTTTGTAGGGCACACGTAAATCCTGGAGTCTGCACAGAAGGGTAACAGTTAAAGCTTGACATCATTCATTACACCTAGACACACCCACAAGGTATATAAAGGAAGTGACATGCAGCAGACAGAGAGTCTTGCAGGAAGTCCAGACAGTGAGTCCTTCAGCAGTCAGTAGTCTGTGGCACAGTGTTACAGCTCAGATCAGTTTCCTGTTAGAGCTCTGTGTGAGCTAAGTGCCAAAGAGAAGCTCACCTGACAAAGAAGTGGAGGCTAGTACGGGTGAGGTCAGTCATCCTAGCCTAGTCAGAGCTACCTCGTAACCAGTCTGGACTTGGAGGATATTAGGAGCTGCTCAGTGAGCTCAGAGAAGAACTGCCTTACTACATCCACGCTGCAGTGCTGTGTTAAGAGAAGAAGCAGGGCGAAGGGCGCAGTGGAAGAAGTTAGAGAAGTGCCTAAAGTATTGGATTACTTGCACTAAACCACCGGTCACTGGGGACCGAAGTGTTGCTACCGCTTTACGCATAGTAACAGAAAAACCAGAGGTTCGCTGGACTACAAGTCACAGGAACAAGCCCTTAGAGTGTCGGTACGTAACTGGAGTCAGGGAGAGTAGGAACTTTGAGTCTCTGCAGGACAAAAGCAAGAACCTAGTCTCTCAACATCTGTAAAGCAAAGATAAGGAAGGCTCCACCACAAAGCTGACCGGGCAGTAGTACAGCTGAGAAGTTAGCTGGAGTTATTAGAGTTAACTTAGCTTCACGCAAGTTGGACTCATCTACATTGGAAGTAAAGGAGGCCTCTAACTGCTCCGCTGTTACCTGATGTGCATTCTCCACCCCAACCAGCTCCCCGGGACCTGCCTAACATCTTGAAAGTAAAAGGTATGGAAAGAAGCTGCATTGTGTGAGACTGTGTTCATTTATCCACACCCCTGCACTATCACCATCACCATAGACTCAGAGGGACCAGTCCCACCTGTGGGGGACCTGACATCTAGCTGCCATAACATCCCCTCAGAGATCTATTCAGCAGCGCTGGTCTTTAGTGATCAGAAAACTACAGGTGGCGTCACGAACTGTTATCTACCTATCCCCTGTAAATAATATCCCCCCATCATACGCCTGACCGCCAGGGCCACGGACCGAGCCACCGCTACCAGTGACAACCCCCATAGACTTCCATGGGCTCGGCTCCGAGTACCCCATAGCCCTGGTAACCCACAATTGTGGTGCGTGGTCGAGTCAACTTGGCGTCACGAACAGGATCCGAAACTTGCAGCATTGCGAGCCCTGTGTGCCTGTGGAGTGTTTTAGTGAAAAAGACTGTTTGCACTTTTGGGCGCCAAATACCGCCATATTTGCCGCCATATTCGCGCCCTAAGGCGCTGGAGAAGAAGGTGGGCGTACCTGAAAGAGCGCGCAGAGTCTTGGACACGCCCCCGGCTCTGACTCAGCGGCAGGTCCTGCAACAGGAAGTGAACGCTCTGACATCAGAGCGCCTGCGACGAAGGTCCTGTCCCCACCGCTGCGCTTGTGGAGCAGCAGCTTCTGAAAACGGTAGGCTCCGTTTAACCAAGGGGGCACTAACATGTCGCAACAACCGGCAGCCAGTGCGGCCCCAGCGGAGGTCCCGATCACGCACCGCTTGGTAATGAAACGCCGGGTGGAGGTGCAGGCCCCTCACCTGGTCCGGTGGTCCCGCTCATGCCACTAACGCTCCCATACATGCCTGGGGCGAAATGGCTTCCCCAGTACAGCGGCGAGCCAGGCACTTTAGCAGGATTCAAACGGAAGATATGCAGTATCCTGGAAATGTACTCCATGTCTGAGAGACAAAAAGCTGCAGTATTGATAGGGCAGCTAACTGGCGCTGCTGAGAGAGAAGTGGAGACTTGGGCTACCACAGACCAGGAGTTGGTGCCTGCGATCCTCTTAAAGTTGCAGGCCATTTTTGAAGATCGCACAGAAACAGATCTCCGGATGGCATTTTACCACTGTTCACAGCAACCAGGCGACAGTATAAGGGACTACGCCTGCCGACTACAAGGGGCCCTGAGAGCCCTCAAGCAGGTTAATACCATAAGTGCCATTGATGAAAGTAAAGATGCTGAAAGAACAATTTGTGCAAGGACTAAGGTCCCAAGCAGAACGCAGAACTGTAAACTGGTGGTCTTTAGATCATCCAGATGCTACTTTTGATGCCCTAAAGGACATGGCAATAAAAGGACTGCGACCCCTGGGCAAACCTGAGGTGGCGACTCAACATCACCCGGGTGAAGTCACTCTGGAACCGGCAGTACCTACCTTTTCCCCACAAGTGGCAGAAGCCAAAATGCAGGCGACGCCCCCTAGTGAATTGGACTGTCTGCGCTCAGAAGTGCGCCAGCTGACTAAAAATCTGGCTACTGTAATGAGTGCCCTACAGCTGCGGAAAGAGGAAGGAGGAAAGATCTTATTAGCCGACTGCCCAGAGGATGTCCCATGGATGAACCGGAGGAGAAGGAGGACGTCGCCCCACCGGAGGAGGACAACGCCACCCCAGGAGCAACCCCTGATCAGCACCCTCCTCGCCGGGAGATCATCTGTTACCGCTGCAACCGGAAAGGTCATATGTCTACACAGTGTCCTTTAAACGGGCAGAACCTGGGTCCGAGGGCCAACACCCAGGTGGAGACTCGTCAGGCCCCTTAGATTGGAACCGCAGGTTCGTGGGTGGACGACCCTACCTATCCATCATTCTGGACGGGATTGCAGTTCCGGCGTTGCTGGACACTGGGTCTCAGGTGACCATAATACCTGATGTCCTATACACTAAGTTCTGGTCTATGGACAGTCTCCAAACCCCGAGCCCTGACTTTACGTGTATGCTTCTAATGGTCTCCCTGTGGAAGTACTCGGGACCAAAAGTGTGGATGTGAAAGTGGGCAGAGAGGAGTTGAAAGACCAGGGGCTTCTAGTAGTAAAGACTGTAAATGAAAGAACGGTTTAAATGTAATTTTGGGTACTAACATTATCAGTAACTGTCTGGGAGAAGTTGTGTTTTTACTCCAACAGCTCGCTGAAATTGCCAGACCAAGACAGAAGGGAGTGATCCAGAGAGAGATCCGGGCCCTGATGTGTCAGCAGCAAGCGAAGCTTACAGACGGCGAAATTGGTAATGTACGGGTCACAGACTCGAATCCCATTGTGATACCCCCAATGAGTGAAATGATAATATGGTGTAGGGCAGCCATAGGTCTGAGAGGACAGAACTACCAAGCAGTAGTAGAACCCTATCGTTCAGAACATAGACCTACACTTATGACTGCTAGGGGGGTAGTGGAAGTGATAAATGGGAGAGTACCGGTACGGCTTCTCAACTGGGGAGATGACGAAGTAAATTTACCCCGTTATGCAACAGTTGCTAAATTACATGCCGTCGATAATAATTCTATTCTCCCGACTGAGTCCTTAGTCTCCCGCCAACTAGCGGAGGATAATGACCCGGCAACTCAGGTGGCGGATTGGTGTCAGCAACTCCATGTCGGGACGGACACCACTCCCGCCCACCAGAAGCAAGGGATATTAGGGTGGTACAAGAGTACGCACAAGTATTTAGTAAACACCCCCTCGACTTTGGGACCATTAAGGGAGTACAGCATCATATCCCTACAGGCAGTCATCCTC
The DNA here is from genome assembly GCA_033576555.1 of Oophaga sylvatica. NCBI lineage: Eukaryota > Metazoa > Chordata > Amphibia > Anura > Dendrobatidae > Oophaga > Oophaga sylvatica. The sequence continues at coordinate 524,773,941 of JARQOD010000001.1, forward strand.
CCATCAAAGAGCGGTACAGGCCTATACCTCCAGCCCATTATCAGAAAGCTAAGGAAATGTTACGTGATATGAAGGAAGCCGGGGTAATAAGGGATAGTTGTAGTCCCTGGGCAGCACCTCTAGTTCTGGTTAAAAAGAAGGATGGTAGCATGAGAATGTGTGTGGATTACAGGCAGGTGAATCGCATAACACATAAAGATGCATACCCATTACCACGAATTGAGGAATCCTTAGCTGCTCTGAAAACGGCTAATTACTTTTCTACCCTCGATCTGACTAGTGGGTACTGGCAAGTGGCTGTGGCTGAGGAGGATCGTGAGAAAACGGCTTTCACCACCCCAATGGGGCTCTGTGAGTTCGACAGAATGCCGTTTGGGCTCAGCAGTGCCCCAGGAACATTCCAGAGAGTGATGGAGAACTGCCTGGGACATCTCAATTTTGAAACCGTGCTGCTATACCTAGACGACGTCATCGTGTATTCCAAGACATATGAGGACCATCTGAAGCACCTGGCAGAAGTATTCGAGTCCCTGTCCAGGTACGGGATGAAGTTGAAACCCTCAAAATGCCATCTACTCAAACAGAAGGTGCAGTACTTGGGGCACATCGTCAGTTCGGAAGGAGTAGCGCCGGACCCAGAGAAAGTCACCGCCATCCAGAAATGGCCGGAGCCGAAGAACCTCAAGGAAGTGCGACAGTTCCTGGGACTAACGGGTTACTACAGGAGGTTCGTGAAAGATTACACAAAGAAGGCAGCGCCTCTACAGGACCTCCTAGTAGGACAATCCCTAAAGAGCAGAAACCCTCCCTTTAATTGGGGCAAGGAACAGGCTGAAGCATTCCAAAAGATGAAAGAGATCCTTACAGGTGATGAAATCCTGGCTTACCCTGATTACAGCCAACCGTTCCTGCTGTACACCGATGCCAGTAATGAAGGATTGGGAGCGGTTCTCAGTCAGAAGCAGAATGGCCAAGAAAAAGTCATCGCATATGCCAGCAGAAAACTCAGGCCAACTGAGAGGAATCCGGAAAATTATAGCAGCTTCAAGCTAGAGTTCCTGGCGCTGGTCTGGGCCATTACTGAAAGATTTAAGCACTACCTTGCCTCCAACCAGTTCACTGCGTACACAGACAACAACCCGTTAACGCACCTGGAAACAGCCAAGCTGGGAGCCATGGAGCAACGTTGGATGGCTCGACTGTCAAACTATCAGTTTACCATCAAGTACCGGGCAGGCCGTAAGAATGCCAACGCCGATGCCTTGTCCAGAATGCCGCATGAATCTGACACGGAGGAAGAATCGGACGACCTGGAAGAAATTGAGCTACCTGCGTTCCATAGGAATGGGATAATCCATGAGCAGCGAGTCTACAGAAAGCAGTATGGTAAAACGTTAAATCCCTTACCCCATCACAGCTGGAAAGAGACTCAGGACAGCGATCCAGTGGTCAGCCGTATCAAGGAGTTGTTAAGACAAGAAGGTTCCTCCTTGGAAAAAGATGCACCTATGTCAGCAAAGCTCCTGTGGAATGAGAGAAGCCGGTTGTTCATATACCGTGAGAAGTTGTGCAGGAGATACGTCGACCCCAGGACCCATGAGATGGTATGGCAGATAGTGGTCCCAAGGCAGACGTCCAAATGGTGTTAGAGGCCTACCACGATCAAGCGGGACACTTTGGCTGGAAAAAGCTGGAGATCCTGCTGAGGTGCCGGTTCTACTGGGTAGGAATGCGCAGCTCCATAGAGAGGTGGTGTCGGAACTGTGGACCCTGTGGTCTCAGACGAAAGGACTACGGTAGTCAGAAGGCACCCTGCAGCCTATCCGGACGACTCGTCCCTTGGAGATCGTGGCCTTGGACCACGTCAAATTGGCGCCAAGCAGGTCTGGATACTCATATGCCCTGACCATGGTGGATCATTATTCGAGATTTTTGGTGGTCATCCCCGTCAAGGATCAGACAGCAGTGACGGCAGCAAGGACCTTCCAAGCAAGCTTCTGCAGACCGCATGGGTATCCGGAGCAGGTACTGACTGATCAAGGTCCTGCTTTTGAAGCGGATCTGTTCAAGGAATTCTGTCACTTGTATGGGTGTAAGAAAATTAGAACGACGCCATACCACCCTCAAACCAACGCCTTTGTGAGAAAATGAACCACATTGTTATTGATTTGCTAAAATCCATACCACTGGAAGAAAGAAATCGGTGGCCGGAGTTGTTGCCTGACCTGGTTGACTTGTATAACCACGTACCAGTAAGTTCTACCAACTGCACCCCAGCTTACCTTATGAGAGCAAGACCTGGAAGATTGCCAATGGATTTGGAACTTGGTGTGGTGGAACCAGAGGCAGATGACACCGTTGAAAATTGGGACACAAATCGGCAAGAGCAATACAGAAGAGTGCAAGCCTGCGTAGAAGAAAGTCTCAATAAAGCTCGGGAAAAGCAGGAGAATATTTACAACAAGAATGCTCCCGCTAAGCCTTTGATACCTGGAGAAATGGTGTTAAAAAGGAAAAGGAAGATGCACAAGTTGGACAACCAGTGGGAACAAGAGCCCTATGTCGTACAAAATTCCAAATATGATAACAGAAAAGTCTGTATCATCAGTAAGGATGGAGGAAGAACGACCGCCACTGTGTCTAGAGACCATTTAAAGTTGTGTCCAGAGCCATTAAAGCTTCGTGAAGAGAACCCTGTCGTCAATCGAGAAGAAAGTGAAGAGGAGGTCATACACACGGATCTGGGAGATTTACCTGCGGATTGGCCCAGACTGGGAGATGCGGTAATCATTCCTGTGTTGCAGTTTTATCAGCCACAAGAGGAAACTCTACCTCCAGTCGTACCCATTGTGACAATAGAGCCATTTTCTAGAGGTACCTATTCCAGCAGAACCCCAGCCTGCAGAATCTCAAGAAGTAGAATCACCAGAAGCAGCGCCCCATGCTATGGGATCCCCTGGCGAAGCTGACTCACACCGCCCAGCCCTCAGTACGCTTGCCAGATCCATAGAAAGATTGAGACAGTATTATAGTTTGCCGTTACGCAGAACAGATAGATCAGAGACTATTATACCTGAAGCTACTCCACGTAGATCAGAACGTACAACGAAAGGGAAGCTACCTATTCGTTATCAAAAGTAGTCCTAGCAAACTAGTTTATTATGACTCAGAAAAGGTTTACTATCTATGACCAATTGTATAAAGTTGTATAAAGAAGTTGATTGCACTTGAAGGAATTTAAAGTTTCGTTATTGTAATGTGAATTACTTGAAAATGTTTTATAATGGACTGCGTGGCTGAGGACTGAGCCAGCCCAAAAACTGTATCCTGTAAATAGTTGCACCTTGTGCCTCATCGTGGTTTTACATAAAACCATAACAATTACCTCTGAACCTAAAACCCGTATGGTGTGGCACTGAGTGAGGTCTGCATTCAGAAGTCCTACAGCCCACCCAGGACCCACGTGGGAGGTTTGGTGCGGGTCCTCCACAAGAATACTGTGTATTTATTGAAAGTTGTGATAATTTTGATACTTTTCTAATGACCATTGTACATAATGTAACGTTTAAGAACTCGTACCTCCCTTATGGGATGAGTTTTGATGTTATGTTTTAATTCAAAACAAATGTCTTTCTTTGTCTATCTACAGCCCGGGAGTGCTGTGTTTTACCAAGGGGGGATGTGTAGCCCAGCTTTGTAGGGCACACGTAAATCCTGGAGTCTGCACAGAAGGGTAACAGTTAAAGCTTGACATCATTCATTACACCTAGACACACCCACAAGGTATATAAAGGAAGTGACATGCAGCAGACAGAGAGTCTTGCAGGAAGTCAGACAGTGAGTCCTTCAGCAGTCAGTAGTCTGTGGCACAGTGTTACAGCTCAGATCAGTTTCCTGTTAGAGCTCTGTGTGAGCTAAGTGCCAAAGAGAAGCTCACCTGACAAAGAAGTGGAGGCTAGTACGGGTGAGGTCAGTCATCCTAGCCTAGTCAGAGCTACCTCGTAACCCGTCTGGACTTGGAGGATATTAGGAGCTGCTCAGTGAGCTCAGAGAAGAACTGCCTTACTACATCCACGCTGCAGTGCTGTGTTAAGAGAAGAAGCAGGGCGAAGGGCGCAGTGGAAGAAGTTAGAGAAGTGCCTAAAGTATTGGATTACTTGCACTAAACCACCGGTCACTGGGGACCGAAGTGTTGCTACCGCTTTACGCATAGTAACAGAAAAACCAGAGGTTCGCTGGACTACAAGTCACAGGAACAAGCCCTTAGAGTGTCGGTACGTAACTGGAGTCAGGGAGAGTAGGAACTTTGAGTCTCTGCAGGACAAAAGCAAGAACCTAGTCTCTCAACATCTGTAAAGCAAAGATAAGGAAGGCTCCACCACAAAGCTGACCGGGCAGTAGTACAACTGAGAAGTTAGCTGGAGTTATTAGAGTTAACTTAGCTTCACGCAAGTTGGACTCATCTACATTGGAAGTAAAGGAGGCCTCTAACCTGCTCCGCTGTTACCTGATGTGCATTCTCCACCCCAACCAGCTCACCCGGGACCTGCCTAACATCTTGAAAGTAAAAGGTATGGAAAGAAGCTGCATTGTGTGAGACTGTGTTCATTTATCCACACCCCTGCACTATCACCATCACCATAGACTCAGAGGGACCAGTCCCACCTGTGGGGGACCTGACATCTAGCTGCCATAACATCCCCTCAGAGATCTATTCAGCAGCGCTGGTCTTTAGTGATCAGAAAACTACAGGTGGCGTCACGAACTGTTATCTACCTATCCCCTGTAAATAATATCCCCCCATCATACGCCTGACCGCCAGGGCCACGGACCGAGCCACCGCTACCAGTGACAACCCCCATAGACTTCCATGGGCTCGGCTCCGAGTACCCCATAGCCCTGGTAACCCACAATTGTGGTGCGTGGTCGAGTCAGGACGACCGCTGGTCAACGCGGTTTCGGCAAGTGGACCGGGGCGCCCGCCATCCCCCCCGTGTCGCTACACAGCTGTATTGCAGTACAGAGTTAAAAGCCTCAGGCTGGGCTTCAGAGGAGTACCATTTGGGAAGCCAAGGGCCCTTCACAAGGTCTCTGACTGGCATTTCAACCAATTTCTGCCACATTATTGGGGGCTAATGGGAGCATCCCCCACACCTCGTGAGAAAAATTTTGCTGTCACTCAAAAAATGTTTCAAATATTGCTGTAGCGCTGGTGTCTCTACCCTCTGCCTCCATTCCCCGGAAGAGATATAAATGGCTGAAGAGAAAAAATAGCGCAATATAGGGTCTTATCCGATAGTAATTACTAAAAATGGTATCAATATATTATTACCTGATCCCAGGTTGTATGGCAGCTGCAGATCCTCAGGTGATTACACCAGAGAAATACGTAACAAATGGAAGGTTTGTGGTCTGTATCCACGCTCCCAGGTGATGAAGAAACATCAAATGCCAGAGATAATAAGAAAAAATTATTTTTATTTTTCTACGCTTTTCAAAGTGTAACTCACTTTTTCTTCAGGAAACAAAAACCATATGGACCTCGTAGACCCAAGATCGGAATTGGTGAGTGTGAAGGACGATGCCGACCGCCACACAGTAGCCCGGGGTATCACAGCTTCTTATCCCACCGCTGCCACCAAATGTGAAGGACGGCCCCCGTCCTTCCACGTCACCAATGTGACCTAGCTCCACAGGCACAGCTCTCCGGCGCCCCCTTTGTCTCTCAGGTCAGTAAGGGAACTGCACCTAGAGCAAATGGCCGCCGGGGAGGGCGTCCTGTTACCCACTGGGTATTCTAAGATTCGTGATCAGAGTAAAAGCATCAGCCCAAGATTAATTTTATGGTTTAATTGCGCACTAGATAATTACAGAAATATACAGTAAGCTATACGACATAATTACAATGGATTTGCAGTCAGAATAAAATACAACAATAATGATACAAGGCTTAGAGGTATTAGCTAGAGGTCAATATTACCAGGTTGTATGGACATGTGGAGGCAGAGAGCTCTGCGATCCCCAGGTGAAAGTCTTAGTTGCTGGACAGTCCCCCAAAACGTGAGCCGCTACTCCCTTGGCAAGTCTGTCCCTTGTGCTTCTTGGCTTCTGTGTGAAAATGGCTCGGGTCTGCCCTTAGCTCACAGTTCTTAAACCTTCTAGGTCCCTCCCCTCGGTGTGTTTCTGTCCGGCTGGCAGGTATAATCTAATTGAAGCCTCTACTTTGAAGCACGCATACTAATCGGCCTGGCTATTCATTTTGAGCAGGAAATTCTTAGCATACTAATGACCTTATTCAAACAGGGGCCTGAATTGTTTAGCATACTAAAAGGTCTTGCCATTGCCTGGAACTATGTGAAGTCAGGCAAAAAATCTTCACTGGGCCAAGCTCAGACCAAAATGGAGGCTGGAGCAGGCCAATACAAGATGGTGGCGGTTCCTTTCCTCACACCTCCGTGCTTTTGAGGGCGCTAGGGGGTATCACATTCCTGTGTTCCCCCATGCGCCCTTCCGCACCCTCTCCTTGGCTAGGGTGGCAGATCCAGGAGGGTTTCTGCCTCTCCTTCCTCTGGAAGGTTGCACACTGGGTGGGCACAAGCCTCCCGCTCATGATGAGCCTTCATCATGTTCACATGGAAGGCCTTCCTCCTTCCACGGGCGTGGTCCAGGGTGACCAGGTAGGTGACGGCGTTGAGCTGCTCGTGCACGAGGTATGGACCCTTCCAGGCTGCCTGAAGCTTGTTTTGAGGTACGGGACCAGTACCCACACCTTTTGACCCACCTGGTAGGTCCGCTCACAAGCATTCTGGTTGTACCATCGCTTCTGGTCAGCCTGGGCTTGGGCCATATTGTCATGCACCAGCCGTGTCAAGGCCATCATTCGGTCCCGAAAGCGCACGACATACTCAATGACCGACACTCCAGGGGTGGCTAATTCCCCTTCCCATGCTTCCTTCACCAGAGCAAGGGGCCCCCGTACACGTTGCCTGTACAGGAGCTCAAAGGGGAGAACCCCATTGAGGCCTGTGGGACCTCCCGGTAGGCAAACAGCAGGTGTGGGAGATACCGCTCCCAGTCTCTCCCGTGGGAGTCGACCAACATCTTCAGCATCTGCTTTAAGGTGCCATTGAACCGCTCACACAGGCCATTGGTCTGTGGGTGATACGGGCTGGCTACCAGATGTTGCACCTGTACCTGCTGTGGTGTAGTGACCCCTGATGCAGCTAGGGGCACTGTGTATGCTCCTCGGGATATGCATGGAGGCATGTGATGGATGGACGGTATGTATTGCAGAGGTGGGTGGCCCTGTGATGGAAGCCTGGATATGTTTTGGTTCAGCAGATCTACTGCTGAGAGTTGTGCTATACATTGGGAGGCTTCCAGGTGACTTGGAGAGCTGGGCGGGTCCAGTCACCTACAAACCCACCCAAGGGGTATGTGTCTCAATACCTGGGATAAAACCTGTATGTAATTGTGTGTTGTGGTAAAGGACCTGTGATGAGGTCATGACCAGGTGACCTAACCATGTGATCCTGACCTTATCTGTGGGTGGGGTTACACCTATGTAACAGAAGTGTGTTTGGCACCTAAGGGAGAGAGTGTTGTGGGAGTCTGCCAGGGTGGACAGACTTCCATGCGTCCAGGCGGGACATTACAGAGAGGTCTCTGTGTCTATGAGGAGTGAGGCTCCAGGAAGGAGCTGAAGTACTGAAGATTTGTATTGCATGTGACTGTGAGGTTTATGATGTAATAAACCTGATGATTTTTGGATAAGAAACGTGTCTCCTGATTACCTCTGAAGCAGCCGAGTGAGTGAAACCTTACAATTGGTGGATGGAATGCTGGCAGCGGCCCAAGGAGCACATGTTCCAGGACTGGGAATGAGGAATCAGAGGAGGAAAGGACGGTCTGTGAAAACCGTGAGTGTGACCAGTGGTCACGAATAAACTGTGTTTGTGCTTATGTGGTGCCTCTGATATGAGGTATCTGAAGAAACTGTTAAGCAGTGGTGACAGACAGGAGTCTGTGTTATGTTGACCGGGGTCATTGAAATTGGAGAAAAAGCATGCTGATAGGATACCTCTGAGGAGGAGGTCTCCAGGAACCTGTGTGGTTGACGCCAACAGGTAACGGTCTTGAAAACCGTGTTATGCTGGTCGGGACCAGAGGGAACTGTTCATGAGAGAAAGACTGTTTTTTTTCCTTTGTTGGATGCCTCTGAGGAGGAGGTGTCCGGAAACCTGGGTGGCCAACAGGTAACAGACAGGAGTCTGTGGTGTACTGACGGGTCAGTGAAAGACTGTTTTTCCTTTGTGGGATGCCTCTATGAGAGAGGAGGTATCCGGAAAATCTCTCTGGCTGAGAGTGTGACAGACAGGAGTCTGTGTTGTGCTGACGGGTCAGTGAGAAACTGTTTTTTTTTGGTGTTTTTTTTCTCTGGAACACGTGTAAGGTGTATGCTGTGGCTCGTGGAGTCACGAAGGGGACAAGCGGCTGGCTGTGACTCGTGGAGTCACGAAGGGGACAAGCGGCAGGCTGTGGACCAGTGGGTTCACAAAGTCGGCGGTGCAGGGACTTGCGGCAGTGGCAAGGACAGCAAGAGGTTCTGCAGCAGCAAGAGCTGCAGTGGCAGCAGCGGCTTGTGCGTGGCAGCCGGAGGTGCTGGCGGGTGGTGGCAGTACCAGCAGGAGCTGGTGAGGTACCAGAAGGACATCAGAGGTCCAGAGTGAGTGACCTCTTAAAGGAACAGTACCAGCCCAAAGAGACATAAGGGTCTGTGCGAACTGGGGTCTGGTAGAGCCGTGGGGGACTCCACGGTGTATAACCCAAGGAGGGGTGGTGTCCCTAAAAAAGGGGTGGAGTCCCAAAAGGGGGTGGCAACCCGAAAGGGGATGATGGCCCAAAAGGGGGCGGAGTCCCAAAAGGGGGCGGAAACCCAAAAGGGGATGGTTGGCAAAAAGGAGGTGGAGTATCCCAACGTTAAAGGGGAGGTGCAGACAAACTGTTGCCCGGGGCAAATATGTTATCTGTGTCCAGTCTGCCTTATGAACTATCCACCCGGCACACTACTACGGGGGTGTGCCCTGCAGATACACCATGAAGATGTGGTGGGTCTGGTCGACTCGTGGAGTCCGGTGACTCTAGTGAGGGTTGCACCTGAGGGGTTTCAAATAGTTGGAAGAAAGGTCGGGGTTACCTGTATCCATGGGGACACTAAAGATTATCCAGTGGCCAGGGTAGTCTTTGAGACAGGCTGGGACATTGCAGGACAGGATGTCGCTATAGTCCCTAATTTGTCGTGTCCAGTGGTCATAGGTCGGGACTCTAAACTGTTCTCTGGCTTGTGGGACAGGGGAGTTCCTTTACAGCAGGAGGGAGGCCTGTCTACTGTTGGGGTGGCAGACATTGGGACAGTGACGCTTCCCAAAACTGACGAGTCAGACGGTGACACAGGAGGAAAGGATGCGTCTGCCCGACTTACTGACATGATGTCCTCTGAAATGTATGACAGTAGAACCAATGACGATGTGGTAGATAAGACCTCTAGAACGGACACCCGGTTAGAGGGTAACGGGAGGGGCCCCGAGAGTGACTCCTGTGCAGACTGTGACTCGACCGCAAGGGAAAGCGAGTGCAGTAAGGTGGAGCCAAGTAAAAATGGCCGATCTTCCTCTCGCCGCAGGGGCCGCGGAAAGGCAGGACAGGCTACATCCTCTAAGAAGAGAAATGATGAGGAAAAGTCAGGGTCAGGTACCGGTCAGGTGACTGTCCTTGATAAGGAGGCAGAGCTGGAGCTCTCTGAAGTTACCGGGAGTCGTGAGACAGTTGAAGATGCTGATGCCGGAACAGGAGGAACTCTGAAGAAGCAGAGTGTGGGTGGGCAAGAAAGCCCATCTGAAAATGTAATTGAAGAGGTAATGGTGCGACATGAGCTGGCTAAAAGAGAGCAGGACCATGAGATGGAGCTGCTTAAAGAGTCAGTGAAAGAGACAGTCGAGCGAGAAAGGGTCCTAAGACAAGTAATGGAGCACAGAATGGAGGAGCTGGAGAAGGAAGTCTCTAAGTTCAGGGAGGCCCAAGTGAAGCACCAGCAGGAGCTTCTCCGGAGGGAGGATGAGTGTCGCGGCTTGGCAGAGGAGCGAGATAAAGTTTTCCGTAAGCTCAAGATGGAGAAAGAGACTAATGCCCAGCTCCAGAAATCCACGGTAGACGAAGTACAGCAAGTGAAGTGCCACGCAGATGGCCACACAAGAAATGCTGAGGTTTTGGAGAACTGCGCTGATGCTCAGGATGAGGAGGTCCAACCGCATGTTCAGGAAAAGGAGACATCGTTTTTCAAGTGTATAATAGAGGTACCCGAAGACATGCAAGAAGCTTGTGCCAGTGAGGATGTACATGAGGCCTTTGGAAAAGCGGTGGAAGCATGTAGTGTGAACTGGGTGCCAGAGAAGAAGCAGTTGGTTATACTGTCAACTAGGGAAGTCACAATGAAGCGAGTGGCTATCCTGAGGGACATGCACCTACATTGTCTCCGCACAAAGCAAATAATCCTGTTGAGAAATCATGAAGCTACTCGACAGTTGGAGCAAGCAAGAAAGGCTCAAAGTCGGCTTGGATTGGTGGAAGACATCATTCAAGTGCCCAGAGGTCTGGTGAAGGAAGTCATCGGAAGACTTGGGAAAGTGATGCAGGAGATGGTGAATAAGTCCGGTGTGACGAGAGTCAGGATTCCGGCTGATGACGAAGTCCAGGTCAGGGTGAAGATGGGATGGTTCCATTCCTCATTGTCGGATCCATGGAGAGCCTTGGGAATATCCGGATGCTCCTGGAGTATCGTGTGTCATACCTGAGAGAAGTAGAGCTGCTACGACTTGAGAGGGAGCAGGTCAACAGAAACCTACAAAAAATAGAAAGAAGATGGCCGCCACCTTCAACCTGTGGTATTGAGAGGCGAAGAGGTTCGCTCAAGACTTCAAGTACTCAAGCTGGAGCTAATACAGGAAATAGGTCGCCTGATGGAAGAGGTAGAAGTAGTAATGCCTCAGTTAGCTCAGTGATGAATGATCTAAGCAGGAGAACCTGTAGTAGACAAAATGAAAAGGACTCAGACCAGACAGGACGTATGGGTGCAAGTGAATTGCAATGCCGTACTGACCGCTGGGATGCGGGTGGTCTGACAGGGGGGCCTCGTCAGCAAAAGATGTGACAGAGTGGGAGGACAGACGCCTACCAAAGAGATCAGTAGCAGGGTCCGACTTAGAGAGACGGTTTGACTGGCAGAGACGACCGAGAAGGATCTCTGGTCGGGTAACAAGTGTTCAACTCCACAAGTTTGAACAGAGGGGGGAGGTATGTGGTGTAGTGACCCCTGATGCAGCTAGGGGGCACTGTGTATGCTCCTCGGGATATGCATGGAGGCATGTGATGGATGGACGGTTGTATCGCAGAGGTGGGTGGCCCTGTGATGGAAGCCTGGATATGTTTTGGTTCAGCAGATCTACTGCTGAGAGTTGTGCTATACATTGGGAGGCTTCCAGGTGACTTAGAGAGCTGGGCGGGTCCAGTCACCTACAAACCCACCCAAGGGGTATGTGTCTGAATACCCGGGATAAAACCTGTATGTAATGGTGTGTTGTGGTAAAGGACCTGTGATGAGGTCATGACCAGGTGACCTAACCATGTGATCCTGACCTCATCTGTGGGTGGGGTTACACCTATGTAACAGAAGTGTGTTTGGCACCTAAGGGAGAGAGTGTTGTGGGAGTCTGCCAGGGTGGACAGACTTCCATGCGTCCAGGCAGAACATTACAGAGAGGTCTCTGTGTCTATGAGGAGTGAGGCTCCAGGAAGGAGCTGAAGTACTGAAGATTTGTATTGCATGTGACTGTGAGGTGACGAACAGTTCCTGGACCTCCTGGCGGGTAGTGAGCTCTAGACCCGAGGTCCAGTGCTCCGCAGCTCTCAGCAGGGCCCGCATGTGGTCGGTCCAGGTGTCCTTTGAGCCCCGCTGCAGGCTCCTGAACTTCCTGCGGTATGAGGTTGTAGTGCTGGATCAGGGCCTGCTTGATGCTGTTGTAGTCCTGCTCCTCCCCGGCAGGTAAGTCCCCCAAAACTTCCAGGGACTTACTCCTCAAACGGGGGGTCAGGTACCTTGCCCACTGATCCAGGGCTAGATGATGTTGGAGGCAGGTCCTCTCAAAGGCCAACAGAAATTAATCCAGGTCTCCATCCTTTTCAAGCAAGGGAAAGTCCTCCGCCCGGACCTTGGAAGCCCTTGTCTCCGGTGGGCCTGGTGCGTCCAGCGGGGGCCCGTGCTGAGCCATCTCCAGTCGGTGCCGGCGCTCCACAGCTTCACGGCGTTCTGTATGCTCACACTCCGCTGCTCTCTCTGCCGCTGCTTGCTCCCGCTCTGCTGCTGCTTGCCCACGCTCCCCAGCTTCACGGCGTTCTGTATGCTCACGCTCTGCTGCTGCTTGCTCACGCTCTGCTGCTTTCTCTGCCGCCACCAGGAGTCTGTCATAGGCGGCGTCATTACCAGCCTCGAGCTGTGCCATAGCTGCTTGGAAAAGGGCCTCCGATCTGGACAGGCTGGGATGGGCAGGGGGTGGACAGTCCACTGCGAGACTGAGCACAGGGATCTGGCTACTTGGGGAGCCCTGGCTGAGCTCCCCCTCATCGGTATCGTACCCCTCATAGACCATAGCATTGGCCTCCCCATTTGCCCTACTCCTGGTGCCTTCCGCCATCTTGGGAACCTTTTGGTTACTGACACAGCTGCAACCCTGACCTTGCACACAACTTATTATATTTACACTCTGACCGTCTAGTGCTGGGCTGACCTTAATCCCCAGCAGTGAAAGTACCGCTGGTAGTCTCTAGTGTCTGGGAGTAGGGGTCCCACGCACACTATTACTCTGATCCCACCGCTGCCACAAAATGTGAAGGACGATGCCGACCGCCACACAGTAACCCGGGGTATCACAGCTTCTGATCCCACCGCTGCCACCAAATGTGAAGGACGGCCCCCATCCTTCCACGTCACCAATGTGACTAGATCCACAGGCACAGCCCCGGGGCCCCCTTTGTCTCTCAGGTCAGTAAGGGAACTGCACCTAGAGCAAATGGCCGCTGGGGAGGGCGTCCTGTTACCCACTGGGTATTCTAAGATTCGTGATCAGAGTAAAAGCATCAGCCCAATATTAATTTTATGGTTTAATTGCCTTAAGGGCACACTAGATAATTACAGAAATATACAGTAAGCTATACAACGTAATTACAATGGATTTGCAGTCAGAATAAAATACAACAATAATGATACAAGGCTTAGAGGTATTAGCTAGAGGTCAATATTACCAGGTTGTATGGACATGTGGAGGCAGGGAGCTCTGCGATCCCCAGGTGAAAGTCTTAGTTGCTGGACAGTCCCCCAAAACGTGTGCCGCTGCTCCCTTGGCAGGTATGTCCCTTGTGCTTCTTGGCTTCTGTGTGAAAATGGCTCGGGTCTGCCCTTAACTCACAGTTCTTAAACCTGCTAGGTCCCTCCCCTCGGTGTGTTTCTGTCCGGCTGGCAGGTATAATCTAATTGAAGCCTCTACTTTGAAGCATGCATACTAATCAGCCTGGCTATTCATATTGAGCAGGAAATTCTTAGCATACTAATGACCGTCTTATTCAAACAGGGGCCTGAATTGTTTAGCATACTAAAAGGTCTTGCCATTGCCTGGAACTATATGAAGTCAGGCAAAAAATCTTCACTGGGCCAAGCTCAGACCAAAATGGAGGCTGGAGCAGGCCAATATAAGATGGTGGCGGTTCCTTTCCTCACAGTGAGCCACCTAGTTACGCTCCTCTAGGCTCTCCTCGTATACCGGCACAGTGGTTCCACCATCCAGTCCATTACAGTTTGCACAGGCCATAATGAGGCTCTGGTCGCCACCTTCTGGGAAGGTCTGTCAGTGCAAATCAAGGATGAGCTGGCCGGTTATGATATACCCACCTCACTGGATGACCTGGTGTTTCTAGCAACACAGATAGACATCAGGTTTCAGGAGAGTTCCAGGGAGGTGAACAGCAAGAGAATACCTTTATGCCTGGCTCCTACCTTTCAAAGATCAGTCATGCAGCAAACCTCAGCTCCGGCACCCTTTTCTGAGTCAATGCAGGTAGACCAGGTGAAGATGACCAAGTATCATCAGGAGGGCTGCTGGTCCGAGGGAAGTTGCTTCTATTGTGGCAGTCCTGAGCATGTAATCTGCTACTGCTCGGAGAGACTGGGAAATGCCTGAGTCTAGGATTTGTTGGAGATGTAATCCTGGGAAAAAATCACTCCCCTCTCTATCAGTATCCGTTGTAGCGTGGCTAAGGGTTGTATAGTCGATGGGAGGTATGTGTCACAGAGATGGCTTGTCTCTGATGTAACCCGGAGTGTTTTCTTTAGTGCACATAAGCACTAAGGGGCAGTTTAGTACACTTGTGTCTGGGTTATGGGTAGCTCTGAGAGATGGGAGGGTCGGGCTACCCATATACCTCAGACCTGGGTAGTGGCATCACCGTACCTCTATATGTGTTTGAGGACCTGTGGTGATGTCACTACCACATGACTAGTCAAGTGATATGTTCTTAGCTGTGGTTATAATAATAATAAACTTTATTTTTATATAGTGCTAACATATTCCGCAGCGCTTTACAGTTTGCACACATTACCATCGCTGTCCCCGATGGGGCTCACAATCTAGATTCCCTATCAGTATGTTTTTTTGGAGTGTGCGAGGAAACCGGAGTACCCAGGGGAAACCCACGCAAACACGGGGAGAACATATAGCTATATAAGGTAGGCTACTGCTTAACACATGGTCTGTATGTGGGGAGGTGGAAGACTCCTGCGTGTGTTGAGGCTCCAGAACCAAGCCTGAAGTACTGGACACTTGTACTTTGTTTTGCCTGAGCTAAAGGCTATTTTTTCTGTTTTGCTTTGTGGGTTTGTGAAGCATTAAACCCCATGAACTTTTTAAAGGAACATGCCTCTTGATTGCCTCCCATCGCACCTGAGCGAGTACAACCCCTACACAGTGCCCTGTGGTAGCAACCTCTTTCTAAAATCATTCTATTCGTGACTAAGCCTGTAGAACTCCGAATAGGAATGCTACATTCGGAGGTTAATTTCTATATGCTGTCGGGTCTGCTGCTTCTAGGTCTGATATGGCTGTGAAAACATGAACCAGTCTTGGATTGGAGAGCTGGAGAAGTACTCCGTTGGGGTCAGGAGTGCCATGAGAGATGTTTATTTCCAATTCTTCCTACTCGACCTCCGGCTTTTCCATCTAATTTACCTGGTTTGCCTCCTACATGCTGGACGTATACGGACGTCTTTTATAAAAAGGAGGCTGAGACTCTACCACCTCATAAGTCATATGACTCTCCTATCAACCTTCTGTCAGGCGCTTCCCTTCCATGAGGCCGAATTATTCCCTGTTGCAAGCTGAAAACCGTGCCATGTCTGAGTATACTGAAAAGAATCTTCTCAGGGGATTTATCCTGAAATCTTCCTCCCCGGTTGGAGCAGGTTTCTTTTTTGTGAAGAAAAAGGATGGTTGTCTGTGACCCTGTATCCACTGTAGGGATCTCAACCAAATTGCTATCAAGATTAAGTACCCTCTGATTCTCATCTCCAAGTTGTTCAATCGACTTAAAGGTTCCCAAGTTTTCACAAAACTCAGCCTTCAAGGGTCATACAACCTGATCCATATTCGTCAAGAGATGAATGGAAGACGGCCTTTAATACCCAAGATGGGCATTATGAGTATCGGGTAATGCCCTTTGGATTCTGTAACTCCCCCACCGTCTGTCAAGAACTGGTGAATGACATCTTCTGGGAGCTGCCTACACGTGTGGTGGTATACCTAGACGACATCTTGGTGTTCTCTCCCGATCTGCCTTTACTCTGAAGTAATGTTTGCCAGAGGTTGAGGAAGAACTGTCTGTACGCCAAATATGAAAAGTACATCTTCAAGCAGACATCTCCTCCATTTCTTTGGTACATCATCTCCAAGACCAGCGTGAAAATGCATCCGGAGAGGGTTTCCGCTGTCTTAAAGTGGCCCCCTCCAAATGGTATGAAAGCAATCCAGCAGTTTTCTCGGATTTGCATACTATTACTGCCAGTTTATTCCACATTTCTCCTCTCAGACTGCTCCTATTTTTGCCCTGACTCACGAGGGGGCCAATCCTAAGATATGTACTCCAGAGACAGAAAACACCTTTGTGACATTTAAAAACGCCTTCTCCTCAGGTCCTGTGCTGCATCATCATAATAACAAGCAGTTCTTTCTGGAGGTGGATGCTTCTTCTTCAGGTGCTGAAACCGTTCTTACTCAGAAGTCTTCTTCTGGTTGCATGGTGACCTGCGGCTTCTTTTACAAGATCTTTTCTGTTCTGGAAAGCAATTACTCTATACAGTAGGAGATCGAGAACTATTGATGAATAAATTGGCTATGGAGGAGTGGCTCTTCAGGCTGGAAGGAGCTATACACCCGGTGGTTATATACACGGACCACAAGAATCTTGCATATCTGCAATTTGTTCAGCGACTTAACCCATGACAAGCCAGGTGGTCTCTGTCCTTCACCCACTTCAAATTCACACTCCATTTTCGTCCGGCAGATAAGAACGTCAAGGCAGATGCTCTCTCTATATCCTTCTAGTTTTCCAACCAGTGGAGCCCCAACATATCATTCAGCCCTTCAAAATTTGTGCGGTTGCTCCATTGGATTTGTCTCATCTCCCCTTCGGAAAGACTGGAGTCACTCATCTAAGTTGACTGGTCATACTGGACAGAAGAAAATGGCTCTCCTCATCTACCAACATTATTGGTGGCCGTCCTTGCACAAGGATAGTGCAGATTTTGTCTCTCCCTGTCCATCTTGTGCTCAGAACAAAGCCCTAAAACAGCTTTGGTTACTTCCTTTGCCCTGTACCCTCTGCTCCCAGGCAGCATATTGCAATGGATTTCATCACCGATCTTCAAGTATTGGCCTGGTGTACAGTGATCTGGGTGGTTGTAGATCGTTTCTCCAAGATGGCCCATTTCACTGCACTGTCCGGTCTCCTATCTGTTCCAGTGCATGCACAGTAATTAATTCAACATATTTTTTGTCTCCATGTTATCTAAGTACCGTACATTATTTTCATGCACTATGCTATTTATTTATTTACAGCAGGGTATTCAATCATTATGTTTCTGTCTTTATTTTTTACTGTTCAGTGGCTAGTGTGAACATGCGCTTCTGTAATGAATGGAAGCGGAGGCACAGGTGGTGAAGTTCACATTCGTTTTTTTGTTGCAATATTTGTGGAACCTCGGGACCACGGTCCGGGAGGCTCCAAATGGGGCGTGACTGAGTGAGCCCCAGACACCCATAGTAAGTTCCCTCGAACAGGATCAGAATGGAATGTCTGGGGGACATAGGTGCTACCTACAGTTAGACGCTGGACATGTGGCAGCTGTCCCAGCGGGACAAATGGGTAAACAGGTTTAACAGGTATGATGGAGCTGACCGGCGGTTTTTCGGGTACACGGGTATCGGCTGGCACTGGCGTTGTCCAGAGGTTCGGATGGCTGAGTAGTGGAACGGGACGGAATTGGCGTAGACCGTACGGACGTCATCCTGGACAGCCAGGTAACTGATAGTCTGCGGAGACAAACAGTGTAAGCAGAGCACTAGGCAGAACACTGCAGAAACACAGGCACAATAACAGCGGGACCGTAAGCTAGCAACAGAAGATACTTGTTGCTCCGGCGCCCTCCCTATGGCGGAGGGGTCAAAAATAGTAATCAGTACCACGCCATTGGTCAGAGGCATTTTTGAAAAATGCGTGCTGTCTCTTTAAGAGACCAGAAGCATGCATGCGCGACCTAAGCACCCTCCCCGGGAACCTGCTGACAGCGTGCCAGGAAGCAGAGGGTAGGGAAGGTGCAGAGGCTGCGGCAGGATGGTGTGAGGCCGGCACAGAGCGGGAATCTTGACGGGGACCCCGCGGAGGTATGGGACCGGGTGCAGCAGGACCGGGACCAATTGTAACAGCTTACATGCTGTATGCACACCAGTTTACATCCCATTTCATACCTTTGGGTTTTTTCATTCCACTCTTTGGTATGTCCCACCAACAGGAATCTTCCCAGAAATTTTGACACGGATATATCCTCCACAGATACTGATTTACCCAACTCTGATACACGCCCCAAAACCTCTAGGGGTAGACAGAGGAATTGAGGTAATCCGAGGGGGCAATCCAACGACAGATGTGGGCAACACTGTCATCATGAATCATAAAGACTACCAAGAGATGTGTCAGACTATTCTAAATGACCAAGTGAATTATGAGAAGCTATCCACAAACCCCACAACAACCTTTCTCAGACAATGAAAAAGCATCCTAGATGATGGACTCGCAAGACTGTACATTGATAAGAACTTATATGATTACATATATCGGTCATATCCTACTTTTTATTGTCTCCCCAAGATGCACAAAGGCCTGTCTCCTTTAAAGGGGAGACCAATAGTCTCAGGATTATTGATAGAATTGTCATCATGTAGGGATATATCTGGACGAGTTATTAAAACCATTTGTTACATCATTAACCCCTTTCTGCCATCGGACGTAATATTACTTCCATGTGACTTGGGCCTATTTGACCATGGACGAAATATTACGTCATTTTTTTAATCTGACACTGCGACCGAAGTTGCAGTGATCACATTAAAATTCTGGCGCCATCTTACCTCTGGGTAGATAGTGCCATCATCCTTGGGAGTGTCGCCGCCTGCCCGCAACCACGATCGCTGTGATTGGCTGTTCAATTCTTAACAGCCAATCGCAGCATTTCTCATTGTTTCAGGCAATCAGATTTCCTGTAACACTGATGTCCCAGCCTAGGATCGAGCACTGATCCTAGGCTGGTGCCTGGCAATGCCAGGAATCGCCTGAACGGACTCTGATTGGCGCGATCGACGATTACATCGACCGTGCCAATCGCAGGGCACAGCCATGGTGTGACCACTCTGTGCCCTGCCTGTGACCTAGTAAGGGGATCAAGAGGAAGATAGACTCGAATGGGGTTGCCTTCTCTGCTCCGTGTCTGGAACCACCGAGGCAGCTTTCAGTGTTCTCGGGGAAAGCTTATTGTTCCTGGACCAACCTTCCCATGTGACAGAAGGGGGCTGGGGTGAGTTAAAAGTCGTTGCACACGGGAAATTGAGGAGAGTCCGGGCGGGAAAGTGCAGAGCGCAGGAGAGTGAGCTGCCAGGAGCAAAGAGTCTTGACGTTGTGAGCGCCCCCCGAACTGACGCTGACCTGCCAGCCTCCGTGACCGGAGGAGACTCCCTCAACAGTTTAGAGGCAGACGCGCACAGGCCTGGTGAACTGAGCGGAAGGCATAAGCCTCAGAGAGAAGTAATTGGACTGACTGAAGAACGCAGTATGGTTCCTGCGGCGTCTCGTGCTGGACGTAGCTTTGTGACAAAGACCGGTGGAAGCAGGACCTCGTCTCACCCTACATCATTCCGTTGCCTGCCTTGGAGACCGTGTCCTTTCCGTGGACTAGGATCTGAAAGAGACTTCATGTGCCGCTGTTGACGGTGCCGACGTTGGAGAATTAGACCCTTTAATCAAGCCCTCTACAGACTGATAAGTGTTTACCTGCCTTTGTTTCTCTTCCTGAAAAAAACTGCTTAACCCTTTGCTTGTTGCATTTAACCCCCATCTGCTCCTCCCTGAGTGGAATGTTTTGAACTGTTGAATAAACCTTTAACTCTTGTCTGCCTCACATCCATGTCGACATCCTCCGCAACTGCAGTTTATTACAACCTGCCTAGGATCTGAGCTGTAAGAACACTGATCCTAGGCTGGTGCCTAGCAATGCCAGGCATGGCCTGGACCCGCTGATTGGAGCGATCGACGGTTACATTGATCACGCCAATCACAGGGCACAGCTGTGATGTGACCGTGCTGTGACCTGGATGTGACCTGTCTAGGATCCACGCTGTGATCTCTGATCCTAGACTGTTGCCTGGCAACGCCAGTGTCACCAGGGCCAGCTCTGATTGATGCGACAGATTTCATCATTGATCGCAAAAATGACAGGGCACAGCAGCGTTATGACCGCTCTGTGACCACGCTGCAGGTCCTCACAGTAGCTGAGGATTTCTACAGAGCGGTCACGCTACAGGATGTGCTGCCGTGCTGGGCCTTGTGGTGCCATAGAAGCCTGTAACATCAAAATCCCTGCTGAAGAAAGAACAGAGAAGACAGAAGAAAGGAGAAACAAGTGTAAGTGTTTTGATTCCTGATCCCTGCCAGATCTCTCTTCATCCACCCCAATCCCCCTCTTCCCCTTCCTCCTCTTTTTACCCCCTCCAAGCCCCTTTGCACCACCCTCATGCGAACATTCAGCACCTGCCGAGCGTTGATTGGTGACGCAGTTCACCGATTAGCACTTGTGCCTGCTGTTTTCTACTTTTCTTTTTCACCCCACTTTGCGCCACCCCCATGTGCTCATCCAGCAGCCAGCGAACTTTGATAAGTGACGCAGTTCACTCATCAGAGCTCGTGTCTGCTGTTTTAGACACATTTCTTCTGCCCAACCTTAGCGCGCACATCCAGCAGCCGCCGAACTTTGACTATTGATGCAGTTCACTCATCAGAGCTTCTGTCTGCTATTTTAAACAACATTTCTTCTTCGCCACCTTCGTGCGCACATCCAGCAGCCACCGAGCTTTGATGAGTGACGCAGTTCACTCATCAGAGCTCATGCCTGCTGTTTTATTTTTTTTTTTTTACTGACATTTTTTTCTCCCTGGTTGCTGGTTCTTTTAGTTTTTTCTTTTCAGACAATTAAGTTTACACTAAGCACTATCTCACACACACAAACAGTTAAATAAAGTACTGACTGTCACGGGTGTGTCGCTACGAAGATCGTCGCGATTGCACACCCTGACTTCTCACAGCTGAGTTTCTGGTGCTGGGTGTTTTTCGGCAGAGAGGGAGTTAATTATCCCTCTCTCTGTGCTGGACAAGACCAGCCTCGCTCAGCTGCAATTAATGTTCTTGTAATTGGTTTCCTTCAAATACCTGCCTGTCTGCTAGGGAAGTGTCGGTGAAAGCATTCATGCAGACCAGCAGAGCGGATCGTATTGAGAAGTCTAAAGCTAAGAGTACCTGTTGTGGTTTTCTCCTCTCCTCGCTTTATTAGTTATCTCCTTACGCGTTGGTGTTCCCTCTGTAGTGGTAGTTTTGTATGCAAGGTGGTCTTTTATTTTTACCCCTTGTACTGTCTCGTTTGTCTTATACTGTGAGTGAAGGCAGTTACCTTCCTGTTCCCTGTGGTGGTAATCAGGGTCCTTCTCAGGACTAGATTACAGTGGTTAGGGATTCACAGGAGATAGGGTTACGCTGGCGGCCTGGACCTCTGTACCATCAACAGTACCTCCAGGTAGAGGAATTAGTCAGGACCCCAGCTTAGGGTCAGCATAGACCCCGGTTCTCCTGTATACAGAGACAGCGTGACATTTTCACCGACCACACTAAAGATTCTCCCCAGCCACCATGGATCCAGTAGCCAGTCTAGCTCAGCAGTTGCAGAGTTTGTCCATGGAGCTGAGGGACGTTAAGTCCAAGGTTTTGTACCCCCCGGAGCAAGCCAGACCTGAACCTAAAGTAGCTCTCCCGGACAGGTTCACTGGAGGACGGGACAAATTTTTTGCTTTCCGGGAGGCATGTAAATTGTACTTTCGGCTGCGACCTCGGTCATCTGGGAGTGAAGATCAAAGGGTGGGAATTGTCATCTCGCTCCTACAAGGGGACCCCCAATCCTGGGCGTTCTCTCTTCCCCCGGGCTCCCTGGCTCTCCAGTCAGTGGATAGATTTTTCGCAGCTCTGGGTCTTGTATATGATGACCCGGATCGGGTCTCCCTTGCTGAAACTAAGTTACGTAAGATACAGCAGGGAGATCGTCCGGCGGAGGAATTCTGTTCGGAGTTCCGTAGGTGGGCCACGGACACCCAGTGGAATGACCCGGCTCTTAGGAGCCAGTTTTGTCAAGGTTTATCTGACAAATTAAAAGATGTGTTGGCGCAGTATGATCCTCCCACGACACTGGAAGCCGCTATGGCCCTTGCTATTCGTATTGACAGACGGCTTCGGGAGAGGTGCGGGGTAACTTCGCCCCCTGTGATGACTCCACCTTCCTCAAGGGTCCCTTATACGGAGGTTCCCCTGGTCAGTCCAGAGGAGCCTATGCAATTAGGAGGGACATCATTCCGGGGGAGGGGATCGGTGGGGCGCCACAAAACTAGAAGTTGTTTCTTCTGTGGAAAAAAGGGACATTTTATTAGGGGGTGTCCATCCCGTCCTTTGCTGAGTGAGAAGTCGCCGGAAAACTATTAATCCCAGATTGTGTGGTGGACGGCAATCTGGGAGTAAGTATTTCGTCCCTAAGTTCGTCTCAGTTTCTAGTACCGGCGGAGGTGGTGGTGGGTGCGAGAACTGAGAGGATATCTGTTCTTCTGGATAGTGGGGCCGGGGCTAATCTGGTGGATGCTCGTTTTGCCCGGGTTCAAGGTATGCGATTGAGTGGGTTGGCTAAACCCGTTCCCATATTCTCGATCGACGCCAGACCTCTCGGTCAGGGAAGTTTTGTGCAAGCAGTGCATAACATAGATCTTCAAGTGGGGGCGCTACATAAAGAACTGTTGTCTTGTTATGTGTTGGAGGGCCTTCCCACTCCTATAGTGCTGGGCCTGCCTTGGCTAACTAAGCATAACCCGGTTATTAATTGGCAATCCAGAGAGATAAGCCAATGGAGCGATTTCTGTAATAAAAACTGCATGAATACGGTCATTGGTGCGGTCGCTCCTAGGGCCCTACCTCCATTTCTGGTGGACTTTGAGGATGTATTCTCGGAGAAAGGGTGTCAAGAACTACCTCCTCATCACGTGTATGACTGTTCTGTTAACTTGCTCCCTGGGGCCAAGTTACCGAAATCTAGGTTGTATAACCTTTCTGGTCCTGAGAGACAGGCCATGAAGGATTATATTTCAGAGAGTCTGGCTAAGGGGCATATTAGACCTTCCTCTTCCCCGGTGGCCGCAGGGTTCTTCTTTGTGAAGAAAAAAGATGGAGGCCTACGCCCTTGCCTGGATTTCTGTGAGCTTAATCGGATTACGGTCCGAGATCCGTATCCGCTCCCACTTATTCCCGATCTCTTCAATCAGATTGTGGGTGCCAAATGGTTCTCTAAGTTGGATCTCAGGGGGGCGTACAATCTGATTAGGATGAAGGAGGGGATGAGTGGAAGACGGCGTTTAACACTCCGGAGGGGCATTATGAGAACCTTGTCATGCCATTTGGTCTGAGTATTGCCCCGGCGGTGTTTCAACACTTTGTAAATGACATCTTTCGCCACCTAATGGGACAGTTTGTGGTCATATATCTGGATGATATCTTAATTTACTCGCCAGATCTTGTGTCTCATCAGGTGCATGTTAGGCAGGTGTTACAGATCTTGCGGGATAATAAATTGTACGCCAAATGGGAGAAGTGTGTGTTCGCCGTACAGGAACTTCAATTTTTAGGATTCCTGGTGTCAGCATCCGGTTTTCGTATGGACCCTGGGAAAGTGCGGGCAGTTCTTGAGTGGGATCTGCCAGAGGATCTTAAGGCATTACAACGTTTCCTGGGGTTTGCTAACTACTACCGGAAATTCATTCGTAATTTTTCGTCCATAGTTAAACCTCTCACAGACATGACCAAAAAAGGGACGGATTTTTCAAAGTGGTCTGACAAGGCTTGTCAAGCGTTTTCCTCTTTGAAAAAATGTTTTGCTTCAGCACCCATACTCATTCAGCCTGATGCGTCACAGCCATTCATTGTTGAGGTGGACGCTTCCGAGGTAGGGGTGGGAGCAGTATTGTCACAAGGTTCGTCCCCTGGTAAATGGCATCCGTGCGCCTTCTTCTCTAAAAAATTGTCGTCCGCTGAGAGGAATTATGATGTCGGCAATAGGGAGCTCTTGGCCATTAAGTTGGCTTTTGAGGAGTGGCGTCATTTTTTGGAGGGGGCAGTCCACCCGGTCACCGTCATTACCGATCACAAAAACCTGCTATATTTAGAGTCCGCTAAACGTCTGAATCCCAGACAAGCTAGGTGGTCGTTGTTTTTTACCAGGTTTAATTTTGTCGTCACATATCGTCCTGGGTCAAAAAATGTTAAGGCGGATGCCTTATCTCGCTGTTTCCCAGGGGCTGGGAATACGGAGGACCCGGTTCCGGTCCTTCAGGAGGGGGTCGTGGTGTCGGCAGTATGCTCTGAGCTTGAGGAGGAGGTATTGGAGGCTCAGGGGGACGCCCCTGTAGGACCTCCAGGGAGACTCTTTGTTCCAAATCAGTTGCGACAAAAGGTGATCGAGGCACACCATAATTCAGCTTTGGCAGGACACCCAGGGAGTAAAGCAACTGAGGATCTCCTCTCGCGCCGGTTTTGGTGGCCTAACTTACATAGGGAGGTGGTAACTTTTGTCGCGTCCTGCGAGGTTTGTGCGCGCTCTAAGACCCCACATACCCGTCCGTCGGGGACCCTCTTACCTTTGAAGATCCCGGAGCGTCCGTGGACTCATCTGTCTATGGACTTCATTACGGATCTCCCGCCATCTTCCGGTAAAACAGTCATACTCGTTGTAGTGGACAGGTTCAGCAAGATGGCACATTTTGTCGCTCTTCCTGCTCTTCCTAATGCTAAAACTCTTGCGCAGGTGTTTATTGGGGAGATTGTAAGGCTTCACGGGTTACCCTCCGATGTGGTGTCGGATCGGGGTCTCAGTTTGTGTCCAAATTCTGGAAAGCATTTTGTACACGGCGGGGGATGCAGTTGTCATTTTCATCGGCTTTTCACCCGCAGACCAATGGTCAGACAGAGCGTCTGAACCAGAGCTTGGAGACATATCTCCGGTGTTTTGTGTCAGAGAACCAGGAGGACTGGGCTTCTTTCTTGCCTCTGGCGGAGTTTGCTCTAAATAATAGGCGGAGCGAGTCCACTGGTAAGTCCCCGTTTTTTGGGGCATATGGTTTTCACCCCCAGTTTTGTACTTTCAATAGGGGGGGCTCTTCTGGGGTTCCTGAGGAGGAACGATTTTCGTCGTCACTTGCTTCAGTGTGGAGAGGAGTGCTGAATAATCTGAGTACTATGGGGAACCGATACAAACGTATGGCTGATAGGAGGAGAGTGTCTGGTCCGGACCTAAGTGTGAACGATCTGGTATGGTTGTCTACCAAAAATATAAAACTTAAGGTTCCCTCCTGGAAACTGGGTCCCAGGTTCATCGGGCCATACAAGATCAGTTCTATAATTAACCCGGTGACATTCCATCTTGACCTCCCTCCTACATTTAAAATTCATAATGTGTTCCACAGATCGTTGCTTAAAAGGTATGTGGCGCCGGTGATACCTTCACCTTTACCTCCTCCTCCTGTGGTGGTCAATGGTATGTTCCAGGTGTCGAGAGTCATCGATTCACGTCGGAATCGCCGGTCCCTTCAGTACCTGGTTCATTGGAGGGGGTATGGTCCTGAGGGAGGTTTCTGCGTCGGATATTAACGCAGACCGATTAGTTCGGGCCTTCCACACTACTCACCCAGATAAACCCGGCCCTGAGGGTCCAGAGGCCCCTCGTAGAAGGGGGGGTACTGTCACGGGTGTGTCGCTACGAAGATCGTCGCGATTGCACACCCTGACTTCTCACAGCTGAGTTTCTGGTGCTGGGTGTTTTTCAGCAGAGAGGGAGTTAATTATCCCTCTCTCTGTGCTGGACAAGACCAGCCTCGCTCAGCTGCAATTAATGTTCTTGTAATTGGTTTCCTTCAAATACCTGCCTGTCTGCTAGGGAAGTGTCGGTGAAAGCATTCATGCAGACCAGCAGAGCGGATCGTATTGAGAAGTCTAAAGCTAAGAGTACCTGTTGTGGTTTTCTCCTCTCCTCGCTTTATTAGTTATCTCCTTACCCGATGGTGTTCCCTCTGTAGTGGTAGTTTTGTATGCAAGGTGGTCTTTTATTTTTACCCCTTGTACTGTCTTGTTTGTCTTATACTGTGAGTGAAGGCAGTTACCTTCCTGTTCCCTGTGGTGGTAATCAGGGTCCTTCTCAGGACTAGATTACAGTGGTTAGGGATTCACAGGAGATAGGGTTACGCTGGCGGCCTGGACCTCTGTACCATCAACAGTACCTCCAGGTAGAGGGATTAGTCAGGACCCCAGCTTAGGGTCAGCATAGACCCCGGTTCTCCTGTATACAGAGACAGCATGACACTGACACAATCACCATATTCATGAAAAAAAAATATTGTCCCACTCGTCCCAACGCTATTCAGCGAAGGAGGAATATGCTTTCCTTGCCTCCGACACTGATAGCGAGGGAGAGGATCCCACATTTCTTTATTTTTCAGATTCATCCTCTTCCTCATCTTCCTCCTCAGGTCCTGCTGAACTGCCACGCAGATGTCCCAGGATAGAAGATGTACCAGCACCCTCATTCCTGACCCTGTATGGACCTCACCCCCCTGAAAATTATGAGCCACTGATTCCTGATTTCCTGTAGACGCAGTTGAAATGATGCAGTTTTGGGGCCTGGTCCTTCACATGGGGATCCTGAAGAAGCCAGAACTTCGGCAATGTTGGAGTGTTGATGTTTTATACAACACTCCAGTGTTCCAAATGGTCATGGCCCGGACACATTTTGAGGCCATCCACAAATTTCTGCATTATACCGATAATGCACAATGTCCACCCCGAGATGACCCCAACTTTGACCGTCTGTTCAAAGTTCGGACGGTCATCAAACACTTCAACAAAGTTTGCTGAAGTGTACGTGCCCCAAAGTGACATCTGCGTGGATGAGTCCTTAATTCATTTCAAGGGGAGGCTCAAATTCCGCCAGTACCTGCCCAATAAAAGGGCTAGGTTTGTTATTAAACTCTATAAGCTGTGTGAGAGTACCTCAGGGTACACCCACAGGTTTAGAGTTTATGAAGGGAAGGACACCCAGATTAAACTCCCTCAATGCCTCCCTGTCCTGGGAGTGAGTGGGAAAATTGTGTGGGATTTGGTGCACCCACTGCTGGTTAAAGGTTATCACCTCTACCCGGATAACTTTTATACCACCATCCCACTCTTCAAAACCCTCTCTGCGCGAGGTACCACAGCCTGCGGTACTGTCCGTAAAAATCAAAGAGGCCTCCCAAAAAACGCTAATTGGGCAGATGCTCAAAAGAGGTGACAGCAGAGCCCAATGTAGCGACCACCTATTGGTGGTCAAGTATAAGGACAAGAGGGATACCTTCTTTTTGACCACCATACACGGTGATGGCAGCGCCTTCGGCACTGTACGAGGTACCTGTGAATAGGTCAGCAAACCGGACTGTGTACTGGAGTAGAACAAAAACATGGGGGGCGTTGATCTCTGATCAACTCCTCCAGCCTTACAGTGCTTTGAGAAAGGCCAAGGTGTGGTACAAGAAGCTGGCCGTGCACATCATACAGATAGCAATGCTCAAGCTTTCCTGTTGTCATGATGTGCAGGCCACACCTATACATCGTACCTTTAGTTTCAGGCGGTAGTGATCAAGGCCCTGACATTTGGCACTCAGGAAGGAGCGGACCCCAGTACTTCCAGAACTGAAGGTGCTCGTATCATACCAGGTCAACATTTTCCCAGGGGAGGTCCCTCAAAGTGGAAAAAAAGGCTAAGTCGCAAAAGAGGTGTTTTACAAAAGGGGAATGTGCAAGGATACCATTTATCAATGCGACACCTGCCCCAATAAACCTGGTCTGTGTATGAAAGAATGCTTCAGACTGTACCACACCTCCATGCACTACTAAATTCATTTCTGACGTACACAACTGACGCATGACAACCTGACAAACACTACACAACTGACATATGCCACTACATTACAAAATTTACATAACAGGAAACAGTATATTAGTTCCAAAAAAGGGGGCACTTGTTGGGCATTGCCACTGTTTAGGCACATGTCAATTCCAGCCTATTTTGGTTTGAACAAGTCAAACGGCGCTCCTTCTCTTCCGAGCTCTGCGATGCACCCAAAAAGTGGTTCCCCCCCACATATCAGCGTACTCAGGATAAATTTCACAACAACATTTGAGGTCCAATTTCTCCGGTTACCCTTGGGAAAATAAAAATTGGGGGCTAAAAGATAATTTTTGTGGAAAAAAATGAGTTTTTATTTTCACGGCTCTACATTATAAACTTTAGTGAAACACTTGGGGGTGAAACACTTGGGGGTTCAAAGTGCTCACCACACATCTAGATAAGTTCCTTGGGGGGGTCTAGTTTCCAAAATGGGTTCATTTGTGGGGGATTCCTACTCTTTAGGCACATCAGGGGTTCTGCAAATGCAACATGACACCCGCAGACCATTCCATCAAAATCTGCATTCCAAAATGTCACTACTTTCCTTCCGAGCCCAGACGTTTTCTCCCACATTTAGGGTATCAGCGTACTCAGGACAAATTGGACAACAACTTTTGGGGTCCAATTTCTCCTGTTACCCTTGTGAAAATAAAAAATTGGGGGCTAAAAGATCATTTATGAGGAAACAAAATTATTTTTTATTTTCACGGCTCTGCGTTATAAACTTTAGTGAAACACTTGGGGTTCAAAGTGCTCACCACACATCTAGATAAGTTCCTTGGGGGTCTAGTTTCCCAAATGGGGGCACTTGTGGGGGTTTCCACTGTTTAGGTACATCAGGGGCTGTCCAAAAGTGACATGGCGTCCGATCTCAATTCCAGCCAATTTTGCATTTGAAAAAGTCTAACTCCTCTTCCGAACTCTGCCTTGCGCCTAAACAGTGGTTGTTCCCCATATATTGGGTATCGGCATGTTCAGGAAAAACTGCATTATAAATTTTGGGGTTCATTTTTTCCTGTTACCCTTGTGAAAATAGAAAAAAAATTAGTCTAAAGTTACGTTTTAGTGAAAAACAGTTAAATGTTCATTTTTTCCTTTCACATTCCATTAATTCCTGCGAAGCACCTGAAGGGTTAATAAACTTCTTGAATGTGGTTTTGATCAGCTTGAGGGGTGCAGTTCTTAGAATGGTGTCAATTTTCGGTATTTTCTGCCATATAGACCCTTTAAACTGACTTCAAATGTGAGGTGGTCCCTAATAAAACGGTTTTGTAAATTTTGCTGTAAAAATGAGAAATCGTTAGTCAACTTTTAACCCTTATAACTTCCTAATGACAAAAAAAATTATTTCAAAAATTGTGCTGATGTAAAGTAGACATGTGGGAAATGTTATTTATGAACTATTTTGTGTGTCATATTACTCTGATTTAAGGGAATAAAAATTCAGTTTGAAAATTGAAAAATTTTCCAGATTTTCACCAAATTTTCACAATTTACACAAATAGACGCAAGTTATATCGAAAAAATTGTATCACTATCGTGAAGTACAATATGTCCAAAAAAAAATCTCAGAATCGTCAAGATGCGTTGAAGCATTCCAGGGTTATTACATCATAAAGGGACAGTGGTCAGAATTGTAAAAATTGGCCCGGTGATTAACATGCGAACCTCCCTCGGGAATAATCTGTCTCCTTTAAAGGGGAGACCAATAGTCACAGGAATTGATAGAATTTGTCATCATATAGGGATATATCTGGACGAGTTATTAAAACCATTTGTTATATCATTAAACTCTTACACTAGAGATTCGACAGACCTATCAAGAAAACTTGGTGGTCTGGTTTTGGAACCAGACTCAGTCCTATGTAGTATTGATGTAGAGGCCTTTTATTCCTCTATCAATCATCATGATGGTCTAAAGAGTAAAGGTCAACACTACTTGGGACATACTGAGTTCTTGTTGACTCTTATGGAGTTTTGTCTGATATAAAACCTTTTCAAATTTAATGGTTCTGTCTACCACCAGCTTAGGGGCACAGCTATGGGTAGCCGATGTGTGACTTCCTATTCCGACTTGCTCCTGGGCTGGTGTAAAGAGACCGATGTGTTTGGGGGTTCCTTTCTTGAAGAGTCTCCCAAAATAGCACTTTGTTCACATTACATTGATGACGTTCTGTTGACATGGAATGGTGATGTAACAAGTATGGCAAATTTTGTCACCAAACTTAGCAATAACTCTCTTAGTCTTTCTTTCACTTTTGAGCACCATAAAATGGAGCTTTCATTTCTGGACCTAAACGTCTAAAAAACTCCTGAAGGAAACCTAAACACAAAAATTTACAGAAAACTAAAGGCTTATTTTGCGGATGGTTGGGAACATTGTGGATCTAGTAGGAACTTACCATAAAATTACCTTTCAAAAGGGAAGATCTATAGTTGACAGGTTGGTTCATACCATTTCCTCCCCCCAAAAAAGGAAACCTGCCTTACCCTCTGTGTGAGGGATGTTACAAATGCAGCGGCTGTATAGTCTGCCCTATTATCTTAATGGGACACCACTTTACAATCAATGTTACAGATAATGAATATTAAATACGTCTTTTCATCAACTGCCGCATGAATGGGAGTCATCTATAGAGCCGTTTGTCAATGCGGCCTGGAATATATAGGAAAAACAATCACAGAATTTAGGAGAGTTAAAAGAGATACCCCCCTGGCTAGACACATCAACATCAATCACAGTGGAGTCAGCTCCATTTAAGGTTTATGGGAATCGATAAAATCAACATTCCCAAAAGGGGAGGCAACTGTAATCGAATGATATAGCAATGTGACGAGCTGGATTTATCGCCTTAAAACCCAAACACCCATGGGCCTCAATGAGATACCGAATTTTGCTGGAGATTTGCACCCCTATCTGACCTGTTAAAGGGTAAGAAGTCTGTTATGGTCCAGTAGAACCATCAAGCGGAAGAAGCATTCCAGTTCATGAAGTCGGCGTTGTGTGGACAGCCAGTCCTCATCAGCCCAGACTTCAGAAAAAACTTTGTCATGCAAAGATTAAGTAGACCTTGGAGTCCGTACACTACTATTTGCTCAGGCGTCAGCTTCGTTTGGTAACGGACCATTCACCCTTCGTCTGGATGAGCAATGCAAAGGAGAGACATACTCGGGTCACCAGATGGTTCCTGTCCCTACAAAATATTAGTTTTTCAGTGGAACATCGGGAGGGAAAGTCGCAAGGAAATGCGGATGCCCTGTCACGGGTCACCCTGTATGGCGACAAATGTTCAACCCCACAAGTTTGAACAGAGAGGCAGTAATATGTGAGGCAGCCAGGGGAATTATATGTGAGGGGCAGTATGTATCCCCACGATACGCATAGAAGCGTATTAAGGCTGCTGGAGTGCACTGCAGTCACAAATAAAGCTGTTGTTGCAGCACAGAATAAAAGCAAGTGTGGACTTTGTCAAGCTATTTGGCCAAGGCAGATTTAAGAAAACCTGGCATGGGCTTTTATTTTTGGAGTGAACTAAAGGATGGCAGTGGTGCGGTTCACTCCCTCCAGCAGGGTCTTACAAGTGGCCTACGGCCACTGTGATACAGCGGTGTCCATGCTGTGCAGTGATGAGGCAGTGACCCAAGCAAGTTGAAAAACAAAATGTGTTTAATGTCCAAAAACTCACACAGTGCACAGCACACTGTATCCTCTGGATAGCAGCCGGGAAAAAGACGGTCCGGGACCGGTTACAGTGAGCGACCGCACCTCCGAGTACACAGGGGGTGCCAGACCTTTTGGCTCCGCTGGCCTGTGTTACCTCACACAGGGAGAGCTCTGCAGACCAACTGCTCTGTCTGCTTGCAAGCCAACACTGACACACCCAAAACCCCATACTACAGGGTTAAACAGGAATCTGTAGCCATGGTCACTTGTAAGACCAGGCTCTGGAGTGGAGCGACCCACCCCACTATCATCCTGTAGATCGCTCTAAAAATAAAAGCCCATTCTTGGTATTAACTGAAAAATGCCTTGGCCAAGTAACCTGACCAGGTCCATGCTCACATTTATCTCTGCCTTGTGACTCGCAGGCGTCCTGCTGTAAACACAAGGCACTCCAGGGGGTCTAATAGGACTCCGTCCTCATCCTGGGAGATACATAGCGACCCTCGCATATGACACCGGTCACTGTCTCACATACCCCACCCCTCTGTCCAAACTTGTGGGGTTGAACATTCGTCAACCTTACAGGGGGTTCGTGACAGGGCATCCGCATTTCCCTGTGATTTCCCCGCCCAATGTTACACAGAGAAACTGAAGTTTTGTAGGGACAGGAACCATCTGGTGACTCGGGTATTCTTCTCTTTTGCGTTTCTCATCCAGACGAGGGGTGAATGGTCCGTTAGCAAACGAAACTGACGCCCGAGCAAATAGTAGCGTAGGGACTGCAAGGCCCATTTAATTTCCAAGCACTCCTTCTCCACTACGCTATAATTTTCTCTGCTGGTGTCAGTTTCCTGCTCAAGTAGGTGACTGGATGCTCATCCCCGTTCACCTCTTGCAACAGCACCGCTCCTAGGTCTACCTCTGAGGCATCGGTTTGCACAATAAAGGTTTTCTTGAAGTCGGGGCTGACGAGGACAGGCTGTCCACACAACGCCGACTTCAGGGACTGGAATGCTTCCTCCGCTTGAGGATTCCACCGGACCATCACTGTCTTCTTACCTTTTTTTTTTTTTAAAACATCTTTTTATTGTTTTAACAAAAAGTGTAACATCACATGCAACGAGATAGATCAAGCATCAATAGTTTCATGAATTTCCGACCGAGCATTGCTATATATGAATTAACATCTTATATAGTATTACTTGTAACGTTTTGCTATAGAACAAGCCGGACGGAATCCAGCTGAGTTTTAATAATTAAAATCGTGAGTCCATGAAGAGATCCTTGACGTAGATCATTGATAGATACGCATATATCAGTCGCATATAAGTATGAGCCTTTTACTGAAGTAAAAGGGTAGAAGTAGGAGAGAAAAAGAGGGTAGACAGAGGGGGAGGGTTAGGGGTGGGGTCGGTATTCCAGTCAGGGGAGGAGTCAAATCGGCGGGAGTTCTGTCCTATTTGTATGGCTAATCAGCAGGTGTTAATTTAGATATGGGTGATCCTAGGGCAAATTGATATATTTTATTGAGAATTTAATAGTTCTAAGTATTCGTCTTTTTCCATGGTGCCCAGGTCGATCTAAATTTTCCTAGCTTGAAATTCGTGCTAGCTATTATTTCTTCTATGTGATATAGTTGACTTACTTCGTGTAACCATTCTGACAGGGTAGGACAGCTCTGGGATAGCCAATGTAGGGGGATGAGCATTTTAGCTGCTGCTATCAAGAACATGAGAAGCTTTTTGTGTTTATATGGTGCAATGTCACTTGACCAGTTGAGAAAGATTAATTTCAAGGATGGGGGGTTTGGGAGCTGGCAAAGTTTTGTTGAAATTTTGAGCACTTTTTTCCAGAATGGTTGAATTTTGTCGCTTTGCCACCATATGTGTAAGAATGATCCCTTTTCGCCGAAGCATCTTCAACAATTAGAGGATGCGTTGGGCTGCCACAGCTTTCTTGTGACAGGGGTGGCATACCACCTAGTAAGGACCTTGTATGAATTTTCTTGAACCCTTACACAGCTTGATGGTCCATGCGAGTTTTTATATGTTCAACTTCCCAGTCTTGTAATTTAAATTTGAGGTCTTTTTCCCACTTCAATGTAAACGCTCGTTTGACAGAGGTTGAGTGGGCTAGGAGCATCTGGTAGAGCTTGCCCAACACGCCCTTTGGTTTATTTCTCTGAGTCACTAGCTTTTCAAAAGCAGTTAACTCTCTGAGCGGGAGTCCAGGTTGCAAATACGATCTCATCGAGTTTTTGATCCTGTTGTAATGAAGGAAGTTAATATGGTAGTGTGGGAATTTAGTTTGTATATTATCTAATGGGAGGATTACACCATCTTCCATGAAAGCATCTAGACTTTCGTTTATCCTATGTAGAGAATCTGTGCCTTTAATAAAAGGGCAGTCTAAATAAAGGCCGGGTAGGTCCTTTACTTTTATCAAAGGTGATGGAAGTGGCATTAGTGAGGAGGAGAATCTGACCCAAGTCTTGATCAAGTTTTTTGATATTGCGTTTGGGGTAAGAATTTTCTTTGTAAAGTCTGTGTACGAGTAAAGAATAGTGGAAATTGGGACTGTCAGTGACTCGTTTGCAATCCCTGTCCATAATTTGTGGCTATTATCTCGCGTACAGTCAATTAACAGCGACAAGGTTGCCGCAGCGTGGTATTTTTGTGGGTCAGGGATTCCTATGCCCCCTTTAAATTTAGGGAGGGAAAGTGTGTTATAGCTTAATCTAGGTTTTAAGCCACCCCATATATACTTCCCAAAAAGAGAACGGACACTTTTGAAGAACGTGTCTGGGACTTTAATGGGTAACATTCTGGATATGTAGCTGTACTTGGGTAGAATGAACCCTTTGATGAGGTTTTTTTCGTCCTATAAAGGATATATAGAGTGCTCTCCACGACTTAGTGGCCTCTAAAGTAGTATCGAGAAGGGGTACAAAGTTGCGTGAGAAAAGGGAGTTCCAATGTGGGCTCAGTTTAATTCCTAAGTATTTAATATAGTTATAATTCCATTTTATTGGGAATTTAGTCTTCAAATTTTGAGTGGTTGTATGTTGTATATTTATCCCCATCGCCTCAGATTTCTCTAGATTAATCTTAAAGTTCGATAGCTCTCCGAATGCCTCAAACCTTCCCAACACTGCCGGTATTTCTTTCTCAGGGTCTGATAGAAGTAAAAGAAGGTCATCTGCAAACGCCGCTACAACATGGGAAGAATCCGAGACCTTAATACCTCTTATTGATGGGTGCTGTCTAATGCTCTGAATTAACGTCTCAATAGTTAGGACGAACAGAGCTGGTGAAAGAGGGCAGCCGTGACGTGTGCCATTTTTGATTTCAAAGGGTGGAGAAAAATACCCATTTACCCTTACTTTTGCAGAGGGTGATTTATACATGTGAAAGATGGCGTCAATAATTGTGGGAGGAAAACCAAATTTCATAAGTGTCTCATGCATGAATGTCCAGTCTACCCTGTCGAACGCCTTCTCTGCGTCGCTGCCCATTAAAACTAGGGGTCTGTGGTGGTTGTGCGCATGTTGCATCAGGTGCAGTACTTTCAGGGAGTTGTCTCTCCCTCTCTACCCTTCACAAAACCCACTTGTTCAGGGGAGATAAGTGTGTCTAGGATCAAACCAATCCTCGTGGCAATCATTTTTGCGAATATTTTTAGTTCATTGTTTAATAACGAGATCAGTCTGTAGTTGCTGCATAGTTCAGGATCTCTACCTTCTTTGTGTATTAAAGAGATATGTGCTTCTAGCGTCTGTCTCGTGAAAGCCGCTCCTCCCAATACTTCATTGCACAGCCTCAATAGGTACGGGCACAACAGGTCCCGAAAAGCTTTATAGTAGGATATCGGGAGGCCATCTGGGCCTGGGCTCTTGCCCATAGGGCAGTCCGACAGGGTAGACTGGAGTTCCTTGATTGTAAAAGGGGCTGTTAGTTCGTTTTGTTGTGTTTCAGATCAGGTAGGGAGGTTTATATTTTGTAACAAATCTCTTATACTGATTCGTCTTTTTTCTAGATGATCGACACTCTCTCCCCGGCGTAAATCATATAGAGAGGAGTAATACTCCCTAAAGGCGGAAGCTATCCCATCCGGGTTTGTAATTTTGGTTCCATCTGAACCCTTAATCGTATAGATAAGTGACTTAGCCTTACGTTTTTTAATCATGGATGTCATAAATTTTGTCATTCTATCTCCATGAGCAAATATCCTGTGTTTCCACCTAGTATAAATTTTCACCGAGTCTTTGTTTAGTAGGTCTCTAAGAGATTGTCTCTTCTGTGAGAGCAGAGTTAAGGTATTAGGGTTGAGTGTAGTTTTACGGTCTTGTTCTAGTGTTTGGATCTCTTTAAAAAGAGTGTTAGTTTTTTCTTTCCTAATTTTATTCTTATGCGAGGCCAGAAAAATCAATTCACCTCTTATTACGGCCTTGTGGGCATCCCAAATAGTTGAGAATTGAATATTTTCTCTCAGATTGATCTCGAAGAACTCTTGGAGTTTCTTTTTTATTTTGTTTCTGGAAGGTTCATCCGCTATTAAAGCTTCATTCAACCTCCATGTGTTATTTTTTGGTCTATGTCCTATTAAGAGTTTATTTATTAAGATGGAGTGGTCGGAGTGAACGACCGGGATTATTTGTGAATCTTTCAAATGTGGGGACACCTGAAATGGATAAAGAGATAGTCAATTCTACTACATGATGATTGTGCTTGTGAAAAGTGGGAAAAGTCTCGCACGGTAGGGTGAAGAAATCTCCAAGCATCAATCTGTTGATTTAAATGTAAGATTGTTTGGATGCGTTTTAGTGCATTTTTGGAGACACTAGATTTCCCGGTTGAGGAATCTATTGGTGATTCAAGAGGAACATTGAGGTCACCTCCCAAGATCAAAGTGCCTTCTACAAATTGGCTGGCCTCTCTCATAACTTTGGAGAACCAGGTGTCTTGTTTTGTATTAGGGGCATAGACGTTCCCTATCGTGACTAGCTTATGTGCTAGCTTCCTTTTAATGAAGATATACAGGGGTTGGACAAAATAATGGAAACACCTAACGTTTTGGCATCATAATCTTCGAATATGTTTTAAACATGCAAAAAGTGACATGGTAATGTTTTGTAGTTGATTATTTGTGTTATGTGATGGGTGTATGTAAATTACCTGTTTGTTTTGCATAATTGTAAGAACATTGATGAGAACCTGATACCAATAGCAGACCTCTCGGATTTTCAAAGAGGCCAAATTGTTGGTGCTGGTATGGCAGGCGCTAGTGTAACCGAAAGTGCCCAAATGCTTGGCGTGTCAAGAGGTACTGTCTCCAAAGTAATGACTGCATTTAAAAGAGAAGGAAAAACGTCCGCAGCAAAGCACAGGTCTGGCCGAAAGTCGAATTTGACTGAGAGAGACCGTCGGACTCTAAAGCGAATTGTGAGAGAGGATCGCAAGACCACGGCTCCTAAAATCACTGCTGAGCTCAATGAACACCTACAGAACACAGTTTAGACGAAAACTGTTGGTCGGGAGCTGAACAAATCTGGATTCCACGGAAGAGCTGCAATTCGAAAACCGCTGCTCTCAATGACAAATGTTTCCAAGCGTTTAGAGTGGTGAAGAACCTTCCAGAATTGGTCCCTCGAGCCGTGGAAACATGTGATATTCTCAGACGAATCATCGTTTACTGTTATGTACGGTAGCTGAGGAGGACAGGAACAACAGCAGGGCAGCCAAACACCTGAGATGTTGGTAACTAATGGGTTGCAGAAACCTGAACTAACCACACAACTAGAGGTAGCCGTGGAGCGTTCCTACGTTGATCCTAGACGCCTCGTCACAGCCTGAGAGCTAGCTATACCTAAAGATAGAAACAGGAAAGCTAACTGCCCCGGAGTAGAGCCCCAAAGGAATAGGCAGCCCCCAAACATATAATGGCGGTTAGACAAGATGAAAACACAAACGCAGGCAGAAAACAGATTGAGCAAACGCTGGGGCCACAAGCTGACTAAATAGGAAAGGACAGGAGAATTACTTTCTGCAACCCAGAAAACCCTACAAAAATCCAACAATTCTGATTACAAAAATACTGAGATCACACGATCTCGCCACCCACTAAACCAGATCTCAGTGTGAACAAAACCAAGCTGCAGCCGCTGAAAAAGCAGGAAAAAGCAAATGAAAAAACAACAGAGGCTACAGACAAACTGAGAGGAGCTCAGGCCCCAGGAGGGGACCCGGCTGTCCTCCACAAATGTGCAGAAAACAATGCAAATAGCAAGCACAAAAATAAAAGCAGAAAATATCTTATCTGATAGCAGAAGATGCAGGCAAGACTCAGCAAACTTCCAAATGAACCAGGAACCACAATTGAGACAAGAACAATTGATCACCGGCAACCATCATGGGAGGGAACCTCCCTTATATCAGACCAGTCCGTGATCCCAGATTGCCATTCCTCGCTGAAAGGTTCAGTACTGTCAGTAACCACCAGAGGGAGCCTCTGCTCAGAAACCATCTCTAGCACATTCATAACAGTTTACCCTATTTCCGACCTCCGGCCGCGTGTACGTTTTCCATCCAGACTGCCTTCTCCCAACCGTAAAACATGGCGGAGGTTCTGTGATGATCTGGGGTGTTATTTCGTGGAGATCCGCCAAGCCAATGATATCCCTTTATGAAAGAATTAACAGCCGCAATTATTTAGGCATTTTGGGCGACCAAATGCATCCTATGGTTCAAGCACTGTTCCGGAGGGGAACGCCATCTTTCAGGATGATGATGCACCAATTCATACAGCTAGAATCGTTAAAGCATGGCACGAGGAACATTCTAATGAAGTTGAGCATCTCATCTGGCCCCCACAATCCCCAGACCTCAACGTTATTGAGCATTTTTGGTCGATTTTAGAGATTCAATTAGACGTCGATTTCCGCCGCCATTGTCGCTCAAAGAACTGGATGATTCACACCTTGTATGAATCCATACCTCGGAGAATTGAGGCTGTAATCGCCGCAAAAGGTGGACCAACACCATATTAAACTAACTTTTGTTGATGTTTCCAGGTGTTTCCATTATTTTGTCCAACCCCTGTATCTACCATCTCTATCGTGGAGTATGTCAAGATACTGAAATGGTGTGCATTTTGCTAATGCGATTGCCACTCCTCTTCCTTTCCTGGAAGAGGAAAACGAGTGGAACTATGTGTTGTGGTAATGTTTCTCGAAACTTGGGTTTTTTTCCTGTATGAAGTGGGTCTCCTGCAGGAGTGCAATGTCAATTCCCAGTTTCTTGATATGTGCCAGTACCTGAGTTCGTTTAATTGGCACATTCAGTCCTCTTACGTTGTATGATGCTACTGTCGTTTCTTGCGTTCTGTCAGACATGTCGGGTCAGGGAGGCGCGGGGGCTCAGATGAAGACGAAAGGTGATCCGCTGTTGGACATGGGAGGGGTTGGGGGGGAGAAAGGAAAGTAAAGGATAGAAACATTAACATGTATTCAACGATAAGAGCTTGTTGCCCTAAATGAACAACTTTCGTTTTAATAAGCAAAATTACAAACAACACTGTTATACCCATCAAGGAATGTAACAGAAGAATAAATGACAATTTTTCAATTTGTTCCACTTATTAACTAGGCAGTCGTTATGGACTGGCTTAAAAGATTAATTCAAAGATGGTTAGGGGATTAGGGTCCTAGAATCAGTCATTGGAGGAGCGCTAGTTTCCTGCTTGTCTTTTTCTGTTTCTTTGCTCTTTGGAGTTGCCCGCCTTCCTCCAGGGTTCATGCATTGACAGGTCGGAAGACTAAGATTGGTGTGGGCGAGGCGAAGGTCAGGCAGCGGGTCAAGCTGAATATCTAATTCTGTACAGATTTTGGCAATATCAGAGGATGATTTGACTGTGAATCTCTTGCCGTCTGCTGTGATGAGTAGGCCAAATGGAAAAAGCCAGCGTAAAGGAAATTGTCTCTGCTTGAGGACATCCGTAAAGGTTTTCAATAAGTATCTCTTTGACAAGGTTGACGGTGCCAGATCTTGGAAAACACGAATTTTAAGTACTTTATATTCCAGAGTGTCTAGTGCACTTGTCTTTTTGAGAATTTTCTCCTTCATGTGGAAGTCCAGAATTGTACAAATTATATCTCTTGGGAATTCTGATTGCATAGGCTTGGGTTTCAGTGCCCTATGTGCTCTCTCAAGTATTAACATCCTCCCTTCATCTGGGTCCAGCATAGGCAAGAAGAGTTCATTAAGAATAGCTGGTATATCTTCTCGGTCCGCCGCTTCAGGCACGCCTCGGACCCTCAGATTGTTCCTTCTATTCCTGTTTTCAATGTCTTCCATTGCTGTGTAGAGAGTTAATATGGTCCTCCTGTTGTTGAAGACTGATTTTAGTTCCTTGGCGAAGGCGGACAATTTTGACTGCGCTTCCTCTAGTTCCTCCACTCTGTTACCTATCTGCTGGATGTCCTTTTTAATTGTTGATAGATCTTTAGCCAGGGGAGCCAAGGCTGAAGACAAAATATTTTTAATAAAGCTTCTAGAAATAGGTTTATCTGAGTCTGCAAAGTCAGAGGGGTCCTCTGGTGAGTCATCTAATTCTGAGTCTCTGTATTGCGGTAGCTCATGTTTAGGACCACTTTGTTTTGTGATAAATTTTTCCATCTTTTTGGTTGTCTGTGTCCCACTATGGGTGCCTGTATTAGTTGATCTTCCAATCTTGACCATAGTCCGTTTTTGTTGATAAAAAGAGTTGATGTGGTGCGTTTCGCCACTGAAGACCGTGAGCAGGTATCAGAACTGTTAAATGTGGTATCCTGTGGCAGAATTGGGACAAGAATACAGAAATATTTCTTAACTAGTATATTCCAGATGTACCACTAGGTGGAGATCACGTATTATTTTACTCTTAGGTTTTTTAGTGGCCCAGATAAAAGTGTATTTTAATGCATGGAAACACGGGTATTACATACCTGGTAATGTGTTTTTTCATGAGACATGACGGCACCACGAGAGAGGGGATCCGCCCATCAAGGACAGGAAACCTTCAAGATAAAAGGGGCGGCTCCTCTCTCCGCATCAGTTGTTTTACAGAGCACGAGAGGAACTCCGCATGTTAGTACACACATAAATAATACATTCTTTACAATTTTAATTACCCCAATCCAAGGGTGTGAAAAATAATAAAAATGACCCAACTAGTGACGTGATCAAGGGCGGGAATATAAGGGTGCCGTCATGTCTCATGAAAAAACACATTACCAGGTATGTAATACCCGTGTTTTTCCATCATACATGACGGCACCACGAGAGAATTACAGAGATCGCATTCTGTTTTTAGGGAGGGATCACTGCTTCCAACACTCTTCGCATGCCCAGGGACTGATACAAGAGCGCAGGCGCCACACAGAAACGAAAGGAAAAAAAAGCCTGGAGGAGGCGCGGTATCAATGAAGGGGCTTGATGGACGGCTGGGGGAGGATAAGTCACGGGAACAGGACATACCTCAGTGACTCATCTAAAGTATGGGGACCGATTTTAAAACTGAATATTTCAGCGTTCCAGAGGCACAGAAAAAAAAGGCCACCTTCACAGACTGCTGCCTTAGTGCTGCTGAAGGTGGCTCTTTTACTTCAAAATGGCCAGGGGGGTGACAAGTTCCCTTTAAAGGTCCTGACTGTGGCCCTTTTATTATACATGGGGCTCTGAGCGGCCCAACAGATGCTCCTTTACTATGTGCTGCACAGCCACAATCTGATCCTGCATCCTCGCCACATGCTCGATGATGACACTCTTATGTGGAGTGGGCTCCTGTTCCCATGTCTCCTTGGCTACATCCAGCAGTCCCTCGGGTGCCTGCCATACAAGAGCTCAAATGGGGAGAACCCTGTTGTCACGCTGTCACTGCGTACAGGAGGTCAGGGTCCTATGCTGACCCTAAGCTGGGGCCCTAACTAATCCCTCTACCTGGAGGTACTGTTAATGGTACAGAGGTCCAGGCCGCCAGCGTAACCTATCTCCTGAGAATCCCTGAACCTCAGTAATCTAGTCCTGAGAAGGACCCCGATCACAACAGTAGGGGACAGGGTAGTAAATGCTTATATACAGTACTAGACGAACGAGACAGCACAAGGGGAAAACCAAAACCACCTTGCATACAAAAACTCACACCACAATAACAGAGGGAACACAAACGGGTAAGGAGATAAATGATAAAGCGAGGAAGGGAAAAAACCACACCGAGTACACTTCGCTCCAAACTCTTCAATACACGATCCGCTCTGATGGTCTGTATGAAATGCTTTCACCGACAACTACCCTATCAGACCGGCAGGTATTTGAAGGAGTCCCAATACTGCAGAATTAACTGCAGCTGGGGTGAGGCTGGGCCTCGTCTAGCACAGAGAGAGAAAATTAACCCCCTCACTGCCGAAAAACACCAAGCACCAAAAACTCTGCTGCGAGAAGTCAGGTGTGCAGTCGCGACATCTTCGTGGCGACACACCCGTGAACCTGTGGATGCCTGCGGTACCTCGCGGATGATGAACATTAGATGGGGTAGTAACATGTTCCCAATCCCTCCCATCTTTGGCAACCACCTTTTTGAGCATGGCTTTGAGGTCTTATTAGACCGCTCCACCAACCCGTCGTTTGAAGATGGTACACGATGTCCGCAGCTGTTTAATCTGGAGCAGCTTACATAGCTCTCTGTCACCTTAGACATAAAAGGAGTTCCCTGACCTGTAAGGATCTCCTTGGGTAGCCCAAAACATGGCAAATAGTTCAAGGCTATTATTTAGCCGAGATGTGGCGGAGTGGTATCCCCTCTGGGTACCGGGTGGCATGTCTACGACTACCATTATGTGTTGGTGACCCCGTGCGGATTTCACTATTGGCACTACCAGATCCATCTCAATTCGCTTGAAAGGTACCTCTATAATGGGCAGAGGCACCAATGGACTCCAGTAGTTCGCGGTGGGTGAGGTCAGTTGGCACTCCGGACACGTATCGCAGCACCTTTGAACCTCACAGGAGCCACCTGGCCAGAAAAACTGCTGCAATATGCGCTCCTGCGTCTTTTGGCCCCCAAATGCCCTCCCAGCAGTTGTTCTACCACTCAACCCAGGATTTTATCAACCCTGTACAGAAAAACTCCGGGTTTTGATCACCATTCGTGGGAACTTCGTCTCCACGCCCGTTTGCTGATCCACCCCATTTCCCTTGATTACTCTTTCCCATGCCCGGGTCAAAGTGGGATCCTGGAGCTGAGCTGTGCCGAACTTACCAGAGGACCTCCAGCTAGGGATCAGGGGGGGTCTCCTTACCTCTCCAGCCAATACCTCTAAGGGGGACCTATCAGGATTACACTCTGTCCCTAGGTTGGCGACCCTTATCGCAGGTATCTCAACATCTTCTGCTCTGCACCGGCACAACATTTTCATCTTCCTGCCTATACCTCTAGGTTAACCTATCGGGGTTACACTCTGTCCCTGGTCCTATGGCAGGTACTCAATATCTTCAGGTTCTATGCCTGGCACAACCTTTACCGTGAGAGGGTTGACCCTGGTCTCCCACAGGGGCCAAAACAAGTCAAGTCTCTTCCCAATACAGTTCCATATGGAAGTCTTTACCACCTCACCATGTCTTATTTCTCCACACGGGGTGGAAAACTTAACCTCCGCGGTTGGGTACTCTCGGAGTTCCCCATGTATGCATACCACCCCCACTTTCCGTCCATTGGGATTGTCCCCGCAACCAGGGACCCATGAAACCAGAGTCACTAAGCTCCCCGAGTCCAGGAAAACGTCCGTCTGTTCCCATTAATGAGTACCTTGCACAGCTGAGGTTCGGTACCGGCAGCGCTTGTAGCGGCAGTGCAGACTGGCTGGGCGTACATCAGCCCCACGTCGGGTACCCGCAGTCCATTGGTTCAGCTTCAGGGGGCAGTTGGCAGCCACATGTCCGGCCCTTGGCACCGACAATTAATAGTTGCACCACAAGGGAACCGTGGGGCCAATTTAGGGGACATGGGTCTGTCATCGCTCTTTCTGAGATAGACCCTCGGTACAGGCACGATCAGTATTGGCCCGTTAGAGGGTCGGGGACTTTTCCAGGCTCCTGGGCTGGCGGGCCTTACGTGACAGCCGCAGTGAGCAGTGTCCTGTATAAAGTCCTGAGGGGGTGTATACCACTCTATCAGTCCTACTACCTGGGCCAGAGTGCCCGGATCCCCTTGCCCCACCCAACGCTGTATGGCTGCTGGCAGGGCCCTCACCAGCCGGTCGACCACCACCCTCTCTACCATCTGGAACGGGGTAAGGTCTCAGGCTTGAGTCATTTTTTAACCAGTTTCAGTAAGTTATAGGCTTGAGACGGCAGGGCGAGACTCGGAAAAAACCCACTGGAACACCGTTGACCCACACATATCTATTAACCCCTAGTCTGGAAGGATTCACCTTTCAGCTTCCCATAGCCCAGGGCATCATCCCGACTGAAGGTCTATGAAGGCCTTCTGGGCATCTCCCGTCAGGAAGTTGGACACCACTTCAGTCCCAGGGGCACCGCAAGCTTTCCGCTAGCAGTGCGTTCGAGATCATGA
Source organism: Oophaga sylvatica (assembly GCA_033576555.1). NCBI lineage: Eukaryota > Metazoa > Chordata > Amphibia > Anura > Dendrobatidae > Oophaga > Oophaga sylvatica. Next base: position 524,818,190 of record JARQOD010000001.1, read on the forward strand.
GGAAGGCTTCCATGTCTTCTCAGGCGCCATCTTCCTCAGTGCTGACCGGACTTTGTACCTAGCCTCCGACCATTACGTGGTCGCTGTGGAAGTGCCTCTTTGCCTCTTGCATCACCGCAACCTGCTGCAGAATCAGCTCATTAGTCTTTTGCTGCTGCTGCTGCTGCTGATACAACAGCTGCTTCAAAAGCTCTCCTTTTATCAGCCAACTCAGCTGTAGCTTTGATGGCTTAATAAACGACATGCTGCATGCTTTGGGGTATGCCTCAGTTCACACTGCCCGCATTCTCCACCATATGTGATGCAGCGGTGTCCATGCTGTGCAGTTGATGAGGCAGTGACCCAAGAAGGTTCAAAAACAAAATGTGTTTAATGTCCAAAAACTACACAGTGACAGCACGCTGTATACTCCGGATCGCAGCCGGGAAAATCAAAAGACAGTCCGGGATCGGTTACGTGAGCGAACACAACTCCGTGTTCAACAGGGGGGCCAGACCTTTTGGCTCCGCTGGCCTGTTACCTCACACAGGAGAGCTCTGCGACCAACTGCTCTGTCTGCTTGCAAGCCAACATAACACACCCAAAACCTCATACTACAGGATTAAAAGGAATCTGGGCCATGGTCATTGTAAGACCTGGCCCTGGAGTGGAGCGACCCACCCCACTTCCATCCTGTAGATCGCTCCAAAAATAAATGCCC
>JARQOD010000001.1:524818989-524879204 GCA_033576555.1 Oophaga sylvatica
GGAAAGGGGAAAGTATGACGTTTTGGATTGCAGACTTTGATGGAATGGTTGGGGGGCATTCGAAATTGGGACCCCTGATGCGCCAAACGTAAAACCCCCCCACAGGACCCCTTTTGGAAAATAGCCCCCCAAAAGGAATTATCTAGATGTGGTGAGCGCTATGAAGCCCAAGTGTTCCGAAGTTTTATAAACATCACCCGTAAAACAAAAAAATCATTTTTTTTACAAAAATGATTTTGTCGCCCCCATTTTTTTTTTTCCCAAAGGGAACAGGAGAAAAAGGAAAATTTGCACAAAAACTCTTGTGGTCCAAGTAGCTGATACCCATATGGGGAGTAAATATGTTTGGGCGCAGGGCAAGTGAAGGAAGGAGCCCCGTTTGCTTTTTCAACGCGAATTGGTGGAATTAAGACAGACCCCCTGTCCTTTTGGGAGAGCCCGATGTCCCTAATAGCAAAACCCCCCAATTCTAACTGCAACCCTAACCCCCACCCCCCCCTAACCTGCCCAAACCCAAACCCCAAACCTAACCCTAACACCCCCCCCAATTACCCAAAACCCTAACCCTAACTTTGCGCCAACCCAAAACCCTAATTTAGCCGAAAAACCCAACCCTAAAGGGGAAAAGGAAAAAATCTTTTTTTAATTTTATTTTTTTCCCTAACGGGGGGTGATAAAGGGGGTTTGATTTACTATTTATAGCGGGTTTTTATGATTGGCAGCTGTCACGCTAAAAGACGCTTTTTATTGCAAAAAATAGTTTTTTGCATCACCACATTTTGAGAGCTATAATTTTTGCATATTTTGGTCCACAGAGTCATGTGAGGTCTTATTTTTTGCGGGACGAGGTGACGTTTTTATTGGTACCATTTTTGAGTACGTGACATTTTTGATCGCTTTTTATTTTGATTTTTGGGAGGTTAGAATGAACAAAAATCAGCAATTCATGAATTTCTTTTGGGGGAGGCGTTTGTACCGTTCCGTGTGTGGTAAAATTGATAAAGCAGTTTTATTCTTCGGGTTAGTACGATTACGGCGATACCTTATTTATATCATTTTTTTTATGTTTTGGCGCTTTTATAGAATGAAAACAATTTTATATAAAAAATTATTATTTTTGCATCGCTTTATTCTGCGAGCTATAACTTTTTTATTTTTTCACTGATGATGCTGTATGATGGCTCGTTTTTTGCAGGACAAGATGACGTTTTCAGCGGTACCATGTTTATTTATATCGGTCTTTTTGATCGCGTGTTATTCCACTTTTTGTTCAGCGGTATGATGATAAAGCATTGATTTTTTGCTTCTTGGATCCGGGGACCTGGAGGGAGGACGGACCCTCGGAACAGCGCGACACATCTCGCTGCTCTGAGGGTCTCAGGGGGGCGCCCAGGGAGCCCCCACCCTGCACGATCCATCCCTGTGCCCTGGGTACACCGCGATCATGTTTGATCGCGGTGTGCCAGGGGTTAATGTGCCGGGAGCGGTCCGTGACCGCTCCTGACACACAGTCACGGGTGTCAGCTGTAATAATCAGCTGACACCCGGCAGCGATCAGCTGCGCTCCCCCCGGGAGCGCAGCTGATCGCCCATAACATACTATTCCGTCCATGGGAATTAGGTCCAGGGTCACATGGACGAAATAGTATGTCTGATGGCAGAGAGGGGTTAAACAGTCTGGTATCTCAGTGGCACTCCTCATCTATCTGTGGGCTAGAAAGTGTGCTTTTGAGCCTTCCCTTCATCTTTTTTTTGCTGTGTGTTACCGTAGCTCAAAACAGTTTTTTTTGTGTCAAAAATACAAATAGACCGATGACATATTGAACAGTTCGTTATCTCTGTGACACACCTCATGTATCTGAGGGCTACAAAGTGTACTTTGGAGGCTTCCATTCACCTTTATCTGCTGGGTGTGTAAAACACTATTTACGGCTATAGGAAAGATGTGTATCTTCGTACCGTGTTAGCCAGTAGATAGAAAAATATTTAGACTTGAGAGTCCTCAGTGGTTGATACCTTTTAATGGCTAACTGAAAAGATGGTAACAAATTGCAAGCTTTCGAGACTACTCAGGTCTCTTCATCAGGCTAGACTAATACAAAATCTGAAGAATCACATATTTATATACACAACAGGACACAGGAATAATGCAATAGGTAAGACAGGTGACGTGAAGCAGAACTGTCATTATGGCAGAGGGATGAACATAAATATTGGAACAGTTCATAGATAAGGAGTGAAAGTTTTATTACCCTCTGATTGGGGTCTGGTATTGTGTTGTGATGCCCCCAGAAGGTCAGAGAAGCAGATTCCTTAATTGATATAGAAAGACATAAATCCATGTGACACGTTCATTCCAGCACTAAGAGTGTCAAAGGTCATCATAAGTTTATATTCCCAAACCTTTCTATCTTTCTCAGATTTGAAGTTAGATTTTAATACAAGTAATTCCATATCCATCATGCTATGACCGGGCATACAAAAGTGTTTTGCCACAGGTAAATCCATTCTTTTCTTTTTTTTTCTCTTATTGTGTGGCGATTTACCTGTGGCAAAACACTTTTGTATGCCCGGTCATAGTATGATGGATATGGAATTACTTGTATTAAAATCTAACTTCAAATCTGAGAAAGATAGAAAGGTTTGGGAATATAAACTTATGATGACCTTTGACACTCTTATTGCTGGAATGAACGTGTCACATGGATTTATGTCTTTCTATATCAATTAAGGAATCTGCTTCTCTGACCTTCTGGGGCATCACAACACAATACCAGACCCCAATCAGAGGGTAATAAAACTTTCACTCCTTATCTATGAACTGTTCCAATATTTATGTTCATCCCTCTGCCATAATAACAGTTCTGCTTCACGTCACCTGTCTTACCTATTGCATTATTCCTGTGTCCTGTTGTGTATATAAATATGTGATTCTTCAGATTTTGTATTAGTCTAGCCTGATGAAGAGACCTGAGTAGTCTCGAAAGCTTGCAATTTGCTGCCATCTTTTCAGTTAGCCATTAAAAGGTATCAACCACTGAGGACTCTCAAGTCTAAATATTTTTCTATTAACGGCTAAAAATTTTAAAAATACTGCCCACATATTGAACAGTGTGGTATCGCTGTCAGACGGCTGAGCTATTTGTGGTCTACAAATTGCGGCAATTCAGACCTACATTCCACTATATTTGCTGTCTGTTACCCTAGGTCTATATACTATTTTTTGGGAAAAAATAAAAACAATGGCCACATATTTAACAGTGTGGCATCTCGGTAAAAATACTTCTGTTTTAATTTGTTATGGCTGCTTCAGGACTGTGTCTTAAATGCACCAACTACTACCACCATCATCATCTTCTGCCTAGAGTCGGTCACTGCGCAGATAGAAAGTCTGAGGAGCAGAGGGTGAATGCTTGGGCGGTGTTGTACTCTGTCTCTGGATTACGAAGGTGAAAACTTCTAGATTAAATCAGTACTGGAAGAGCCAAAGCAAGAACACGTGGAAGGGCACGGGGCTAGGATTCGCAACTACTGAAGCCTTGTGTTCTTGGGCCTGATTCTGACAATCCATCATCTACTAATTCGGAACTTGTTGGACGAGGACGTAAAAAAGGAGCCGCTGCAGTTTCTATAACAGAAGCTAGAGATTTTGACATTTAGGCCGTATTTAAAGAGGCGTCAATTGTAGAGCGTGGTGTTCGTAGATGTGACTTCTACTATATGGGTGTTTCCACTAGACAATCCATCCAACATGTTATTGAATAAAAATCTTTATATTCGCACAAATCTGTTCAGCTGTGCACAAACTATGTCAAATTGGTAGCTAGACCCCAGTGGGTCTTGTCAAAGTGTCATGTTGACTACAGTCCTCAGATGTTATACAGATCCCTAAGCTCACCTCTACTTTACCAGCATGATGAATTAATAGGAAAAACACGTGGTATTGATGGAGCGTTTGTTTTCTTGCAAAAGAAAAAAAATAAGATCAATGAGGTGATTAGCCACAGATGCAATGTAGAAATAGTAAAGTTGACAACTACTTTCACATTTCAGTTAACACACACTTCACCAACTTCATTTATAACATCATATTTCGAAGCCTTGAAGAAGATGAATATATTGTGAAGCAAATAGGTATGAATAATTATCACCAAAATGATGTTATAGAAGTGAGAACATACACAACCTATCCGTGGGGAAATGATTTACCACCGAAATTTTGAAGTATGAGACTAGTGTCATCTTGTGGATTGATATGAGCCGCAAAGTCCTTCAAAGTGAAACTGTTCTGGATGGAATGTACAATTTGCTCTTGAAAATTAGAACATGCCTTCTATGATGCTTGCAGTAAAGAATTGATTGGCCACATATGAGGGGATGCGGATACCTGTGCTGCGCCGGGTCCGGAAAAGTCAAGGCTGCGTCTCCCGTTTCCTGGGGGAAGGAATAGTGGAACGGACAGGCCCCATTACCCAGGATATGTTTCGACAGGAAACCTGGCCGGAAGCTGAGTGAAAAGACACACAAAGCAGGAGTCTCCAGCTGTCAGCGTGTGAGCAGCAAGGGGGGCAGTGCACTACGCAACTAAAGGGCCGGCGCTGCGATGAACTGCAGCAGACAGACCCCGTGACCTAGAGGCAGGGGACCAGCTTAAGAGAAAGCGGGCACGACAGCAGAGATTTTTTGCACGGACAAGCAGCGCATAGGAGGCTGAGCAGCGTGCTCATTCCATAGAGCACTGGCGCCGCAAAGGACTGTTCCCGTTGGCTTAAGCCACTAAAAGCGGTACTGCCAGATAGCGAGGCGCCATGTGCCCAGTGACCGCCAGAGAGCAAGGCGTCGTGCACTCCATGAACGTGAGTACAGCACATGTGCGCAGTAGAGAGAGCCAGTTCATGCCCCGTGTTCAGCTTTGCCAAGCAAAAATTATAAGGGACAGAGGAATGATAGAGGATGTTGGTATGGTCAGCAAGGTACTCCCTCAGCATCTTCCCAAACTTTCACTCCTTGTGAGATTTACCTGCGCCTCAGGGCCAGGGCGAAGGGAGGATCTGAGAAAACTCTCCCAGAACTTTCCGAGTGTTCCACTGCCTCTGCTGGATTGGAGTTGTGTCTCTCTCATCTGTACTCCTTGCTTGGCCAACAAACTGAGACCTCTGCTGCCAGCATTTTCATATGGGAATTTTATTAATAATTACGCAAGAAGGGCCCTCTGGTCCTCCAACATTTTAGTACACCTGTCTGCCTCTGGAATAAGAGATATAAAGTTCTCCTTGTAGCGTGGGTCTAGAAGTGTCACCAAGCAGTATTGCCAGTCACCCAAATTTTGAGAATGCAAGGGTTACGGGAAATGCTGTGTAACATAAAGTCAGCCATGCGTGCAAGACTGGTAACAGTCTACTTCCGTGTCCTCATCAAGAGGACGACTGACCATGCTCTCCTCCTCCTCCTTGTCCTCAGGCCTCCACAACTTTCCGATAACCTCAGTACTCTCATTGTAAATACATAATTGTAAATACATCATTGTAAATATACCCTGTAGTTTTTATCTCCCCCACCTCATTCTAGATTGTAATTTGTCACAAGTAGGATCGTTTTTTTTGGTTTCATTATTTTTATCGTTATTACTTAGTGTAGATTGTAAGCTGTCATGAGCAAGGTAGTTTTATTTCTGTTTAATTATTGTATTATTGTTATCGTTGTTACTTAGTGTAGATTGTAAGCTGTCCCGAGCAGGGCATTTTAATTTTGTTTAATTATTGTATATTGTGATCACTGAAACTGTTAGGGCCTGTGCACACATTGCGGATTTGCCTGTGGATTTTTCCGCGCCGAAACTGCACCTCTTGGCAGAAAACGCAGGCGCGGTTTTGACGTGGTTTTGGCGCGGTTTTGATGCGTTTTTTGCCGCGGTTTTGACGCGGTTTTTCTCATGCGGTTTTGTATGCGGTTTTGACAGCTAAATAAAGATATGTTGTTTAACAAAAAAAAAAGATTTGTGATGTCATTTCTTGTCCAACCTCCTCTTTTACATTTGTCCAACCCACACTCCATTACACGCACACACAGATAGAGATAGGCCGGCGTCACACTTGCGAGTGTGATGCGAGTAAGTCGCACGACTTTCTCGCATCAACACCCGGCACGGCCGCCCGCTCTCGGACCCGAGTGTGCGGCTGCATGTATTTCTATGCCGGGTGTTGATGCGAGAAAGTTGTGCGACTTACTCGCATCGCACTCGCAAGTGTGACGCCGGCCATAGATAGATAATAGATACCAGTAGTTAGATAGATAGATAGAAAATACATAGATAGATGGATAATAGTTAGAAATATATATAGAAAGATAGATATATAGATAGACAGAAAGATATATAGGTAGATAGATAGATGAAATGGTACATAAATAGTTAAAGACACACACGCACACACACACAAAATAAAGCAATAGTTAATAAAAAAAAAAATAGGAAAAAAAATGGCGTGGGCTTCCGCGCAATTTTCTGCGCCAGAGGGGGAAAGCCGACAGCCTGGGCCAATATTTCTAGCCTGGGAAGGGGTTAATACCCATGGATCTTGCCAGGCTATGAATATCAGCCCGCAGCTAGCCTTAATTGACTATTAAAATAGGGGGACCCCCAAAAAAAATGACGTGGGGTCCCCCTATAATTTATAGCCAGAAAGGCTACGCAGACAGCTGCGGGCTGATATTCATAGCCTAGGAAGGGGCCATGGATATTGGCGCCCCCCCTGGCTAAAAATACCAGCACCCAGCCGCCCCAGAATTGGCGCATCTGTACGATGCGCCAATTCCGGCACTTAGCCCCTCTCTTCCCACTCCCCTGTAGCGGTGGGATATGGGGTAATAAGGGGTTAATATCACCTTGCTATTGTAAGGTGATATTAAGCCCGGTTAATAATAGAGAGGCGTCAATAAGACGACTATCCATTATTAATCTTATTTTAATAAAGGGTTAAAAAACAACAACACACGCATAAGAATAAATTATTTTAATGAAATAAAACACAAGACGGTTTTCATATCTTTATTATACGCTCAGATCCAAGCGACGCCCTCAATCTCCTGTAAAAAAATGTAAAAAAAATAAAACAACCATATACTCCCTGTCCGACGCAGTCCAATTAATAACGAGGGTCCCACGACTGTCTCCCCTATAGAACGGTGACATCAGGTGATGCCACTGCTCTGTAGGGCCTCCCAGTGATGCACTGACAGGAGACAATGGCTCCTGCAGTGCATCACTGAGGTTACCTGAGTTCAGAGTCTCACTTTATGGCAATGCTGCGTGGGAATTTTCTCACCCAGCATTGCCATGAGAGAATGAATGGAAGTGACGTCATTCTCTCCCGGCGGCAGAGGCAGAGCGGTACACAGATGGATGGTGTCGGTGAATAGGTGAGTATATACTCAATGTTATGTTCTGTATGTCATATGTTGTATGTCATGTGTATGTTATATGTTCTGTATGTCATGTATGTTATATGTTGTATGTCATGTGTATGTTATATGTTGTATGGTTATTTTTTTTTACATTCTGCACATTAGCCGGATGATGGGACTACTACTGTCCCATCATTGGCTAATGTGTCAGTCACTGTCACTGTAGCAGGCATAGCCGGATGGGACTTGTAGTCCCATCCGACGAATACTGCATACACGGAGACACACACACAGCCCCGCACACCGCGCACATACACTGATCCCGCACACAACCCCGCACATACACCGATCACGCACACAGGCCCGCACACCGATCACGCAAACACCGGCACACAATCACCGCCCACACACACAGCGCCGCACACTATACACGCCCACGCACCGCCCACACACATAGCGCCGCACACTATACACGCCCACTCACCGCCCACACACTTCCCTTCTCCCGAACTGCAGCGGTTTCACCCGCAGCAAAACCGCAGATCTTTTTTAGATCTGCGGTTTTGCTGCGGAAGTGCCCGACTCAATGCAACTCAATGGGCGCCGAAACGCTGCAGTTCCGCACAAAGAATTGACATGCTGCGGAAAATAAAACGCGGCGAAACCGCGCGTTTTTTTACGCAGCATGTGCACAACAGACATGCGGTTCCCATTTGATTACATTGGTAGTGCACTGTGCTGCGGATTGGATGCGTTTCCGCACGTTGAAAAACGCAGCGGAAACGCATCTAAAAACGCAAAGTGTGCACATGGCCTTAAACTGTAAATATGTTGGCGCTATATAAATAAATATAAATATTATTATTAGAACACAGAGAAGCAGGATGGAGACGTTAATTATGGCGTCATTGCCACTCACCATCTTGGTGGATCACTCAAAGTTTTGGAGGATGGTACATATGTCTGACATACATATCCACTACTGAGATCTTTTGTGGAAGTCAGAACTGAATACCGACAGCCTTGTTGATGATGGTAGTCACCAACTACCCTCTTCTGCTCACAAATCCTTTCCAACATCTTCAGTGTAGAGTTCTAACGCATGGGGACATCACATACCAGTCGGTGACCAAGAAGCTACAAATGCTGGTGAAGCACTGCAAGGGCTGATGAAGCTCTATCTAACTTTCTAAAATGGGTATGCAGGGCATGGCACTTTCCCTAGCAGATCCAGCAGCTCCATGTCGCTTTTCATACACCGTTGAACAATGAGGTTAAGCACATGGGCCAGTCATGGCACGTGTGTGAGCTCGCCTCAGAGCAGCCACCAGGTTCCGGCTATTGTCACACACGACCATGCCTGGCTGTAGGTTCAGCGGTGTCAGCCACAGATCTGACTGCTCTTTCAGAGCTGTCCACAAATCTTCAGCATTGTGCGGTTTGTCACCTAAGCATATTAGCTTCAGCACAGCCTGTTGCCGCTTGGATGAGGCAATGCTGCAGTACTTCCAGCTTGTGACTGATGTGCTACTTTCGGAGATAGAGGCTGAAGAGGAGTCGGAGGAGGAGGTGCACGAGCTGTTGACTGTGGGGGCAACTAAGATTGACATAGGGCCCGCAATACTCGGGGTTGGGAGGATGTGCACCATCCCAAGGTCGGACTGGGTCCTGGCTTCCACTATGTTAACCCAGTGTGCCGTCAGCGAGATGTAACGTCCCTGATCACAAGCACTTGTCCACGTGTCTGTGGTTAGGTGCACTTTCCCAGTATCAGCATTGTGGAGGGCACGGGTAATGTTGTGGGACATGTGCCAGTGTAATGCCGGGACGGCACACCGGGACAAATAGTCCCTTATGCTCGGGGCCTCAGGGTGATGCTCGATTTTATAGCTACATATCCAAGCCCTTGCCTCCTCCTACTGCCCACTACAACTTAAAACATTTCCCGGATCCGTACATTCCAAGAAACTGCAAAAACGTTTGTGCACCCCCCTCATCATCTCCCGCCTCAACTATTGCAACCTTCTACTCTCTGGCCTCCCCTCTAGCACTCTTGCACCACTCCAATCTATCCAAAACTCTGCTGCCCGAGTAATCCAACTGTCCCTCCATTATTCCACAGTCTCTCCTCTCTTTCAGGCCCTTCCTCTTGCTCAAAGGCTGCAGTTCAAAACCCTAACTATTACATACTAAGCCTTCCACAACCTGTCTCCTCCATACATCTGTCACATGATCTCCCAATGTCCAACTGGGTCATGGCTTCCTCTACGTTAACCCAGTGTGCCATCAGCGAAATGTACCGTCCTTGCCCACAAGCACTTGTCCACGTGTCAGTGGTTAGGTGCACTTTCCCAGTAACAGCGTTGTTGACGGCCAGGGTACTGTTGTGGAACACGTGCTTGCTTGTGTAATACCGTGCCGGTAGACCATGAGAAATTGTGGCAGCTGTAGAAACCGAGTACCTTGTGATGGTTTGCGCAAAGTTTCCGTCTCCCACAAGCCAAAAATGCTACATTTTGAGCACAAGCAGATGAGAAAGGTGTGAATTTAGTACTGTGGCCTGTGTGGCATTGGCTGCGTATTTTCCCTTGCGTTCCAAGGACAGGGGTATAGACAAGTGAACGCTGCGCTGGGACAAGGACGTGGAAGTGCTTATTGATGGTGCTAGTTGAGTTTGTGTGCAACTAGATGCAGGGCAGGAGGCATCATTGACAGGGGATTTGGCTTGCACGCACAACAGCGGAAGAAGCAGTGGTATCACCCAAAGCCACTGTTCATGGAGCCTGGTGTTCGGCCAACAAAGTCGGGTGCTTTCCTGCTATGTGCCTGATCATGCTGGTGGTGGTTAGGCTGGTAATTTTACTACCCCTGCTGATGCGGACATGGCCGGTGGTGCAAATGGCCTTTTTGGGGTTATTGGCAGAGTCTTTGAAAAAAAACAGACTGTTACGGGGACATTCAGTGTCTTCATCTTCCACACCACCTCCTCATCTCAAACCTTGTCTTTCGGTGTTCCCCAAGGCTAAGTTCTAGGACCTCTACTCTTCTCATCTACACCTTTGGCCTGGGACAGCTCATGTAATGGCATGGTTTGCAATATCAACAGTACGCCGATGACACAAAGATCTACCAATCTGTACCTGACATCACCTCCTTACTGACCAAAATCCCACGTCTTCCCGCTATTTCATCCTTCTTTTCTGCTCGCTTTCAAAAAGTGGACATGGACAAAACGGAATACATCATCTTTCAACCATCTCACGCTGAATAGACATGAGAGCTGTGTATGCATCATTCACTTTAGTAAGAAGGAAAGTTTGCCCAAGAGAAAATGAATTTCCAGACATTCACGGCCTTTTTTGAACATTGTTGTCAACTGTGATCTTGATGTTCTTAGTGGGGATGTGGTAAAGTTCAAAATTGTCATCAATACCATCATCGTCCATATCTTGTAAAGAGGAAATGTGGTGTTTACCAGGGTCGTGGTTATCTAAGTTTAGTGGCATTCCTTTAACAGTATTCATTACACTAGAACAAATAATTTTTGGCTGTGACGTTTTAATATTATTGGTAATGTCTGGGTGAAGATGAAGAACCTTGTGTCACGGGTGTTTGATAGTTACGGACAGTGTACTCCTCTTTAACCCCTTCACCCCCAAGGGTGGTTTGCACGTTAATGACTGGGCCAATTTTTACAATTCTGACCAATGTCTCTTTATGAGGTTATACTTTACTCAGCACAATTTCGTAACAAAATTTTTTTTTGTTAGGAAATTATAAGGGTTAAAATTTGACCAGCGATTTCTCATTTTTACAACAAAATTTACAAAGCCATTTTTTTTAGGGACCACCTCACATTTGAAGTCACTTTGAGGGGTCTATATGGCAGAAAATACCCAAAAGTGACACCATTCTAAAAACTGCACCCCTCAAGGTACTCAAAACCACATTCAAGAAGTTTATTAACCCTGCAGGTGCTTCACAGGAGCTGAAGCAACGTGGAAGGAAAAAATTAATATTTACATTTTTAGTCACAAAAATGATCTTTTACAAACTTTTTTTTATTTTCACAAGGGAAAAAGGAGAAAATGGACAGATAAAGTTGTTGTGCAATTTCTCCTGAGTACACAATACCCCATATGTTGGGGAAAAACCACTGTTTGGGCACACGGCAGAGCACGTAAGGGAAGGAGCGCTGTTTGACTTTTTCAAACCAAAATTGGCTGGAATTGAGATTGTACGCCATGTCGCGTTTGGAGAGCCTCTGATGTGCCTAAACAGTGGAAACCCCCACAAGTGACACCATTTTGGAAACTAGACCCCCTATGGAACTTAGCTAGATCTGTTGTGAGCAATTTGAACCCCCAAATGTTTCACAAAAGTTTATAATGCCTGAGTGTGAAACAAAAACAAAACAATTTTCCACAAAAATGATTTATTAGTCCCAAATTTTTGATTTTTCCCAAGGAAATCGGACCCAAAAGTTGTTGTCCAATTTGTCCTGAGTATGCGGATACCCCATAAGTGGGGGGGAAACTGTTTAGGCGCACGGCAGGGCTTGGAAAGGAAGTAATAATGTTTTGGAATGCAGACGTTGATGGGGTCATGTTCCGTTTGCAGTGCCCCAGATGAGCCTAAACAGTGGAAACTCCCCACAAGTGACCCCATTTTGGAAACTACACCCCCTAAGGAACTTATATAGATCTGTGGTGAACACTTTGAATCCCAAAATGCTTCACACAAGTTTATAATGCCTGGGCATGAAAATAAAAAATCCTATTTTTTTCCCACAAAAATTATCTATTAGTCACCAATTTTTTATTTTCCCAAGGGTAACAGGAGAAATTGGACAACAAAAGTTGTTGTCCAATTTGTCCTGAGTACGCTGATACCCGATATGTGGGGGGAACCACTGTTTGGGCGCACGGCAGAGCTCTGAATGGAAGGAGCACCATTTGACTTTTTCCAACCAAAATTGGCTGGAATTGAGATTGGACGCCATGTTGCATTTTGAGAGCCCCTGATGTGCCTAAACAGTGCAACCCCCCCACAAGTGACCCCATTTTGGAAACTAGACCCCCTATGGAACTTATCTAGATCTGTGGTGAGCAATTTGAACCCCCAAGTGCTTCACACAAGTTTATAACGTAGAGCCGTAAAATGAAAAAATCATATTTTTTCCAAAAAAATGATCTTTTCACCCCAATTTTTATTTTCCCAAGGGTAACAAGACTCCAAACGTTATTGTGCAATTTGTCCTGAGTACGCTGATATCACATATGTGGGGGTAAACACCTGGGTGCATGGCAGAGCTTGGGAGGAAAGGAGCGCCGTTTGACTTTTTCAACGCAGAATTGGCTGGACGCCATGTCGTGTTTGGAGAGCTCCTGATCTGCCTAAACAATGGAAACCCCCGACAACTGACACCATTTTGGAAACTAGACCCCTCAAGGAACTTATCTAGATGTGTGGTGAGAACTTTAAACCCCAGGTGTTTCACTAAAGTTTATAACGCCCGAGCATGAAAATAAAAAAATCATATTTTTTTCCACAAAAATGATTTTTTCGCCCCCAATATTTTATTTTTACAAGGGTAACAGGAGAAACTGGACCCCAAAAGTTATTGTCCAATTTGTCCTGAGTACGCAGATACCCAATATGTGGGAGAAAACTACTGTATGGGCACACGACGGGGCTCGGAAGGGAAGTAGTGACGTTTTGGATTGCAGACTTTGATGGAATGGTCTGGGGGCGTCATGTCGCATTTGGAGAGCCCCTGATGCACCTAAACAGTGGAAACCCCCACAATTGACCCCATTTTGGAAAATAGACCCCACAAGGAACTTATCTAGATGTGTGGTGAGCACTTTGAACCCCGAAGTGCTTCACAGAAGTTTATAACGTACAGCCGTAAAAATAAAAAATCATTTTTTTTTTACAAAAATGATATTTTCTCCCCCAATTTTTTATTTTTCCAAGAGTAATAGAAGAAATTGGACCCCAAGAGTTATTGTGCAATTTGTCCTGAGTGCGCTGATACCCCATAAGTCGGGGTAAACTACTGTTTGGGCGCATGGCAGAGCTCAGAAGTGAAGGAGCACCGTTTGACTTTTTCAACGCAGAATTGGCTGGAATTGAGATCAGACGCCATGTCACATTTGGAGAGCCCCTGATAATAATAATAATCTTTATTTATATAGCGCCAACATATTCCGCACCGCTTTACAGTTTAAATGTGCCTAAACAGCGGAAACCCCCCAATTCTAACTCCAACCCTAACCCCAACACACCCGTAACCATTGTCCCAACCCTAACCATAACCCTAACCACAAACCTAACCCTAACACACCCCTAACCCTAATCCCAACCCTAACCCTAATCCTAACTTTAGGCGCAACCCTAACCCTAACTTTAGGCGCAACCCTAACCCTAATGGGAAAATGGAAATAAATACATTTTTTTAATTTTATTAATTTTCCCTAACTAAGGGTCTTATAAAGGGGGTTTGATTTACTATTTATAGCGGGTTTTTATGATTGGCAGCTGTCACGCTAAAAGACGCTTTTTATTGCAAAAAATCGTTTTTGCATCACCACATTTTGAGAGCTATAATTTTTGCATGTTTTGGCCCACAGAGTCATGTGAGGTCTTATTTTTTGCGGTACGAGTTGACGTTTTTATTGGTGCCATTTTTGAGCATGTGACATTTTTTGATCGCTTTTTATTTAGATTTTTGGGAGGTTAAAATGAACAAAAATCAGCAATTCATGAATTTCTTTTGGGGGGGTGGGCATTTATACTGTTCCGCGTGTGGTAAAATTGATAAAGCAGTTTTATTCTTCGGGTCAGTACGATTACGGCGATACCTCATATATATCATTGTTTTTAGGTTTTGGCGCTTTTATACAATAAAAACAATTTTATATAAAAAATAATTGTTTTTGCATCGCTTTATTCTGCGAGTTATAACTTTTTTATTTTTTCGCTGATGATGCTGTATGGCAACTCGTTTTTTGCGGGACAAGATGACGTTTTCAGCAGTATCATGTTTATTTATATCCGTCTTTTTGATCGTGTGTTATTCCACTTTTTGTTCAGCGGTATGATGATAAAGCATTGATTTTTTGCTTTTTTTTTTAAGGGGTTCACTAAAGGGGTTAACTAGTGGGACAGTTTTATAGGGGGGTTGTTACGGACGCGGCGATATCAAATATGTGTACTTTTATTGTTTTGTTTTTTTTATTTACAGGAAGAAATGAATTTATTGGGGAATATTTTTTTTTCCTTTATTTTGAAATTTTTTTTTTACACTTGTGATTTTGATTTTTTTAATTTTTTTACTTTGCCCCAGGGTGGGACATCGCTGTATTTTATCAGATCGCTGATGTGACAGTGTGCACAGCACTCTGTCACACCAGCGATCGCTCTGGCACTCCTGCAGGCTTCTCAGTGCCTGCTCTCAGCAGGCACCGAGGAAGCTGCCTCCCTGCAGGACCCGGCGGCCATCTTGGATCCAGGGTCCTGCAGGGAAGAGGCCTTCAGAACAGCGCGGTCACATCGCGCTGTTCTGAGGGCCTCAGGGGAGCATGCAGGGAGCCCCCTCCCTGCGCGATGCTTCCCTGTGCCCCCGGAACACCGCGATCATGTTTGATCATGGTGTGCCAGGGGTTAATGTGCCGGGAGCGGTCCGTGACCGCTGCTGGCACATAGTGTCGAGTGTCAGCTGTGATAATCAGCTGACACCCAGCGGCGATCAGCTGCACTCCCCCCGGGAGCGCAGCTGATCGCCTTGGACGCACTATCCCGTCCATGGCAGATTGGCACGGGTTTTATGGACGGGAAAGTACATCCGATGGCAGAGAGGGGTTAAACTTAATTTTCCCTGAGCATCCATCAGTTTGTTTGGTTTTCCTCCAGCACTGATCTGCTTTCTTTAATTCAGCATCTCACAAACATGTTGCACTTTGGCGGTTATACGGAAACGTTCGTCTTTGGCAACATATTTTTTACGGCTATTTTTCATGAAGAGCTTCTCACGCGCATCTGGTACACCAATCTTCTGGTGGTCATGAAACACATTCTGGTAATTGGTAGTGGGCCGGCTAAACAACTAATCATTGTAGGCTGTATCCTGGATCTCATACTTCCCATAGCCAACGCTGTTATTAATCATGTACATTACCATTCCTGTCGTCACCATGCCCCTTTTCCTGTTCACTTCATCCAACGATTCGTCCGCCAGATTTTTACTAAAAACCTGCACCTTTCCAGCAGAAACTGTGTGGGAAACCACGTTACTGTTTTCCAAGGTGTTTATGATGCCCCTAAAAAAAAATTACACACTATGTTGATATGCACCCCAAGGGGGAAATGTTTGTCAGCGCATACACTTAGTGTATGGGCATTCCAAGTATAGGAGACCCGCTCCTTTAAACTGGGAAGACCTTTTTCGTAGGCCATACTCCACGTCTCTTCCTACAGCACCCCTAGATCACCAGGGTGACTGTGTTCCGTGATGAAACAGCCACTTTATTGTTTTGCCAGGGTGTTTAGGATGTCCGTACATACAAATATTGACACAGTCGGTTAACATGCCCCCCCCAGGGGAAAATGTTTTTCAGCCTATGCACTTAGTGTATGGCCATTACAAATATAGGAGACCCCCTCCTTTGCAATGGAAACTGATTTTTAGGAGGATTTCATACACGTCTCTTCCAGGTGTTCTTTTGGTTTGGCAAAGTTTGGGCAGGACTTTCATTCAATGCATATACAAATAGTATAGGAGACCCACTTCATAATAATGAGAACTTTGTTGGTTGTTAATGTTCTTCAACAATGCAATTTTTCTATGCCAGTTCTTCAGCCTCAGCACTGCAATGCTAAAATGCAGGGTCTTCAGACTCACCACAGCAATTGATCAATGCCAGTTCTTAAGCCTCAACAGTGCAATTATCCACTGATGGTTCTTCGGGCTCAACACTGAAATACTCCACTGCAGGGTCTTTAGCGTCAACACTGCAATAGTCCACTGCTGGTTCTTCAGCGTCAACAATGCAATTTTAAACTGCAGAGTCTTTTGCTCCAACACTGCAATTGTCCACCGCTGGGTCTTTTGCTCCAACACTGCAATGGTCCACCGCTGGTTCTTCAGCGTCAACACTGGAATTGTCCACCGCTGGGATTTTAGCATCAACACTGCAATTGTCCACTGCAGGGTCTTCAGCCTTAACTATTTACTGCGTAACCAAACAATATGGGAGTAACAAATAATAGGAAGAATGCTTTCAGGTGGCAATGAAGTGCGTGGGTTCTAAGGCTTATTGGGGTGTGCTTGAATTTCATGCAGGGCGGACCTTAAAGTCAATGCATAGGCTAACAGTATGGCAGAACAAAATGATTAATGTAAACTTGGTTTTCCTGTGTACATTCACTAGGTCGATACAAGGCCTTTTTGGGGTGCGTTTGAAATTGATGCAGGCCGGGCCTTGCAGTCAATGAAGAAGCTAACAGTACGGCAGTGGCAACAATGTAATGTGAACTTGGTTTTCCTGTGTACATCCACTATGTCACCTCTAAGCCTTTTTGGGGTGCGTTTTAATTTGATGCAGGGCCTTGAATTCAATGCATAAGCTAACAGTATGCAGTGGCAAAAGAGTAATGTAAACGTGTTCCTGTGTACATCCACAGTCCTTCTAAGCCTTTGGTGGTTTCAATTGATACAGGCAGTAGGTCGCTCCAGGTTTATGGCCCGGGCGAAGGTCTCAATGGCCCCTTAACACTACCACAATCATGATGCACAGATACGCAAGAATATAGGTATAGTGCAATGCAAACATTTCACTACTCATACTTACATGAGTGATATCATGTAATTCTACAATAGCTCAAAAGACAACAGTATAGTCATCCATACTGTATATGGCACACATAGTGCTCCATACAAAATAATGAGCTCCATATATTGTTCCATACAGTGTTATGGGCACCCATAGTGCTCCATGCGAATAATGAGCCCCATATATTGCTCCATACAGTATAATGAGCTCCATATATTGCTTCATACAGTATTATGGGCACCACATAGTGTTCCATACAGAATAATGAGCCCTATATATTGCTCCATATATAATGGACCCTATAAGATGCTCCATATATAATAGGCCCAATGATGCTCCATATTAATGGCCCCATATATGTTACAATAAATGCCCCATATGATCTCCATGAATGATGGCCCATATATGATGCTTCAGTGCATGATGGCCCCATATATGCTTCATATATAATGACCTATATGATGCTCCAGTATATTATGGCCCATATAATGCTCCATATATAATGGGCCCCATATATATGCTCCAGTGTATGATTGACCCATTAATGCTCCATATAATTGGCCCATATATGATGTTCAGTGATGATAGGCCCCATGTAATGCTCCATATATGATGCTCCAGTGTATGATGGGCCCATATATGATGCTCCAGTGTATGATGGGCCTCATATATGATACTCCAGTGTATGATGGGCCCCATATGATGGTCTCCATATATTACGCCCCCGGTACTGGCACATGCACCGGCCCCCATAGCATGCCAGTGTCCTCGACTGTGATGGGCCCCCCCGCCTGCTCAGGGCCCCGGCACTTGCCCGGTTGCGCTGTGTGCTGACACCGGCCCTGCAGGTCGGGCCTTGTATTCCATGCATAAGCTAACAGTATGGCAGTGGCAAAAGAGTAATGTGAAAGTGGTTTTCAGGTGTACATCCACTAGGTCGCTTCTAAGCCTTTTTGGGGTGTGTTTCAATTTGATGCAGGCAGGGCCTTGTATTCAATGCTTAAGCTAACAGTATGGCAGTGGCAAAAGAGTAATGTGAACGTGGTTTTCCTGTCTACATCCACTAGGTCACTTCTAAACCTTTTTGGGGAGCGTTTAAATTTGATGCAGGCAGGGCCTTGTATTCAATGCATAAACTAACAGTATGGCAGTGTCAAAAGAGTAATGTGAACGTGGTTTTCCTGTGGTCATCCAGTACCTGGGTTTAAAGGCTTATTGGGGGGCGTGCTACTTAGCTGCAGGGCAGGCCTTGCATTTAATGCATAGGCTAACACTATGGGAGACCTATTTTCTTATAATTGGAACACTTTTTCATGAGGCCCTCCTGTACGTCTCATCACAGTGGTATTGGGGTGCGTTCTAATTTTTGGCAGCCCAGGCACTCAGTGCCTTGGCATTAACAGTATAGGAGACCCACTGTTTAATATTGGCCCTTTAAGAAGATTAATGCTGCTTGATACCCCTATAAAAATTGGCTTTGTGACTTTAAGAGTCCCTCCTTCATAAATGAAACAAGATGTGTCTGATGATGTGTCACACACCACATGACCAGCTAAGGTTGTTAAATGCTGCAATAATATTTCACAGTAAATGCATTTGTATTGGTTGTAAGCAACGGTAGCGTTGAAAAATGCATCAAAAAAGCTACGTGTAAACAAACAGTAATTGGTGGAGGAACTTTTTTACTTTGGGTTAATTATTTTGCCTTATATAAAAGTCATTAGCCTGGAAAGGATGTTCCTTGACATATTTCCCAGGAAAATCCATTTTGGTTTCATTTTTGTATGTTTTTTGGTGTGCCTGTAAAAATGGTGTAAATGTCAGGAACACTGCACTGCACTTGCTCACTGAGCCAGTGCGCATGTCCTGAGTAAAACACACTGTGCCCAAAGATACCTGTGGAGCGGGGCGGCAGCGGTGAAGATGCATGCTTCAGATGTACAGGACCTGAAGCACGTGACTGCCAAGGGGCAGAGCTGGCCACAGGTCTCTCAGAGGAAGCAGGAGCAGAGAGATATTGCTTCAGGCCAGATAGGACCTGAAGCACTTAACTGCTGGGGGCGTGGCCTAAGCTCCGGAGAGTGGTAACTACAGGACAAAGTTACCAAGGAGCATAGACAGATCAGATAGTCAGGATGTAGCCAAGGGATCATACACAGAGAGGGCAGCTCAGTACAAGAGAAGCATGATGCTCCAGTAGTCAGGTCGTAGCCAAGGGGTCATACACAGAGAGGGCAGTACAGTACAAAAGAAGCAGGCAGAGGGTAGACAGGATGTAGCCAGGGGGTCATACACAGAAAGGGCAGCACAGTACAAAATGGGCAGGCAAAACTCATAACAGGGACACAGCCAAATCAGAACCAGACAGACATAACGTAGCACAGGCACAAAGCACTGGAACAGGCACAACAGGGTCAAACACTCGGCCAAGGGTCAGAGTATAAGCAACAGGAAATAGCCCCACAATAAGGCTATAAGAAGCCTCCCAGAATGAGGATATCCAGGTTAACCCTAAAACCACCTAATCCCATAAACTCAGCAAACCATGACACGTAAGATTCTGATAACATAATAACATTGCTTACACCTGTAACCTGGGAAGTAGAAATGCTTCCAGCGGCATTCCCCATGATGTTCCCGTGTCATTTGAGCTGTGTTTCCATCATTTACAGATGTTTTTAGACTTTAAAAAGACCCCCGGTGGGGATAGTGACAAAAATGCTCGATTTTCCCATAGACTTACATTAGGCTCATTGCTCGGGTCGAGTACCCAAGTATTCCAATTTGCTTGAACCGAGCAATGAGCACCCGAGCATTTTAGTGCTTGCCCATCACTACATATGACTCATCATATGTCCCTGTCTACTGAAATATGGAAATATTATAGCTGCTTAAATCTGGGGTTGAAAAAGTTGCTTTTGCAATAAAAGCGTCTTTTAGTGTGTGATAGTAGCCAAACATAAAAACTGTTATAAATCTGGCATCGCTGTAATCGCACAGACCAGAAGAATAAAATCGCCTAATCACTTATACTGCACGAGGAACGGCGTAAAAAATAAATAAAACAAATTCTTCAACTGCTGCTGATTTTTTAATTTGGCCTCCCAAAGATCACAGTAATCTTCGGAGCACATTGATCCTGCTGTCTGTGCTGAGCACTTACACTGGGGTTTCTGTGTAAATCTCTGAAATACGTGATTCAGACGGAACCCCTCGGCGGAAGATTCCCTGTAACGAGGCTGGTGGAGGCACTGTGGACCCATCTGTCCTGTCATCTGGCGGTGTCCGTCTTTTTAGGGGAGTTTTATGCACCTCTGAAAAGGACAACGCTGAACAGAAGCCAGACAGAGCCCAGAGGAACTCTTCTGCATCATTATAGTGTATGAATCCCTTGGGGGTTTCATCTGTCACGTCACTCAGAAATTTAGATGGAAACCCCAAAGTAAGTGCTCAGCGTAGAGCGATGGATAAATGTAATTGTAAATGCTATGTGAAATGTTCCCAAAAAAAAAAAGCTTCAACTCAATCCACAAAAAAAGCAAGTCCCCACTCAGGTCCGTCACCTGTCAATGGAAATATAGGGGGCTTCCACGTTACTGGTAGCACAAAGGCTCTGGAAAAGCACTATGGCTCCTCGCTAGAGTTGAGCGATACTTTCCGATATCCTAAAGTATCGGAATCGGAATGGTATCGCCGATATCACTAAAATATCGGCGATACCCGATACCGATACCGGAAGTCCCATGTAAGTCTATGGGAACAAAATATCGAAATTAAAAAAAACCCATTCTTGCCTTGTTGGTTAATTGTACATGAAGGAAAACAAGAAAGAGTAATGTAGAATGTATTGGGGAAGGTTGAGGAGACATTAAAGGCATAGATGTTTAACCCAATCAAATGGAATAGCATAAATATTTTTTTTTTTAAAGATGTTCGGATTGACGAAGAAATTGACAATGTTAAAGTTTTTTATATTTTGGCAAATATGTATATTACACAACTTCCATGCTCTTCATCTTCACCTTTTTAACTTTTCACACACTTTCTCCTTCATAATCTTCTGCAGCATCATCTTTTTCATCAAATTATTCTTCATCTTCACCTTCTTTATCTTCTTCTTAAACTTCTTGCTATTCATCTTTGTTAACATTACTCATATTCTTCTTATTAAACTATTATTCTTATTCATATTCTGCTTCATCTTCTTCATCATATTCTTATTTGTGACAGAGAATCCTGTACTTGTAATCTGTCAAAGTATGAATTTTTCATCCTTCCGTTCTTGCTGTCACAAAAGATTTAAATTACAACAGTATTTGTCCGTGTTCAGTTTAGCCTGCAGCAGCAGGCATTTTCCAGGGGCACCACGAGGAGGAACGGACTCACCCCCATACACTGCTTAGTCTTCTTCTGCTTAGAATTTAGAGCATATATTTTGCTCTTCATTTTGGTCTTATACTTCATGTTCTTCTGCTTTTAGATCTTCTGCTTATTGTTCTTGTGTCTCTTGTTCCGTATCTTGTATTTGTAGCACAATCTTGTACCAGCTGATGTTACTGGGACACGGTTACTAAGCAGGAGGTACCTGTGCTCCAAAGCACTACCAAGGACCAGCAGACGTTGCTGGAACTCGGATACCGAGATGGAGGCACCTAGGCCAAAGGCACTGCGGAGAACCAGTTGACGGTACTGGAACCGGACGGGTAGCAGAAGGTACAAGAGCCAATGCAAGTAACGAGGACCAGCTGACTGTGCTGGAACCCGGAGGGGCAGCAGAAGGAAAAGAGCCAATGGCACAACCGAGGACCAGCTGACGTTACTGGGACACGGTTACTAAGCAGGAGGTACCTGTGCTCCAAAGCACTACCAAGGACCAGCAGACGTTGCTGGAACTCGGATACCGAGATGGAGGCACCTAGGCCAAAGGCACTGCGGAGAACCAGTTGACGGTACTGGAACCCGGACGGGTAGCAGAAGGTACAAGAGCCAATGCAAGTAACGAGGACCAGCTGACTGTGCTGGAACCCGGAGGGGCAGCAGAAGGAAAAGAGCCAATGGCACAACCGAGGACCAGCTGACGTTACTGAACCCCAGTAACACAGGAGCAAGTGTTGACTGTGCTAACAGCACTTCCGAGCAACAACTGGCGGTGTTGGAGCCCAGGGTCAAGGAGGATGTTTAAATACTAGATCAAGTAATTTCCTTGTTACCTGTCAATTTTAAATGTCTATACTTCAAACAAGAGAAAGATAACCTTTACTACCATAAGATGATGATTTCATTTAAACTAATATCTAGATAAATAAAGAATTGACAAACATAAACACATACATTAACATGTTGAACAGCAATGCAAACCACAAAATAAATTAGTTAAGGAATCTGCTATACGGTTGTACATAAAAGCATACAAGTACATATCTGAATCCATTAATGATGGATAAGTAACAGTATGTACACCATTTTTATTGTATAGACAATGAATGTCTGACTTCAAAACATCATCAGCATTACAAGTTATCTGTGATATTACTAAAATGTTCCATTTGCTGAATAATGTCCCTAAATATTTTATACAAAATTATACAATTTCCATCATGTAATACTCATAATATGTGGCAATAATCATTTTTATTAACAAACATAACCTTTAAAAAGTGCATAGTGCATAGTGAAAATTGCTATTTATGGCTGACTGTCGACTTGGAAGCATGACAACAGATAGATAAGGTATATATAGATGACACTGCATAGCCACAGATGGTGAATGGCGATGTAATACTGTACCTCAATAAAGTGTGCGTCACTACTACATATTTTTTTTTATATAGCTTTATAAACAGGGTACATGGATGTATGCTTGTGCCTTTGTTTTGACGCACAGACTGCCTTCCTGCTGAGACGCATTGGGTAGTGAACAGTTGTGTGCAGTGTTCACTGCAGTCTCTGCGGAATAACCACACTTAGACCTTATAACTTTTCAGACTTTCTTTATCAATCTACCAAGATGAAGAAGGCAGGGAGTAAGGCACGTGGTCGTGGAGTTTCTTCAGGGAGAGGACGTGGGGATTCTGTGGCTGCTGCGGCCCCCAGTGACACAGCATCCACCAGTTTTCCCCGGGCCGTGAGCGTTCCTTTATGCGCACTTTTGTAGGAGCTCGGAGTACCCCCCTGCTGCGGGAAGAACAAATTGAAGCCGTTGTTGTTTGGATGTCAGCCAATGCATCGACTTCAATTGCTTCCACCTCCTCTCAGGACCAGAGCACTGTTGGGCAACCATCTGTCTCTTCACCGCCTGGCAAATTGCCCAGGCAGTCAGGTAGTTCTGTACAGGAGCCAGCTGAGTGTCTGCTTCTGTTCTCAGAATCTATTGGCTTGCAAACAGGGGCCCAGCCAAGCAGCATTCTGTAATGTGAAGAGGGAGTATGCAGTGATGCGCAACAGCTGTGTCTCTCTGAATCTGAAGAGGCGGGTGAGACAGTGCCGATGGTCAGCACACCGCAGAACGCATCTGATGATGATGAGACCCAGGTGCCAGTTTCTGTTGAGCATGGTGCTGGCCAGACCACCCAACAGCAGGTGTTGGAAGAGGGTAGTGGAGATGATGAGGTCCAAGACCCAACATGGCATGAAGAACAGGAAGGTGGTGGGAGCAGCTCAGAGGAATAATAATAATATTTATTTATATAGCGCCATCATATTCCGCAGCGCTTTACAGTTTAGCAGTTTCAGAACACAAGTCATAAGTAACAACGTTAACAATACAATAATTTAAGCTAAATAAGTCGCCCTGCTCGTGACAGCTTACAATGTACAATGAGATGGGGGAGATACAAAGTATAGGTGTTTATATACAATGGTGCATTTACAATGATGGTCCAGCCATTTTAAGGAAGTGAGGGATGCATGGAGATAGTGAATGGGCTACACACACAGAATTACACATAGAATGACTTTGATTAGTGAATGTGATAGGCCACTGTGAACAAATGTGTTTTGAGTGAGCGCCTGAAACCATCCAAATTGCGGATAGTCCTAATTTCTTGGGGTAGAGCATTCCAGAGGATTGGCGCAGCGCGGGTGAAGTCTTGGAGTTGGGAGTGGGAGGTACGGATTAGTGCAGAGGTTAGTCGAAGGTCGTTTGCAGAGTGCAGCAGTCGGTTAGGCCGATAAATATAAATAAGGGAGGAGATGTAGGGGGGTGCTGCGCTGTGGAGAGCTTTGTTGGTGAGAACCAGTAATTAGAATTGGATCCTATAATGAATGGGCAGCCACTGCCAGTGTAATGAGTGGCGAATAACTCTATGAAGGATATCTGCCACGTTTTGCGTGCGTTTGATGAGTCAACGCGGATGGCGAGTGCAGATGATGCACTAGTCAGCCTGACTGTCCCCCTTATCTGCCTGCTTCAAAAAACACTGCAAGCACTAAGGCATGAGGTTTTGGAAGAGGTGGAGGATGAGGAGTCACAAATTCCATCACCTTCTGGACAGTCAGCGCAACGTGGTTCCTCACAAAGGGCTGGAGGACTTTCAAAGTACCATGCTGTATCAACAATTGAACCTCCAGAGTCGCTGTCTATATTTTCATAACCATTACAAACTTTTAATGTATTTACAAAGCACATAATGTACATTTTTTGTCTATCCTTTTGTAATGCTATTGTGTTTCCATAAACTGATGTTACAGAATTATGATACAAAGTTTTTAAATTTTCAGTTTTAAATTTTGTAAATTTATATGTATTTGAAGGACTTTGTGAGGAGGATGAGGAGGAGTCAATGGAGGAGGAAGACATCGCTCCAGAGGGAGGTAGACAATGCTCTAGTCAGTATGTAGACCAAGGGTGGGGTGATGCACAGCAGGCGGAGATCATAGAATCATAGAATCATAGAATGGTAGAGTTGGAAGGGACCTCCTGGGCCATCTGGTCCAACCCCCTGCTCAAAGCAGGATTCTCTAAATCATTCCAGACAGATGTCTGTCCAGCCTCTGTTTGAAGACTTCCATTGAAGGAGAATTTACCACTTCTCGTGGCAGCCTGTTCCACTCCTTGATCACCCTAACTGTCAAAAAGTTTTTTCTAATATCTAATCTGTGTCTCCTCCCATTCAGTTTCATCCCATTGCTTCTAGTCTTTCCTTGTGCAAATGAGAATAAAGATGATCCTTCTACAATGTGACAGCCCTTGAGATATTTGTAGACAGCTATTAAGTCTCCTCTCAGTCTTCTTTTTTGCAAGCTAAACATTCCCAAATCCTGCAACCGTTCCTCATAGGACATGGTTTGCAGACCGGTCACCATTCTGGTGGCTCTTCTCTGAACTTGCTCCAGTTTGTTGATGTCTTTTTTAAAATGTGGTGCCCAAAACTGGACACAGTATTCCAGATGAGGTCTGACCAAAGAGGAGTAGAGGGCAATAATGACCTCACGTGATCTAGACTGTATGTTTCTGTTGATACATCCTAGAATTGTATTTGCCTTTTTTGCTGCTGCATCACACTGTTGACTCATGTTCAGTCTGTGATCAATTAGTATACCCAAGTCTTTTTCACATGTGCTGTTACTTAGCCCTATTCCTCCCATTTTGTATATGTTTTTTTTCATTTTTATTGCCCAGATGTAGTACTTTGCATTTTTCCCTGTTAAAAACCATTCTGTTAGTTGCTGCCCACTGCTCCAGTTTATTTATATCTTTTTGAATCCTCTCTCTCTCTTCTCTAGTATTAGCTACCCCTCCTAGCTTTGTGTCATCAGCAAATTTGATCAGTTTACCCTCAATTCCTTCATCTAAATCATTGATAAAGATGTTGAACAATACAGGGCCCAAAACAGAGCCTTGTGGTACCCCACTTGAGACATTCTTCCAACTGGATGTGCAGCCATTTACGACCACTCTTTGAGATGACGCCTCTTGCAGGGGACAACGTTTCTTGGCCAGTTGGGAGTCTGCAGCACATGGTTGATTTCATGCTGCAGTGGCTGAGAAACGACCGCCGCATCGAACACATTCACACCACGTCTGATTATTGGGTGTACACCCTCCTAGACCCTCACTACCGGGACAACTTACAAAGCCTCATCACACCGTTGAACCGGGAGCGTAAAATGCGGCAGTACCAAGACACACTGGTGCAATCCATAATGTTCTCCATTCCAGCCGAGAGCACTGCTGCTGCTACTGATTTACAAAGCAGCTCTGTGCGTCGAGGCAGTGGAGACAGCTCTGCAACAAGAGGGAGCACAAGCAGCGCCTCTGCACAGGGCAAGAACAGTATGTTCCAAATGTGTCGAAGTTTTGTGGCAGCGCCACCAATGTCTACACCATCCGAGACGGCTCCAGTCAGCAGGAGGCAACATTTCCGTAAGATGGTGACAGACTACATGTCTTGCCCTCTCAGTGTACTCTCAGATGGCTCTTCCCCATTCAAGTTTTGTGTCTCTAAGCTGGATACATGGCCAGAGCTTAGCCAGTATGCATTGGAGGTGCTGGCTTGATCTGCTGCCAGTGTATTATCGGAGCGCGTCTTTACTGCTGCAGGTGGTGTACTAACAGACCGTTGCATGCGACTATCCTACGATAATGTAGAACGGCTTACTTTTCTGAAAATGAACTAGGCATGGATCTCGCCTGAATTTGCCTGTCCGGTTTCAGATTAACTAACTGGTTGGCAACGTTTTCCATGTCTCCTGTTATGTTCATCTTTCTACCACCTGAGCTATACTCCCTGGGCTACAACACTGCCAGTTGCTGCTCAGAAGTGTCGTGTCCACAGACCAATACACAAGCTATAGTGATAGTGGGGTTCAGTAACGCCTGCTGTTCCCCTGCTGTGTGTCCGGCAAAAATTACTGCTACCTAGCTACACATGTTGAAAAAAACATGACATGTTAAAGTGGCTAGTGCTACACATAGATATCAGGCTACACCCTTATTTCTAAGCTGTAAACAAGTGAAACGTCAAATTTAAAACCATTCAATGATTAGTGTTGGTAACAAATCTGTAACTAAATAATTGTGACATATTATGGCAGATATCCACATGTCTAACACAAATGCTAACACAAAAGCATACTTATGCTATAGGGTACTGATGGTGAACCTTCTCACTCCATAACTTTGACCAATCCAACTCACATCATGCCTCAAATGCTGCAATGTTGGAAGTGCATAATGTGGGTTGAACTTTGACAACAGCTGCAGTGCGAAGGTTATCCTTCTGTGTTCTTGGCTTTTAAATAAAAGCATACAAGTAAATATAATAATACATTGTTGATTAAGGGACATGATGTACACCTGTAATATTGTGCAAACAATGGATGTAGGACTATTCCTCTTCAACATTACTTATATTTGTGTCATTTGAAAAAATACATATTTTAGTTAAAAATTAAAAACCCATGTTCAGTAGCTGTGAAAGGCCCGTTTGTGTACTTCTATATTGTTTGCAACCAATGTATTGTATACGGATGGAAGCACGTCACTGTAATAGATTTGAATTATTTTAAATAGAATAAAGCAGCACCAATTTTAGAAAAATGACAAGGATGAGCCAGTGACAGACACTCAGCAGAGTACACGCAGCGGTGGTTGAAGAAGTAAATGGAGCGTGATGTGCACTCAAAAAAGTAAAAAACACAGACTGAAGTGAACACTGAAACACAACTGTCCACAATCTGTGAAAGGCTACTCCTTTGTGTACTTCTATAGTGTTTGCAACCAATGTATTGTATACGGATGGAAGCGCGTCACACTAATAGATTAGATTTATTTTAAATGGAATGTAGCAGAACCAATTTTAGAAAAATGACAAGGATGAGCCAGTGACAGACACTCAGCAGAGTACACGCAGCGGTGGTTGAAGAAGTAAATGGAGCGTGATGTGCACTCAAAAAAGTAAAAAACACAGACTGAAGTGAACACTGAAACACAACTGTCCACAATCTGTGAAAGGCTACTCCTTTGTGTACTTCTATAGTGTTTGCAACCAATGTATTGTATACGGATGGAAGCGCGTCACACTAATAGATTAGATTTATTTTAAATGGAATGTAGCAGAACCAATTTTAGAAAAATGACAAGGATGAGCCAGTGACAGACACTCAGCAGAGTACACGCAGCGGTGGTTGAAGAAGTAAATGGAGCGTGATGTGCACTCAAAAAAGTAAAAAACACAGACTGAAGTGAACACTGAAACACAACTGTCCACAATCTGTGAAAGGCTACTCCTTTGTGTACTTCTATAGTGTTTGCAACCAATGTATTGTATACGGATGGAAGCGCGTCACACTAATAGATTAGATTTTTTTCCACTAAAATGGAGCAGCACCAATTAGAGAAAAATGTGAAGGATGAGGCAGTGACACACGCTCAGCAGACTACAACCAGCAGTGGTTGAAGAACTAACTGGAGCGTGATCTGCACTCAAAAAATCATAAACCTCACAGACTGCAGTGAACACTGAAACACAACTATTCACTATCTGTGAAAAGCTCCTTTCTGTACTTCTATAGTGTTTGCAACCAATGTATTGTATACGGATGGAAGCACGTCACACTAATAGATTTGATTTTTTTCTAATATAATGGAGCTGCACCAATTCCACTAAATAAAATTAAAAAAAAAAAGAGTCAGTGACACGTGCAGATGCCTACAAACAGCGGTGGATGCAGAGCAAACTGCAGCGTCACCTGCACTGTCACACACACACCTTGCACAGAGCTGTTAAAACAACACTGGCAAAATGAAGCTTTACACAGCGGTTGGTAAACTAGCCTGCCTCAAGCACAGTAGTACACAAAATCGCAATATCTAACTGTCCCTCAGAGTCAGCAGAGCAGCGTTCTGTCCCTAACTGAGTTCACAGCACAGTGACGCTAAAATGGCTGCGGCGCCTTTTATAGTGCATTCTGACATCATTTCAGCAGCCAATCACAGCCATGCCATTAGTTAAGATGACCGCATCATTACAGGATGTGCCCACACTTCGTAGGATTCCTCATTGGCTGACTAAAATCACATTGCCTCTCAAAGAATTATGGGAACTTCCGATTCCGGTATACGATATGGAAAAAGTATCGGAATTAAGTATCGGAATTCCGATAACGCGAATATCGGCCGATACCCGATACTTGCGGTATCGGAATGCTCAACACTACTCCTCGCTCCTCAAAAGAAATCCAGCGAATTCTGGGCTCCCAAATCCAAATGCCCCCCTCCCTTCTGAGCCTCAGTGTGCTTAAACCACATTTAGCACCCCCATGTTTGTAATTTCTGTAGTGATGAGAGACCTCCTAATTTACAGGTGCATGCCTCCAGAAGCACGAGCTGGGCATAACGTACTGGTGACTGCAACGTACTGGTCACTACAATGTACTGGTCACTTCAACGGCAGTTTACAATTTTTACTCAGCAACATCCACTACTTCCTTTGAACTTGATGATGCAGCTCCTAACCCATTGCCTGAGTTCACTCAGCAGCCTCTCTGGTCATCCGTTGAAGTTTGCCAAATGAGAGACCAATTTGAAGCTTACTTCATCTCAGATGTAGGACGGGTGGAATGGCAAGATCAAATGGTTAAAAAGTTTTCTTGTGTGTATGTTAATAAAATACCTGTGTTTATACCTGTACCGAGTGCAGTCTGTGTTTTTACACTCAAATACAATAATCAACTGGCCAGGTTTACCAGTG
Organism: Oophaga sylvatica; assembly: GCA_033576555.1. Taxonomy (NCBI): domain Eukaryota; kingdom Metazoa; phylum Chordata; class Amphibia; order Anura; family Dendrobatidae; genus Oophaga; species Oophaga sylvatica. The sequence continues at coordinate 524,848,919 of JARQOD010000001.1, forward strand.
AATTCATGATGCTGTGTTTTTGTGCATCATGAATTTACTAGTAATCCTGACCAGGTGACTATAACACACACACAGTTGTATAACCTTTATCATCTCTCCAGTTTGGGTTCAATTTGCAGCGACGGTGGAGATAAAACAACTAATATTTGTGTCACCTGGCCTGATGTTACAAATACTGATTTGTGGATGCACTAGCATCCGTCACTCTTTATTATACCTGACCATGTGACTATAAATATTATTTGTAGTATCATCACTGTGACTTGGTTTTGAACGCACTGGAGAGATAATAAAGTTTATACATCTTCTTCAATTCCCAGGCCTGGTGTCATGCTGAAGTGAGGATGCCCAAACTAACACATCCTCACTTCAGAATGTATCACACCTGGGCAGGTGAATACACATGAGTTCTAAACAGCAGCATCGCTACAGTATGCTTCAAATAAATGCAGACTGAAGCAACGCTGCTGGTTAAAACTCATGTCTATTCACCTGCCCAGGTGTGATAGTAATGATACAAGGCTGGGCAGGTGAGTACACATGAGTTATAAACAGCAGCATCACTACAGTATGCTTCAAATAAATGCAGACTGAAGCAACGCTGCTGGTTAAAACTCATGTCTGTTCACCTGCCCAGGTGTGATAGTAATGATACAAGGCTGGGCAGGTGAGTACACATGAGTTATAAACAGCAGCATCGCTACAGTATGCTTCAAATAAATGCAGACTGAAGCAACGCATCTGGTTAAAACTCATGTTTATTCACCTGCCCAGCTGTAATAGTAATGATACAAGGCTAGGGGATTTTACATATAATGTGTATTTTCACCATCATCTCCTCAGTTTATTCAACACACTGAATAGAGGATGTGGTTAATTACAAGGTATATCTAGAATACATGGCCTTGTATCATAAAGTGAAATGATGGTAAAAACACACCAGACTCAAGTAACTTTTTATGATACCTGGAAAGGTAAAATAGATATGCCTTGCACTCAACATCATCCTCTATTCAGTCTGTGCAATATTAGCAGACAGAAGAGACTGGTGGCGAAAATACAAGTCATATATTTATGTTTTGGAGTAAACATATCTCCAGGAAATACACAAACATGTGTCATTCCTGCAGTTATGTGTAGTCAAAAACGCAAAGTGTACGGCGCAATGTGTGTACGGTGCAGTGTGTGTAGGCGGCTAAAAACACATGAATCAAACAGTATTTACTAAAATCAGAATTGCACATTTATTTTAAAACAAAAAAAATCATTTTTATTGTGAAGGACATTTGTGGGAAGATTGGGATACTTTGGGGGTGTGGAGAGACGAGGAACGGCTGGAAAGCAAGAAAGGGGTTCTAGGGGAAGGGGCAACGAAAGTAGTGGGCGAAGGAAGATCAGGGATGGAAGTAGAGGCAGGTTGAGACACATTAGAAGGAGAGGGGGGACGGACAAACAAAGTCTTTTTTTGGTCTTCTTTGGGGCAGGAGTCCCCTGCATGGACCGACTTCCGTGTGACCGCCTTGAGCTGGTGGACCGTGGCCTTGATACGTAAAAGAGGGAATGTCGGTCACCCCTCTCATGCTCTATGGTGGCGGTGCTCCTAGAAGGAGAACAAGTGGTGGCAGTGCTCCAAGGAGGAAAAGTGGTGGCGGTTGTCCTAGGAGGAGAAGTGGTGGCGGTGGTCCTAACATGGTGCGGAGTGGTGACGGTGCTCCTAGACGGAGAAGTGATGGCTGTGCTCCTAAAATGGTGCGGAGTAGTGGCGGTGCTCCTAGACGGAGAAGTGGTGGCTGTGCTCCTAAAATGGTGCGGAGTGGTGGCGGTACTTTTAGATGGAGATGTGGCGGTGGTTCTTACAGGAGAATAGGTGGCGGTGGCCCAAGCAGGTGCTGCGGTGGTAGTAGTCCAAGAGCGTGTACCGGTGTCTGTGGTGGTGGTGCTCCAGACAGGAGCAGCGCTTGCCATGGTGGTGGCGACAGTGGAGTGTCCACCAGCACTCGCACTTGTGGTGATGTAGTGGTGTCTGGCTTGACTCGGAATGCAGGTGGCCGTGCAGTGGTATGCAGCAGAAGTCGGTAGTGAGGTGTGGCGAGTCAGTGGTGGCACAGTTGGATATGCAACCACTGACTGCTGCACGTACCGATTCTGCTGCATAGCCTGCAAGTAAGCAGTGTTGCAGGCCTGCAACACACTCAGCTGTTGCTCAGGACTAAGGTGTTCCGCCATGCCCCGTTCAATTTTACTGAAAAAATGGTGCGCTGGTCTGTTGAGGTCGGCCTCCAGCCGATCAAGGTGCTGGTCGACAGAGCTGAAGCGGTGTTCCATGTGGGTAAAACCGCGTTCCATGAGTGAAAAACCGCTTTCCACTCTGTCGGACAACGACTTCATACTGGCTGAAAGGCCTCGCTCAAGTGCATGAACTCGGGCAAGACATTCTGTCCAAGGCCCTTTGCCGCTGGTGGGAAGTGCCCGCATAACCAGTGGCAGACACCTGGGACAAGGGAACACCTGATGGACCAGCTTCCTGGTCACCAGATGTCCGTGTTGCTGACTTGCAAGTTGCTTCCAGGCTGTCGGATGGCTGGGTCATCCGATGAAGGACCGCTTCAGGGACAGGCTGCATGTGTGCTGCTCCAGGTGCTGTGGAAAGAAAAGAAAAACAATACTATCATGCATTTACAAGAAGCATTGTTAAAAATGCTTAATTTCATATATTTTTCCAGGACTTGTTACGAGATGTGATATTTTAAAGAAAATGTCAGAATGTTTCTTATAAAAAAATGTATGGTTTATTGGACTGTCCACCAAAAAAACATCATTTCAGGAAAACATAAAATGAGTGAAATAGTTACGAAGAGATTGTCCATTTGTCCATAGCAAAGCTTAACATCTTTCCTTGGTGTCCTGAATGGAAAAAGACATCTGGCTCTGTCAGTCGAGTCTGAAGAAGCAACACGTGGTTACATAGCAGCTGTCCATTCACCTTAGTGTTCTTGTCCCATGTGTCTGTAGAGAGAGCGAGAGCCCTCCCTTCGTGTAGTCATTATATATATGTCCCTTAGATCATGTGATCTCTATATATGGAGTTGCCACTTTACCATACAGAAATAGCATGTGTAATGTCAGCTGAAAGTCAATGTGCTCGGTACAGAATTGAATGTAAAGAATAAATCCATAACCAATAATTAATATTTAACAAGCATCAGCTGTGGAATAGAAAAGCAATGATTAAAAAAATAAAAATAAATAAATAAAAAAAACTTACGCTCTGCTGGCAAGGATTGGTCTCAGGAACGCCAACTCGCGATAATAGCGATATTTTCTTCTGGCCCTTGCTGTTGAACCACTGCAAACCTGTACCTCTGCACAAACATCAGTGTTGAAACGGTCCTTCATCGAGTGCCAATGTGTGCGGACTTTGTTCACTGTTGGAAAAAAAAAATTATACAATGCACTCAGGGCAAAATCTGTCTCTTCACACACACCTGAGTGAACATGGCAAACAGTCAAGGCAGCATAAAAAAGCAATACAATGCACAGTGCAGTCACTGTTGAACCAGATGACACTGTTGTGTTTGCTGCTAGAATATATCTAGCAGGAAACACAACAGTGCCATCAGTAACAAGAGTCAATGCGGCATATAAAAGCAATACAATACACAGTGCAGTCACTGTTGATCCAGATGACACTGTTGGGTTTCCTGCTAGAATATATCTAGCAGCAAACACAACAGTGCCATCAGTAACAAGAGTGAATGCAGCATAAAAAGGCAATACAATGCACAGTGCAGTCACTGTTGATCCAGATGACACTGTTGGGTTTCCTGCTAGAATATATCTAGCAGGAAACCCAAAAGTATCATCAGTAACAAGAGTCACTGCGGCATCACAGAGCATGGAAATACTTACTAAATGCCTTTTTGGTTGTTGGAGAGGCGCTATCCCAGCCATCCATCAACGCTGCGGCCACCTCATTCCATAGCGGCCGGCTCACCACATTGTCCTTGTACTGCGGATCACGGCTGTCCCACAACGGGACAGGCTCATGGACCTGGCAGATCAGGGCCTCATTGTCCACATAGAGGTCCTCGTGCCATTATGGAACCTAGAAAAAAACAAAAAAAACATTACAATCTTGGATATATTTCAGAAGTAAAAAGAGAGACAAAAAATAAAAAGAGACATTCAAAGACTATATACTTACATTCCGTCTCACCACCGGGACTTGTCTTGGCTGCGACTGCTCCCGCTGTTCAGACTCCTCATTCGCCATGTCCGACGATGATGTCTGAAAAAGAAAAAAAAATATTAGACATTTGGAGATGCAGCAGCTATACTTACCCAAAGGCAGGAAGATACTCACATCACGCGCTGCTTGGGCCAGTTCTTGCCGGGATGGGGAATAGTGTGATCCAGAAGAAGACATTCTGCAATAAAAAAAATACAAAGCATTAGTACATATTACATTTAAAAGGACAGGCAGTCATTTGGTTTAAGAATATTCACATTCTTGGTGATGCACCTTGGATCCAAAGTTTCTACTGTCTTGGCTGTGTCTTCCAGGCAGTCCTTCCAGGCTGTGTCTTCCAGGCTGTGTCTTCCAGTCAGTCTGAGTAGGGGTCTGTCTGGCACTGCAGACACCTTCTTTTATCTACACTCCACACAAACAATGTTGCTTGTGTGGGGGTGGTTTAGACAAATGTCTAGACATTGTTTACTCAAAAATCGCGTGCGTGCAAAAGCGCTGACGAGCGCACAGCCATGCGCCCGCCAGCACCCCCATAGACTGTAATGTTATTCTTTTGCTCATAACGTGCGCACACGTGCGCACGCGCTTTTTTTAAGTGGTTGGGCAGAACAAAAAATGCAACATGTAGCGTCTAGCGCGTCTGGGCGCACACCTGGAAAATGCACAGCACATGACAAACGCTGATGAACGCGTGCAAGCGCTAGACCCTGCGCCCGCCATGTTAAAGATAGGGGAACATTGCCCAAGCGAACGATAGCGCACGATGCGCTGCGCGATAAAAGGCAAGTGTGAAAGTAGCCTAACACACAATCTTGGTTGCAAAAATGTTAATTATTTTTTCTTCACTTCCCAATGGTATAAAATTCTGTGACACACCTATGGTGTCAATACTCACTCACTGCACCTCTAGATGAATTCATGGAGATGTTTAGTTTGTAAAATGAGGTCACTTATGGGGGGGTTCTGCAGTTCTGGCATCTCAGGGGGTTCTGTGTTACGATCCATTTTTGGATTCGTGGCAGCTCTGGCTCCACTTTGTTATAAAAGTAGCTTTTTTCCTTTCAGGACCATTGGGGGGTTAATGTCATTCTTTCCCCGCTGGAAATCTGGTGTAACTGCAGTGCTACTGGGTCAGCTGGTGTGGGTGGTGACCACTCCCACCATCTTTTAAATGGTCACCTAATGCGTCAGCTGACTGCTGGTAATAGAGTTTGCTTGGAGACCAGCTGATGTGTGAGGAGCAGCTCTCTGGTGTCAGCCACTTCTGGTGTTTGGAGTCCTGTTGCTGTGCTATCTGCGTTGTGGAGCTTGGCAGCAGTGTCTGGAAGCTAAGTGCTGTGTTTTCTCCTTGTCCCTTTGGTGTTTGTCACTGTCCCCTGTGTGGTATTATCTGCAGTGGTGAGGCTAACGCCCCATGCCAGCCAGTGCACTAGCCAGGGCTGTAATAGATGACAACGAGTGATGAGGTTCCTGATGGTGGTGGGGGGAAGGACCCACTTAGGGCATTAGGGGAGTGCAGGGACAGGCTCAGGTTTGAGCTCATGTGATGACCATCCCCCAATTCCCTATCAGTAGGGCCTTCCTCTCCCCTAAACCATCTCATTGTGTGTGTGTGTTTGCGCCGTCCACTGACTGACCGTCCATTGGGTCATTTCACATTTTGACACTCTGCCAATGTAACATGGCACCCTCAAACCAGTGCACTGTAATATGGCACTACTTCCGTTCTGAGCTTTGCACTCTTCGTAAAAAGTAGTTTTCAACCACATATGGGGTATCGTGAACTCAGGAGAAACTGCACATCAAATTTTGGGGTCCATTTTCTCCTGTTACTCTTGTGAAAATACAAAATTTGGAGCTGAAATACAGTAAATTTTTTTGCGGGAAAATGTGATTTTTTTTTTTATTTTCACGGCTCAACATTATATGCTGATGTTGTTACTGACAAGGATGTGCTGCAAAATGAAGAAAGTTAAGTTTTACGTTTTAAATTTGAAATGGACTCTGTCTCTTTATATACAACAACAGCAGCAGTGGAACTTCAGCCAGCCCAATGGGACCCTGATGGTGCAGAAGGCGAAGTAGAAGGTATGCTGCAGAGAGGACATTGTTTTCATGTGACGGGGGACCAGGGCGTGCCAGAACCAATATTCTCAGCCACGACTACGGCCCTGGCCCTCCCTCACACAAACACGACATGGCGTCAGCTAATTATGCCAGCAAATTTTACATTCAAAAAGTCAAATGACGCTCCTTCCCTTTCAAGCCCTGCCATTTGCCCAAACAGTAGATTTCCTCCACATGTTGGCTATCTTCACACTCAGGAGAAATTGCACAACAAATTGTATTGTCTATTTTCTGCGGTTACACTTTGTAGTGCAGCGGTAGTACACTTATGCAGTGATGAGGCAGTGACCCTGCAAAGTTCAAAGCAAAACGTCTCTTTAATGTTCAGCTCAGCAAAACACAGCACACGATATCCTCCAGATTGCAACCGGGAAACATATCCTCTGGATTACAGTCACTAAACACGCCAGTCCTCCTCTGACCTGTTGCCGTGGGCGACTGCACGCCTTGTTAATGTAAGGAGGAAGACCGGGCTGCGGGTACCTGCATTGAGCCGGGTCCGGAACTGTCGAGGCTGCGTCCCATGTTGCCCGGGGTAAGGAATAGGGGTCTGGACAAACCCCATGACCCGGGAAGAAGGGGAGTGTTCACAGGAAATCAGAACAGAAATCAAAGCAGCAGGCAGTTTTCCACTGTCAGGGAGAGTGCTGGACAGAGAGCAGTGTGCTCTGCACCCTGAGCAGTGTGCTTTGCGCCCCGAGCAGCAGCGCCGCGAGTACTGCGGCCGAGATCTTCTGGGTGCTCCAGCAGAACAGTGAGTGTGGGAAGTGCCGTGCACTTGGCTAAGCAAAAGACCGTGCGCATGCAGAGAAGCGTGGGCCAGTTACAGGACGCTGAAGTGTGGTCCCCTTTGCTGGCTGGCACGCATCAACCCGCGTTTAGTACTGAGACTTCTGCAGCTTTTCCCGCTTTGATTGTGCCGGCTTACGTACTAGGAGATCAGTGGGTAGTACAGGAGATCGCCCGCTGCCACCAGAAGACGGATCGCTAACCTTGGACCCCATCGGAGGACACTACGTCGGCCGTTGTCGGTACTACTACCCCCATCGGACTGTGGACTAAGGACATCAGCAGGAGCTACGATAAGTGTTGTTTTGAAACTTAGACTGTTGCACTCTTCTGCTTATTTCATTTATTCCTTGTTGTTTGATTGACTTTTTTCCACTGCTTATTAACTCCCTGCGAGGAGATTACGTTAACCCTTTATTGTTGAAAATAAATAATACTGTTATCGTGTACTGCTCTGCAATCCCTGCATACTGCATCTCAGTACCTGCTTACATTAATGTGCTACTCGCAGCTTTACAGAGTACACAATATCCTTCAGTTTACAGTCACTAAACACACCAGTCCTCTGACCAGTTGCAGTGGGCGACTGCACCACCGTGTTAGTGTTCTACTCACAGCATTACACACCACACGATACCCTCCAGATCGCAGCCGGGAACCATATCCTTCAATCCTTCAGTTTACAGTCACTAAACACGCCAGTCCTCCTCTGGGCACCGGACAGTCTACCTCTGGTTCACCCCCAAGCACAAGACAATTCTCCTCTGAGACCAGTAGCCATGGGTGACTGCACCGCTTTGTACGCTGTGGGTGCTAGGCCCCTGAGCTGCTTTGACTCCGCTTGTCTGTGTTGCCTCACACAGATGGAGCACTGCATAGCCGACTGCTCTTGCCCTCTAGCACACACCATTATGACACTCAACCTGACACACCCAAACCCTCTACTGCAGGGTTTTTAACTTGTAACCTGTGGCCTTGGGCCACATGGAAAACCCGGGCCAGGAATGAAATGGACTTCAACACTACCATCTGCAGTCTGTTTCAAAACACCAAAACCCAAAGCAGGTTTTCCCTAAATCTGCCTTGGACAACTAGCATGTCCAAGACCTATACTCACTTTAGTCTGCATTGTAACCAGAGCTACACCTGTGACGGCAATGCCCTCTCATGGCCTCAATACGCCTCCATGCGCATCCTCTGGGGAACATACAGTGACCCTCACATGTAACACCCATCACTGCCTCACAACTTACAAAAGTAAAAAAAATTAGGTCTAAAGGAAAATTTTTATGAAAGAACGTTAAATGTTTATTTTTTCTTTCCACATTACATTAATTCCTGTGAAGCACCTGAAGGTTAATAAACTTTGTGAAGGCAGGTTTGAGCACCTTCAGGGGTGCAGTTTTTAGAATGGTGTCACTTTTGGGTATTTTCTGTCATATAGGCCCCTCAAAGTCATTTCAAATGTGAGGGGGTCTATCAAAGAATGGTTTTGCAAATTTTGTTGTAAAAATGAGAAATTGCTTGTCAACCTTTAATCCTTATAACTTCCTCACAAAAAAAATATGTTTTAAATATTATGCTGATGTAAAGTAGACGTGGGAAATGTTTTTTATTAACTACTAAAAATTTTCTAAATTTTTGCCAAATTTCCGATTTTTTTTCACAAATAGAGGTAAGTCATATCAAATAAATTTTACCACTGTCATGAACTACAATATGTCTCAAAAAAAGTCTCAGAATAGTGGGATCCATTGAAGTATTCCAGAGTTATAACCACATAAAATGACAGTGATCAGAATTGAAAAAATTGGCCTATTCAGGAAGGTGAAAACAGGCTTCGGGTTGAAGGGGTTAATTACAAGCCAGGCATAACTGACAGCTGGGGGCTGCAAGCCTCAACTGTGAGCCTTTGTTAGGCTGGTTATCAAGAATAGAGGGGTCTGTTTTTTTAATTATTTAAACCCTAACTTTTTAAAAATGTTCAGTCGAACCTGCTGGACCCAAACATCCAGGGGTCTGCACATTTCTAGACCTCAGCCTTTCAGTATTTTATGAAATTCCCAACTTATCCTATAATTTCACTCTTGATGATCGCAGAAGTTCGAGATCACTGCCATAGTTTTTATAAGGATTTTATCGTTATCCAGAAACCAACTATGACATTGCTGTTGTCAATTATCTGGCCAAAATGTATTTGGGGCGTATAGGCAGGTGTTACGGTTTTAAAAAAAACATACATTTTCCCTGATTCGTCCTGAAATGAAAATGTATGTCCCATCACTATTGGATCTATAGGGACTCCAATACCAGGAAATAGCAGTGTCATTTGAATACGAGATGCATTTTCTGTGGACAAAGCCCTTGCATTTTGCTATCTAAGTGTAAACACAAGTAACTACCTTTGTTTCAACTCTCTTAATAGACCTTTTCCTGTCTTAATTATTTGTCCAATTTATAACTCTTTGTCCATGCACAATAGACATCCCCTTTTTTCACTGCAGTAGCCCTAAGGGACTGCCTGCATTTTAATTAGGATGGTTCACTTCTCAACTATACGTAAATTCCTATTTCCTTATGTCCATTGAACAGTTTATTCTAAGAGACTCAGGCAGTCAACGTTTTTACTTCATTATTGGAAATCTACCATTTCACCAAGTGATCATACTAATGTGGGCAAAAGTAAAATGACAAATAAAGAGAATTGGTTGTCCACCAGTGGTTCCTACAAACGTGTGGGCTATGTTCAAGAATGTGTAATACTAGGAAATGTATATCTATTGCTGATGGCAGAAAGTATATAATCAATTCCTTTATTAATTACATGAAGTACCTTTGTAGTCTATGTCATTACATGTGAGAAATGTAATTTATTGGAGTTGCACCATCTGACCGATACGAAGATGCATCTCGGAACACATATATGATGCGCAAAATAACACTACTCATAGTCTATCAGGTGCTCCTCAACACTTTCTTAACTGCCACAAGGGAGATATCAGAACTTTTAGGGTTAATGCTATTGAAAGGGTTCTTCCACCAATACATGGAGGAGACAGATCACGTATTCTACATGAAAAAGAAGCATTATGGATATTAAAATTAGATATTAGAAACCCTAAAGATATGAATATCAAAATAGATCTCTTGTACATATATTGTGCTGTAAATTTTGAAAAAAATCTATATTTATTTTTCAATTACCCGTATATACTCATGTATAAGCCGACCAGTGTATAAGCCGACCCCCTAATTTTGCCACAAAAAACTGGGAAAACTTATTGACTCGCGTATAAGCCTAGGGTGGAAAATGCAGCCGCTACTGGTAAATTACAAAAATAAAAATAGACACCAATAAAAGTAAAATTAATTGAGACATCAGTAGGTTAAATATTTTTGAATATCCATATTGAATCAGGAACCCCATATAATGCTCCATACAGTTAATGATGGGCCCCATAAGATACTCCATACAAAATACGCCCCATATAATGCTGCACAAAGGTTAATAATGGCCCCATAAAATGCTCCATAAATTATGCCCCATATGGTGCTCCATAGATTATGGCCCATAAAATGCTCCATAGATTATGCCCCATGTGGTGCTCCATAGATTATGCCCATAAGATGCTCCATAGATTATGCCCCATAGGTTCCACAGATTATGCCCCATATGCTCCACAGATTATGCCCCATATGTTTCACAGATTATGCCCCATAGGTTCCAAAGATTATGCCCCATATGCTCCACAGATTATGCCCCATAGGTTCCACAGATTATGCCCCATATGCTCCACAGATTATGCCCCATATGTTCCACAGATTATGCCCCATATGCTCCACAGATTATGCCCCATATGCTCCACAGATTATGCCTCATATGCTCCACAGATTATGCCCCATAGGTTCCAAAGATTATGCCCCATATGCTCCACAGATTATGCCCCATAGGTTCCAAAGATTATGCCCCATATGCTCCACAGATTATGCCCCATATGTTCCACAGATTATGCCCCATATGCTCCACAGATTATGCCTCATATGTTCCACAGATTATGCTCCATATGCTCCACAGATTATGCCCCATATGCTCCACAGATTATGCCCCATGTGCTCCATAGATTATGCTCCATGTGCTCCATAGATTATGCCCCATATGCTCCCCAGATTATGCCCCATATGTTCCACAGATTATGCCCCATATTCTCCACAGATTATGCCCCATATGTTCCACAGATTATGCCCCATATGTTCCACAGATTATGCCCCATATGCTCCACAGAGTATGCCCCATATGATCCATAGATTATGCCCCATATGTTCCACAGATTATGCCCCATATGCTCCACAGATTATGCCCCATATGTTCCACAGATTATGCCCCATATGTTCCACAGATTATGCCCCATGTGCTCCATAGATTATGCCCCATATGCTCCACAGATTATGCCCCATATGCTCCACGGATTATGACCCCATATGTTCCACAGATTATGCCCCAAATGCTCCACAGATTATGCCCCATATGTTCCACAGATTATGCCCCATATGCTCCACAGATTATGCCCCATATGTTTCACAGATTATGCCCCATATGTTCCACAGATTATGCCCCATATGCTCCACAGATATGCCCCATATGATCCATAGATTATGCCCCATATGTTCCACAGATTATGCCCCATATGCTCCACAGATTATGCCCCATATGTTCCACAGATTATGCCCCATATGTTCCACAGATTATGCCCCATGTGCTCCATAGATTATGCCCCATATGCTCCACAGATTATGCCCCATATGCTCCATGGATTATGACCCCATATGTTCCACAGATTATGCCCCAAATGCTCCACAGATTATGCCCATATGTTCCACAGATTATGCCCATATGCTCCACAGATTATGCCCCATATGTTCCACAGATTATGCCCCATATGTTCCACAGATTATGCCCCATATGCTCCACAGATTATGCCCCATATTTTCCACAGATTATGCCCCATATGTTCCACAGATTATGCCCCATATGCTCCACAGATTATGCCCATTGCTCCACAGTTATGCCATTTTCCACAGATTATGCTCCATATGCTCCACAGATTATGCCCCATATGCTCCATAGATTATGCCCCATATATTCCACAGATTATGCCCCATATGCTCCACAAATTATGCCCCATATGTTCCACAGATTATGCCCCATATAATCCACAGATTATGCCCCATGTGCTCCATAGATTATGCCCCATATGCTCCACAGATTATGCCCCATATGCTCCATGGATTATGCCCCACATGTTCCACGGATTATGCCCTAAATGCTCCACAGATTATGCCCCATATGCTCCACAGATTATGCCCCATATGCTCCACAATTATGCCCCAGATGTTCCACAGATTATGCCACATATGTTCCACAGATTATGCCCCATGTGCTCCACAGATTCTGCCTCATGTGCTCCACAGATTATGCCCCATGTGCTCCACAGATTATGCCCCATGTGCTCCATAGTATAGGTCCCTTATGCTGCCGCTGCAACTAAAAAAAAAAATTACATACTCACCTCTCGTCGCTGGGGGCCAGGTACCGGTGTCCTGAGCAGGCGGGGACACCAGCGCGCTATGGGGGACAGGTGTCGGTGTTCAGGGCCTCGGCACCTGAGATATTTACCGGTCCATGGCTGCGCGCCTGTTGTGAATGTGTTAGAAATGAATTCTGAGCAGAAGCTCCCTCTGGTGGTTACAAACAGTACTGAACCATTCAATGAAGATTGTGAAGATTGGCAATCAGGAGTTACAGACTGGTCTTATATAAGGGAGGTTCCCTCCCATCAGGGTTGCCGGTGATCAATTGTTCTTGTCTCAACTTTGGTTCCTGGTTCACTTGGAAGCTTGCTGAGTCTTGCCTGCATCTTCTACTAACAGATAAGATATTTTCTGCTTTTATTTTTGTGCTTGCTTTTTGCATTTTGTCCTGCACTTCTGTGGAGGTCAGCCAGGTCCCCTCCGGGGGCTTGTGCTCCTCTCAGTTTATCTGAGCCACTGTTATTTGTTCATTTGCCTTTTCCAGTTTTTTCAGTGGCTGCGGCTTAGTTTTGTTACACCAGAGAACTAATTTAGGTGGTAGAGGTCGTGTGATCTCAGGTGTTTTTGCAATTAGTAGAGTTGGTATTTTTTAGGGTTTTTTGGATTGCAGTAAGTGTCCTTCCTATCCTTTTCTTTCTAGGAAGATTGGGCCCCAACGTTTGCTCATACTATTTTCTGTCTGTGTCTGTATTTCCTCTTGTCTAACCGCCATTACATGTTTGGGGGCTTCCTATGTTCTTTGGGGATCTGCTCCGGGGCAGATAGCTTTCCTCTTTCTATCTTTAGGTGTAGTTAACCTCTCAGGCTGTGACGACGCATCTAGGACCAACGTAGGTACGCTCCACGGCTGCCTTTAGTTGTGGTGGTTAGTCAGGGTACTGCAATCCAGTAGATTCCAACCTCTCTGGTGTATTGCCGTTTTTGCCTGCTCTCCTCAGCTACCAAATCATAACACACGCCGCTGTCTTCCGGGTCCTCTTGTCAGTGAGCGCTCAGGCAGAGGTCGCGGCGCGTACTAACTACGTCATTGCGCCCTCTGCCTGAACATCACAGCCAGAGGATGAGACGGTCAGAGCAGCGTGCAGCGGTGGACCGGGGACAGGTGAATATCCCATATACTCACCCCCCCCCGCCGGCGCGTCTTTGCAGCCCCTGCTCTTCTCCCACAGCTCTTCCTTCCTACAGCGGTCAGGTGGTACCGCTCATTAAAGTCATGAATATGTGCATATTCATCACTTTAATGAGCGGTACCATGTGACCACTGCAGGAAGGAGCCTGAGATCGTGGGAGAAGCAGGGGGCTGCAGAGACGCACCGGCGGAGGGGTGAGTATGATCCGACACCCCCTCCCCCTCCACCCCCCGGTATATGACTCGCGTATAAGCCGAGAGGGGGACTTTCAGCCTTAAAAAATGGGCTGAAAATCTCGGCTTATACGCGAGTATATACGGTACATATTTATGAATTGTGATTTGTGCACGTAGCTTTCTTTACTTGCACCATTTAATGAAACTCTTTACGCCTAGGGATCATGCCACACTATGACTAAAGGGTATGCCACACTAAGCGAGATCGCAAACGAGATCGCAATTGCGTCACCATTGCCGCATGCTCCAGGAGGTGCTGAGCAGACACTAAACTTTTTTGCATATTTTGAGAGGTGAAGGAGTTTTTTAAAAACAACTATTGATTTAGATAATTTAAAATTCTAAAATCTGAAAAAAGTTATTCCCATGAATATGCCCAACTTACGCGTTTCAAACTGTTATTGTCTTAAAGGGTATGCCACACTAAATGAGATCACAAGCGAGATCGCTAACGAGATCACTACTGCATCACCATTTATGACGCAGTAGCGATCTCGTTAGCGACTTAGCTGTGTGTGACATGTAGCAGCGATGTGGCCCCTGCTGAGATGTCGCTGATCGTTTATAAACATTCTGAGCCGTTTTTTGGTCGTTGGTGTCCCGCTGGTGAGCCTGAATCGCTGAGTGTGACACCCTTTATGAACGACTTCACCAGCATCGCAGGTGGGACTAGGTTTTCCCAACGACCGCAGAGGTCGTTATACAGATCACTGATGAGATGTGTTTGGAATCACAGATCGCTGATGAGATGTGTTTGGAATCACACAGCTAAGTCGCTAACGAGATCGCTACTGCATCATAAATGGTGATGCAGTAGTGATCTCGTTAGCGATCTCGCTTGTGCTCACGTTTAGTGTGGCATACCCTTTAAGACAATAACAGTTTGAAACGCGTAAGTTGGGCATATTCATGGGAATAGCTTTTTTCAGATTTTAGAATTTTAAATTATCTAAATCAATAGTTGTTTTTAAAAAACTCCTTCACCTCTCAAAATATGCAAAAAAGTTTAGTGTCTGCTCAGCACCTCCAGGAGCACGCGGATTCTGCTGTGCGGCAAGTTTTCAGAACTTAGAAAAAATAAATCCAGCGCTGTAAGTCCATAAAATCCATTTTCCTTTATTCCATGACTTCAAATAACATAAAAACAATTAAGTCATAGTCCAGACATTAAAAACAAATGCGTTTCAACGCAAAACTGTGCGTCTTAATCATTGACAAGGATCTAATGGCAGACTGAACATTTTAAGCTAGTTCACAATTCAATCCCACCCACCAGATCCGGCTAACTGATAGGGACAGCTGTTTAACCCCTTACAGGCTGGGGTCATATATTATATCAAATAGGTATTTCTCTATTCATAATGATAAATCAGATCCTGTCTGATATTGATGCCATGTAGAACCCTGGTGTTTAGTTGACAAATCCACCATGTTTCACCACTTATCAGCTTTCTCTTAACCCCTTACTGACAGAGCCATTTTGCAGCTTAATGACCGGGCCAATTTTTACAATTCTGACCACTGTCACTTTATGAGGTTATAACTCTGGAACGCTTTAATGAATCCAGCTGATTCTGAGATTGTTTTTTCGTGACATATTGTACTTCACTATGACTTGCTTTTATTTATGATAAAAACGGAAATATGGTGAAAATTTTTAAAATTTTGCAATTTTCAAATTTGAAATTTTTATGCCGTTAAATCAGAGAGATATGTCACACATATTTCTTGATAAATAACATTTCCCACATGTCTACTTTACATCAGCACAATTTTGGGACAAAATTTTCTTTTGTTACGAAGTTATAAGGGTTAAAAGTTGACCAGCGATTTCTCATTTTTACAACACCATTTTTTTTTAGGGACTACATCACATTTGAAGTCACTTTGAGGGGTCTATATGATAGAAAATACCCAAAAGTGACATCATTCTAAAAACTGCACCCTCAATGTGCTCAAAACCACATTCAAGAAGTTTATTAACCCTTCAGGTGCTTCACAGGAGCTGAAGCAATGTGGAAGGAAAAAATTGACATTTAACTTTTTTTTGCAAAAGCTTTACTTCGGAACCAATTTTTTTTATTTTCACAAGTGTTAAAAGAAAAAATGAACCACAAAATTTGTTGTGCAATTTCTCCTGAATACGCCGATACCCCATATGTGGGGGTAAACCACTTTTTGGGCGTACGGCAGAGGTCGCAAGGGAAGGAGCGCCGTTTGACTTTTTCAACGCAGAATTGGCTGGATGCCATGTCGCGTTTAGAGAGCCCCTGATGTGCCTAAACAGTGGAAACCCCCACAAGTGACCCCATTTTGGAAACAAGACCCCTTAAGGAACTTATCTAGATGTATGGTGAGCACTTTGAACCTCCAAGTGCTTCACACAAGTTTATAACGTAGAGCCGTGAAAAAAAATCATTTTTTTCCACAAAAATTATCTTTTCACCCCAATTTTTATTTTCCCAAGGGTAACAAGACCCCAAAAGTTTTTGTGCAATTTGTCCTGAGCATGCCGATACCCCATATGTGGGGGTAAACCACTTTTTGGGCGCACGGCAGAGGTCGCAAGGGAAGGAGCGCCGTTTGACTTTTTCAATGCAGAATTGGCTGGACGCCATGTCTCATTTGTAGAGGCCCTGATGTGTCTAAACAGTGGAAACCCTCCACAAGTGACCCCATTTTGGAAACTAGACCCCTAAGGAACTTATCTAGATGTGTGGTGAGCTCTTTGAACCCCCAAGTGCTTCACAGAAGTTTATAACGGCCTGACGTGAAAATAAAAAATCATATTTTTTCCACAAACCTGATCGTTTAGTCCCCAATTTTTTATTTTCCCAAGGGTAACAGGAGAAATTAGACCACAAAAGTTGTTGTCCAATTTGTCCTGAGTACGCTGATACCCCATATACGGGGGGACCACTGTTTGGGCGCACGGCAGGGCTTGGAAGGGAAGCAGCGCCGTTTGACTTTTTCAAACCAAAATTGGCTGGAATTGAGATTGGACACCATGTCGCGTTTGGAGAGCCCCTGATGCGCCTAAACAGTGGAAACCCCCCACAAGTAACACCATTTTGGAAACTAGACCCCCTATGGAACTTATCTAGATCTGTTGTGAGCACTTTGAACCCCCAAGTGTTTCACAAAAGTTTATAATGCCTGGGTGTGAAAAAAAAAAAACAATTTTCCACAAAAATGATTTTTTAGTCCCAAATTTTTTATTTTTCACAAGGAAATTGGACCCTAAAAGTTGTTGTCCAATTTGTCCTGAGTACGCCGATACCAAATATATGGGGGGGGAAACTGTATGGGCGCACGGCAGGGCTTGGAAAGGAAGTACCGTAATAACGTTTTGAAATGCAGACGTTGATGGGGGTCAAGTTCCTTTTTGCAGTGCCCCAGATGTGCCTAAACAGTGGAAAACCCCCACAAGTGACCCCATTTTGGAAACTAGACCCCCTAAGTAACTTATCTAGATATGAGGTGAGCACTTTGAACCCCCAAATGTTTCACAAAAGTTTATAATGCCTGGGTGTGAAAAAAAAAAAAACAATTTTCCACAAAAATGATTTTTTAGTCCCAAATTTTTGATTTTTCACAAGGAAATTGGACCCCAAAAGTTGTTGTCTAATTTGTCCTGAGTACGCTGATATCAAATATGTGGGGGGGAACTGTTTGGGCGCACAGCAGGGCTTGGAAAGGAAGTAATAACGTTTTGGAATGCAGACGTTGATGGGGGTCATGTTCCGTTTGCAGTGCCCCAGATGTGCCTAAACAGTGGAAAACCCCCACAAGTGACCCCATTTTGGAAACTAGACCCCCTATGGAACTTATCTAGATGTGTGGTGAGCACTTTGAACCCCAAAGTGCTTCCCAGAAATTTATAAACGCAGAGCCGTGAAAATAATTTTTTTTTTCCTCAAAAATGATTTTTTTTAGCCAGCTATTTTTTATTTTCCCAAGGGTAACAAGAGAAATTAGAACCCCAAAATTGGTGTGCAATTTGTCCTGAGTATGCTGATACCCCATATGTTGGGGTAAACCACTGTTTGGGCGCACGGCAGGGCTCAGAAGGGAAGGAGCGCTATTTGACTTTTTGAATGCCACGTCGTGTTTGGAGACCCCCTGATGTGCCTAAATAGTGGAATCCCCTCAATTCTAGCTCCAACCCTAACCCCAACACACCCCTAATCCCAACCCTAACCCTAATCCCAACCCTAATTGTAACCCTAACCCTAATTGTAACCCTAATCCTAATTGTAGCCATAACCCTAATTGTAACCCTAACCCTAATTCCAACCCTAACCCTAATTATAACCCTAACCCTAAGGCTGGGTTCATACTGCATTTTACCAGCCCGTTGAACACATAGCGTTGATGGACTGGTAACGGTATAGCATAACGCGATCGCGTTATGCTATACCCGCTAGCGCAGAGGAATCAGCAGATGATTCATCTGCGCTAGCGGTGACGGAGCCCAGACGCTGCAGCCCGCGTCCGAGGCTCCGTCACTGAATGACGGAACGTTGCGAACGCATGCCGCTTTATGGCATGCGTCGCGATGCGCCCTCAAATGGGGTGAATGGCAGCGCTAACGGACTGCGTTACACCGCGTTATACCGCGGTGTAACGCAGTCCGTCTAACAGACTGCCATAACGCAGTATGAACCCAACCTAACGCTAACCCTAATGCTAACCCTAAGACCGGCGTCACACACAACTACAAAAATCGGTCCGTTTTAGTCGGTCGATTGTCGGATCAAAATGCAAACATCACACATCCTTCTGGCATCCGATTTTCCTTCAAAGATGCGATTTAGTTGCATGTGTGTGTACCTTGTAACATCCGATTTTCATCCGACTTGCGAGAATTTCTCGCAGGCTTGCAAAACTGACATATAATGGATCCAAAAGAATAGTATTTAAATCACAAAAGAAAGAATAGATATATACACATAGAATACATATATATATATATGTCATTGTGACATATATATATACATATATTTATAGTTCTTACACTTCTACATACTGTAATAGCCGCTAATTCAATTGCCGGCTTTTGTGAAATCACAGAAGCCGACATGAAATGATACATTGTTTCCACACAGTTAACCATGTCATTTCCTGTATTCTGATATATGGTTTGAACTTACAATTACATATGTGTATTTGTGCAAAATTTCAGACATGTAGGGGTTAATTAAAGGTGTAAATTCGTTGAAAAAAAATGCGTGGGCTCCCGCTGTATTTTCTCCACCAGACAGACAAAGCAAGCGAGTGGGGGCAGATAATAATAGCCTAGGGAGGGTACATTTTTTTTGTGCCCCCCCTGGCTACTAACATCTGCCCCCAGACACCCCAGAAAGGGCAAATCTATAATTAGATTCGCCCTTTCTGGCACCTTGCCCGTCTATTCCCATTGCCCTGTAGCGGTGGCGAATGGGTTAATAAGGCGTTAATGTCACCTTAGTATTGAAAGGTGACCTTAAGGCAGGTTAATAATTGAGAGCTGTCAATTAGACAACTATCAATTATTAATCCTATTGAAGTAAATAAAAAAACACAAACACACTTTAAGAATAAATAATTTTAATGAAATCAAAACACATATTTTTGACCATCTTTTATTTCACTCTTAATCCGTGCGAAGCCCTTGTTCTTCTAAAATAAATATAAAATAATAAAACAACATTATTCTTACCTATCTGGCGATCTGTCAAGTCCCACGATGTAATCCTTCACAAAGGGTTAACTAGCAATCAGATAAGCAGCGCAAGTAGTCCTGTGTGCTCAGCTGATAGCTCCTGAATGAATGAGCTTATCTCCTGCCGACAGGAGAGGATGTGATTAATGAATGAAGCTTAATTGATTGTATCCCACTTTCACGTTAGGTCAGGTCACTGAAGTGAAAGTGGCAATAAATCAATTAAGCTCCATTCATGAATAGTGTTGAGTGATACTGCTCGATATCTAAAAATATCGGATCGGAATGGTATCGCCGATATCACTAAATATCGGCGATATCCGATTCCGATACCGGAAGTCCCATGTAAGTCTATGGGAACAAAATATCGCAACTAAAAAAAACACTTTCTTTCCTTGTAAACACAAAATATACACACTTAGAATACATATATATATATATACATGTCATTGTGACACATTATATATATACATATATTTATAGTTTATTCACTTCTACATAGTAAAATAGCCTCTGATTCAATTGCCGGGTAAAGCCGGCATTTGTGAAAAGACAGAAGCACCCGAGGGTCCAGTCGCCACAGAGATGTTGCATCGCACCCAGCGGTGTGACAACTTAGGCTACTTTCACACATCAGGCTTTTTGAATCAGGCGCCATCCTTCCTATGCCTGAAAGGACGGATCCGGCGCTGATTTAAAAAAACTGATGAAAAGAGAGAGAGAGAGAGAGAGACCTTGGACTCCGGATCAGTTTTCTGACGGATTTGTCAAGTAACTGATCCGGCACTATAGACTTTCATTGTTTCCGGCCGACTGAAGTGCCGATTCAGGCACTGTCAGGCGTCTCCGGGAAAAAAAAAAACGTTACAAAAACCGTCTTGTCTGGCCGCCGGAATGTACAATTCCGACGGATCCGGCCAAAAACGGATACAACGCAGGGACATCAGGCGCGATCCGGCGCTAATGTAAGTCAATGCTAAAAAAACCGCATCCGGTACCGGATCGGTTTTTTTAGAAACACGCCGGATCGCGCCTGATTCAAAAAGCCTGATGTGTGAAAGTAGCCTTACTCTCAGGTAAGGAGGAAACACCCCATTGACTCCAACCACTGCATTCAACAGTACACTATGCCAGCTGAGTGTAGGCGGACCCAATGGGATGGTCTAGCTCAGGCTGGTTAGAACAGGGTGTAGCTAGTTGGATGGGAGGGGTTGAGGCAGCCTTATGCTGCATGTCTTTGTAGTAAGAATTGTTTCCTTTCCTGCTTTCTTACTACGTCGCATACTCCACTCTGCTACATCACTCTGCACCATTGCTCTATCTCACATCTATCTGCCCTGGAAGGATACCGTCTTACCTGTAGAAGACTTATCACCTAGCTGCACTACACCATCCCTGCCAGAGGACCTGCACAGCAGCGCTGGACACCCTGACCAGGTACTACAGGTGGCGTCACGACAAACTACACAAACATTCTATCATCCCTGGAAATATCACACATTCCAGTGATCGCCCAGGGCACGGACATAGCTGTGCTACCCGTCACATCCCCCATAGAAGTCGACGGGCTTGGTGCCGAGTACCCCCAAAACCTGTGGCTCTGTGCGACTCAACTTTGGCGTCACGAACAGGATTCAGAAGCTCGCTATAAGCGAGTCCTGTGTGCCTTAATTGAACTGTTTTTTTGCTTGAGAATTGCAAAAATCATCATAGTCTGTATTTGCCATTTTTCCGTCAAATCTGCGCCACGAGGCACAGGTGAAGAATAAGGGCGTGCTCTCGTGGGCGTACACTCACTCCGTGGCGCGAAAACGATGTCCGCACACTCTAAATGTTACTGCAATGTAAGATCATGCCCCACAGCTCTGGAGTTCCGCCTCCTCATCCTCCTCAGTGGGCGGAAACGAACGCGAAGGTCCCGCCTCCCTACAAAAGATGGCGCCTGTGACTTGGCAGAGATGGCGAACGGACATGAGCAGAAGTGGGAAGGGATGGAGGAGTCAGAGCTCTCCCCCCACGGAAGCGACCCGATCGCCACGGAGCCACCGTTTGGCACCCGGCCTGGAAACCCTCCTACGCTGGAAGAAGCGGAGGATACCCTTAGAGACCTGGCCCGTCACCGGGAGGAGGTCGCCAGGATGGAAGCGAGCTGGCAGGCCCTAAAACTACAATTGGAGTGGCGCCAATCCCTCTTACCCCTGAAGTGTCTGTACCGGAAGGTGAGGCACCCATTCCAGTAGAGGAGGCCGTGCGGGCATCCCAGCCCTTGCAATCTGAACCGGTTGACAGTATCTCAGTGGAGGCACCCGTTCCAGTACAGGAGGCCGTGCGGGCATCCCAGCCCTTGCAATCTGAACCGGTTGCCAGTATCACAGTGGAGGCACCCGTTCCTGCAGAAAACGCCGCACCAGCACCCCAGATCCCGCTGTCTGCCCCCGTCGCTGAGGCAGAAGAAGCGACACCCGTCCTCATGGAGGAGGCCACGCAGGCACCAGAGCTCTACCTGCCTGTACCGGAGCCCCGACCGTCATCTGTTCCAGAGCCGGCTGCTTCCGCCACAGGTGAGCGCCGCCAGGACTGGCGGGCGCCAGGAGAGCTGCCGCAAACCGGACATCGTAAGCTGGCGTTTGATGGTGGAGACATGGAGCTGCTGGTGGAGGAGAAATACAACCGGCGTCAGGAGGAAGAGTGGAGACGTCGGGAGCGGGAAGCAGAGCGACAAAGGGAGCAGAGAGAATCCCAAAAGCTTCGGCAACGTCACCTAGAGAAGGACCTGGCAGAGAAGGCACATATGAGAAAGGATAAAAGTACGGTGAGGGAGCCGCGGCGTAAGGGTGCAGTACGGAACTTTAAGTTAAAAGGTGGTTGGGGCTTCATCCAGGAGCCTGGACTTTATTTAGAAGTTTTTGTAACCCGGCGGGACGTGGAGGCTCACCTCCCAGAAGGACACCCGGGGAGGGACCTGTTGCCAGGAGACTTGGTGACTTACACCCGACACTGGGGTTACAATGGATGGTACGCCCTAAATGTTACCAGGTGCGACCCCTACTCCCCAGAGTGTCAGGAAACTGACAGACCCTACGAGCCTTCAGCCTCCCCCAACCAGGCCTCTGCACAAGTGCCCACCCCACGCCGTAAATCTCCCCAGCCTCCCTCAGTGGTCTCCTCAGCAGCCCCAGCTATGGACATGATAATGATAGCTGGCCCGTACCCGGCGCCTGTTAGGCCCCCTGGGGTTCGTTCAGTCCGGGACATAGGGGTCCAGACCCGGAGGGAGACGAAAGAGGTGGCCACACAGACCCAGATAGCGGGTCACGACGTCACTGTACAGGCCACACGACGTCATCAGGTCTGGGTGGACCCTCCTGTCACGGATGTTTGGCAAGCTCCAGAAGAGTACCAGGTGGTACCTGTAAGAGGCCAGCCAAAGAAGTCTAAATAACCCGGACAGGGTCTCTGTATGTAAATAGTTAAATTATTGATGTACCCGGACGGGTGAATGTTCATAAAAAGAAGTTTATTGTTGCCATAATATACCCAGGTTGGGTAATGGTTTGATGTACCCGGACGAGTGAATGTTCAGAAGAACAAGTTTATTGTTGCCTTAATATACCCAGGTTGGGTAATGGTGTTTCACTGTAATCAAAATGTTGAACTTTGAAGCCATGAACTGTACTGGCTCACAAACTTTTCTGTAAATAGTTGGCACTTCGGTGCTCCATCTTGGTTTTACAAAAAACTTAACTGTGCACTATTTTCAACTACCTCAGAAACTAAAAACCCGTTTGGTGTGGCCGAAAGTGAGGTCTGCTCAAGGAAAGTCTTGCAGCCCACCCAAGACCACAGTTTTAGGTTTGGAGCGGGTCCTCCACAAGCACAAGTAAAGGACACTGTGAAGTTACCCCGGTGGGGGTAGTCCTAAGAAGTCTCCACGAACTTCGGCACTAATGCTATTTGCACTTTTGTAATGTTATTATTAAAAATTTTATTATGCAACGTTTAACTTGAAGTGTTTCCTGCTTTCTTACTACGTCGCATAGTCCACTCTGCTACATCACTTTGCACCATTGCTCTATCTCACATCTATCTGCCCTGGAAGGATTAGCGTGTTACCTGTAGAAGACTTTTCACCTACCTGCACTACACCATCCCTTCCAGAGGACCTGCACAGCAGCGCTGGACACCCTGACCAGGTACTACAGGTGGCGTCACGACAAACTACACGAACATTCTATCATCCCCTGGAAATATCCCACATTCCAGTGATCGCCCAGGTCACGGACCGAGCTGTGCTACTCGTGACATCCCCCATAGAAGTCGACGTGATCGGTGCCGAGTACCCCCAAAACCCCTGTCTCTGTGCGACTCAACTTCCCTCACTGTGCTGGCACTTTACATTTACAATGCCTCTGGGTTTTTTTTTGGGGGGGGTGGGGAACATTCAGACTTTTGCTATGGGGCCCCATGATTTATATGTACGCCCCTGCTGCTGAGGCATGGTATTTAAGGCTGTTAAGGAGCCAACATACATGGACCTTGCCAGCAGCGTCGGACTGGAGTACCTTGGGCCCACCAGAGAAAATATATTCTTGCGGCCCAACATCATACTTCCCAACCTTTGAATAAGGGAAAGAGGGACAAAGGCTGTGGCACGCTGTGCATGCTGCAGAAAATTTTAGGCCATGCCACGTTGCACCACAGACTGTCCAGGAGTTGGTGGATGCTTTAGTCCAGGTGGGAGGAGATCCCTCACGAGACCATCCGTCGCGCTCATCAGGAGCATGGCCAGAAGTTGTAGGGAGGTCATACAGCATACCTCCCAAATTTGGAAGACAGGAAAGAGGATTAAAGGCTGCGGCGCGTGTTGCGTGCCGCTGAAAATTTTAGGCCACGCCCCGACAACACCCATTTCACAGCTAATCACACCCATATCCTCGCCCCAAGCGTAACCATTTAGCACTGCTGATCACACTGACTGGTAATGAGGGCACAGTGGCTGGTACTGAGGAAAAGAAAGAAAGAGAAGCGAGAGAGAAAAAACAGAGAAAGAAAGAGAGGAAAGAAAGAAAAGAGAGAAAGAAAGAACAGAGAGAAAAAAGAACAGAGAGCGAGAAGGAAAGAACAGAGAGCGAGAAAGAAAGACTAGAGAGAGAGCCATAGGCGTAGCTAGGGTTTTGGTTTAGTGGGGGCAAAACTTCTGAGTGGGCCCATCATCAGAGAACCTCAGCAAATGACCGCGCTGTTGGCCAAAATAATCTATATATAAAAAGACCAATATTGATATTACCGCCATATGGTCTGTGTTAAATAATACCAGTCCTACAGAACATATAGATTACAGCACAGGTACAGATAATGACTTACCGCTGATGTTCTTTCTAATGGAATTGTTCACTTTTCATGTCTTTTCCATCTGGCCCACACCGACATGACGACTTCTCCAGCCAGGACTCGACTGCACCCCATTAAAAAAAACCTCACCTCCCGGCTCCTGTGCTGCTCACTGTTCTCCCTCTCAGCGTCTGACAGCGGGCGCCGGCAGGTGATGTTATTGCGCCCGCTGTCATACGCTGAGAGGGGGATTATGGGAGAGAAGGAGCGCTCGCTCCTTCTCTCTCTATGCGGTCAGCTTTATCGGCTGGATGCCGATACAGCTGACCCTCCGATGACGGGTGGGGGGCCCACTGCTGGCACCGGGCCCCCCCAACGCCTGTTCAGGCCCCATAGCTTCCGGGCGGCAGAGCAGGGAGAGCGATTCTCCCTGCTCTGCCGCAGAATGTAACTGTATCGTAGCTCCGGGTGGGCCCCCTCAGAGCGCGGGCCCCGGGGCCACCGCCCCCTCTGCCCCGCGACCTATCCTTTCAAATCAGGGCCCACCACGCAGGAGCTGGGGCCCACCGTAGGTTTCTCCGGTGTCCCGGTGCCTCAGTCCGACCCTGCTTGCCAGCCTGATAATACCAGGCCACAGCAGTCTGCATATCTTGGCTGGTTAACAAAAATAGGGGATCCCCTCGAAAAAAATTTGGCGTGGGGTCCCCCCTATTTTTGTTAACCAGCCAGATGAAGCAGACTGCTGAGGCCTGGTTTTTCAGGCTGGTAAGGATCCAATATCCATGGACCTTGCCAGCCTGATAATACCAGGCCACAGCAGTCTGCTTAGCTTGGCTGGTTAACAAAAATAGGGGATCCCCTCGAAAAAAAAAACGGCGTAGGGGTCCCCCTATTTTTGTTAACCAGCCAAGTAAAATGCAGACTGCTGCGGCCTGGTATTAAAAGACTGTCAAGGCCCATGGATTTTGGCCCTCAACAGCCTGATAATACCAGGCTACAGCAGCCCCACATTTGGCGCATCAAAAGATGTGCCAATTGTGGCACTTTACCCGGCTCTTCCCACTGCCCTGTAGCGGTGGCAAGTGGGGTAATAAGGGGTTAATGTCACCGTTGATTGCACGGTGACAATAATCCCGGTTAATAATGGAGAGGTGTCAATAAGACACCGATCCATTATTAATCCCAAAGTTTTAAAATGTATAAAAAAAAAGACACAGCAAGAAAAAAGTCTTTTAATGAAATAAAAGAGACAACACAGTTTTCATTTCTTTTATTATACTCTCATTCCTGCGACGCCATCGATCTCCTGTAAAAAAAGGAAAAAAAAAAAACAACAGTATACCACCTGTCCGACGCAGTCCATAGTAACGACTGTCCCACGACGATCCAGCTCTGCTACATCGCAATGACAGGCAGAGGCTGTCATCCCGGCGCAGCACGGCTGATTACCTGCTTCCCCGGCGGTGACGTCATCGGACTGACTGCTTTACGGCCGCGATTACCCAGCAGTCACTGCAGTTATCGCGAGAAACTGCATGTGACCGCCGGGGAAAGATGATGGCGGCCATCAACCAGTCCAGGCCGTGACCACCGGAGATCTTCTGCCAGGTAAGTGCCGCTGACTCCTGACAGACCCGACCGACGGACACTCACAGTGACAGTGACAAATCCGATTCCGGTATACGATATATGGAAAATATCGAAACTAAGTATCGAAAGTCCGATAGAGCTAATACCGGCCGATACCCGATACTTGCGGTATCATATCGCTCAACACTATTCATGAATCTATTCCTCTCCTTTCGCTGGGAGAGTAACTGATTCATTTATGGGGTTACAACTTGGAGACAGCATTAGCTCTCTGCAAGCTGTAACCTGTTAACCCTTTCTGATGGATTACACCGTTGGACCTGACTGTACATCGGATTGGTAAGAATAATTTTGCTTTTTTATTTATTTTTATTACAGGAAATGGTTTTAGCAGGAAAATAAAATATGGTCAAAAACTGTGTGATTATTTCATTAAACTTCTTTTTTATTAAACTGTGTGTGTTTGATTTTTCTATCATACAATAGGATTAATAATTGATAGTTGTCTAATTGACAGCTCTCAATTATTAACCTGCCTTAAGGTCACCTTTGAATACTAAGGTGACATTAACGCCTTATTAACCCATTCGCCACCGCTACAGGGCAATGGGAATAGACGGGCAAGGTGCCAGAAAGGGCGAATCTAATTATAGATTTGCCCTTTCTGGGGTGTCTGGGGGCAGATGTTAGTAGCCAGGGGGGGCACAAAAAAAATGTACCCTCCCTAGGCTATTATTATCTGCCCCCACTCGCTTGCTTTGTCTGTCTGGTGGAGAAAATACAGCGGGAGCCCACGCATTTTTTTTCAACGAATTTACACCTTTAATTAACCCCTACATGTCTGAAATTTTGCACAAATACACATATGTAATTGTAAGTTCAAACCATATATCAAAATACAGGAAATGACATGGTTAACTGTGTGGAAACAATGTATCATTTCATGTCGGCTTCTGTGATTTCACAAAAGCCGGCAATTGAATTAGCGTCTATTACAGTATGTAGAAGTGTAAGAACTATAAATATATGTATATGTATGTGTCACAATGACATATATATATATATATGTGTTCTATGTGTATATATCTATTCTTTCTATTCTTTATTAAAGCTGTCAGTGTGATTTTACAGTATAGCCGGGATGAATTGCCGGCTTTTCTAAAGGACACCGATGCGATTTAATCGCAAGTCACACGTGCGGTCCGTTTGTAATCCGATTTTTCATCGCTCCCATAGACTTGCATTGGCGATAGTCGACCCACAATCGGTGACAATCGCAGCATGCTGCGATTGCACACGGACGTTTAAAACGGACCACAAAAAATCTGATACTGGGAGCTGCTCCATAGATTAACATAGGGCAGACTGCAATACGATATTTCATCGTATTGCAGTCGTCCGATTCTGTCGCCAGTGTGACGCCGGCCTAATCCTAATTGTAACCCTAACCCTAATTATAACCCTAACCCTAATGAAAAAATAAAAATAAATAAAATTTCTTTATTTTATTATATGTCCCTAACTAAGGGGGTTATAAAGGGGGGGTTATGTACTGTTTGTTTTATTTTGATCACTGTGATAGTTTATCACAGTGATCAAAATGTACTTTTATAGAATGAATGAATCATTCTGTTTTTGAATTTTCCGCCAGGCAGAGTCGGCGGGCGCACTGCGCATGTGCCCGCCATTTTTTTTTTACAGGGTGAAGACGCTGGAGGATCGGACCACAGGGGGCACTGCAGGAGCCAGGAGGGGACACGGGGAAGAGCCCTAGGTACCGGGGGAGGGGATCGGGGGTCCTGGGGACCCTATTTCTCTCCCCTCTGATGTGCGATCACATCAGAGGGGAGAGAAATTTACAGGCAGGATCGCTTTTGTTTTTTTTCTTTTGCGATCACCGGTATAAGGTTAATACCGGCGATCGCAAAAGCGGGGAGGACTGGGGGGCTGGGGGGGACTCTGATTATGTTCTCTGGGGTCTCGGCTACCCCTTTACCGGATAAAGACGCCGGAAGATCTGGGAGGCACAGGAGGCCTGGGGGGACACCGGGAGGCAAGGGGGGCTGATCGGGGTCCTGGGGACCCCATTTCTCTCCCCTCTGATGTGCGATCACATCAGAGGAGAGAAATTACAGGGAAAATCGCTTTTTTTTGCGGTCGCCGTTATAGGGTTAATAACGGCGATCGCAAAAGCGGTGTCGGTAAAAACCGACCCGAATCATGTTCTCTGGGCGGCTACCCCCAGTAGCCGAGACCCCGGAGAAAATACGACTCTGGGGGGCGCTATATGCTTTTTAATTAACGGCGCTGTGGTTTAAGTACCCTTAATGACCGCCGTTAAAAGGCGTATCGGCGGTCATTAAGGGGTTAATATCCCGCCTCTGGCTGCAATTTTGACTTTTTCTATACCTGACACCTCAAAAGCGGACACATCCCCCCATGACTAATAATAAAATGTTTTGAAATTGCTGAACTTTTATTAATGATTTTGCTGGTGGCATCTGAGAGGTGACATCTTGTCCTGATTTTTAATGAACCTCCTGTGCAGCCAACATACTGAAGGTTACACAAAGCGCATCACACAGTGTATACCACATTACCGTATATACACATGTATAAGCCGAGATTTTAAGCCCATTCTTTAAAGCTGAAAGTCCCCCTCTCGGCTTATACGCGAGTCATATACGCCAGGGAGTCGGCGGGGGAGCGGGAGCAGGGGTGTCAGATCATGCTCACCCCCCTGGGGCTTCTCTGCAGCCCCCCTGCTTCTCCCACGATATCAGGCTCCTTCCTTCAGCGGTCACATGGTACCGCTCATTAAAGTCATGAATATGCGCACATTCATGACTAGGGTTGAGCGAAACAGATCGTTAAATTTCAAAAGTCGCCGATTTTCGCCAAAGTCGGGTTTTATGAAACGAAACCCGACTGTGGCGTGCAGTCGGCCGAACGTTCGGCGACCAATTTGGCAAAGTTGGGGTCCGGTTTCGCCACTTGCAGGCGCCTTTTTTTCATTCAAATCCCCCGCCAAAGCAGCGCCGGCACCACTCATTGGCTGAGCCGCCCGCCGGCTCAGCCAATGAGCGGCGCGGGATTCAACTCGCCCGCCAAAGCGGCGCCGCTCATTGGCAGAGCTGGCGAGCGGCTCAGCCTATGAGCGGCGCGGGATTCAAATCCACTGCCATTGGCTGAGCGGTGCCGCCCGGCTTTGTGTGTGTGTGTGTGTGTGCGAGGCTGTGTTTGCGCGTGTGTGTGTGTGTATGCATGCAGGCATCATCCAATGGGACTACAAGTCCCATCCGGCTATGACCGCTACACTGTCAGTGAGTGACACATTAGCCAATGATGGGACAGTAGTAGTCCCATCATCCGGCTAATGTGTTGAATGTAAAAAAAAACATACATTACATACACAACATACAGAACATACAACTTATAACACATAACATACATATAACACAAAACATACATATAACATACAACACATAACATACATATAACACATAACATACATATAACATACATATAAAACATTCAGTAA
>JARQOD010000001.1:524879304-524969540 GCA_033576555.1 Oophaga sylvatica
TTTTTTTCTCTACTAGCTTGCTTTAGACCAAGGTCACTCCACAGATAAGGAAACTGCAGGCTGAGGGAGAGCACACACACAAACTGCGCAGCGGTTTGAGTAACCCCTCCCATTCTGTAATTTCCCCCCGGGATCAATAAAGTGTATCGTATCGTATCGTATTAGGCATTCAGCGAAGACACGCAGAGCCAGAGTGCAGCAGTTTTCAGATTTTTAATCACCTTTGTTGAATAGGTTTTTGGAATAGACACAGTACGTGAGAATCGAAGGGCTAGGCATGTGAATAGAAGGTCAGAGTACGTGAGAAGCAAATAGACAGGCAGCCTTTACGCTGCATAATGAAATGTTTTTTTCTTGTTTTTGTTGTTTGAAAGGCAACGGGAAAGTTTGTTAATAGATTACCATCTGCTATAAAAGAGCAGTGGTGCATCGTGTAGAACAGGGGTGGGCAATTAATTTTGCCAGGGGGACGCATGAGAAATTGGGATGGTTTTAGAGGGCCGGACTAATATAATTAACTCCGTTCTACCCAATACTGTATATATATATATATATATATATAATATTATATATACTGTATACTGTATATATACATACCTGCCCATTATCATCATATTCTCCCCATCATCATCAATGCCTCCCATTATCAGCAATGCCTGCCCATCATCATCTTCTCCCCATCATCAATGCCTGCCCATTATCATCAATGCCTGCCCATTATCATCATCTTCTCCCCATCATCATCAATGCCTCCCCATTATCAGCAATGCCTGCCCATCATCATCTTCTCCCCATCATCAATGCCTGCCCATTATCATCAATACCTGCCCATTATCATCATCTTCTCCCCATCATCATCAATGCCTGCCCATCATCATCATCATCATCTTCTCCCCATCATCAATGCCTGCCCATTATCATCAATACCTGCCCATTATCATCATCTTCTCCCCATCATCATCAATGCCTGCCCATCATCATCATCATCATCATCTTCTCCCCATCATCAATGCCTGCCCATTATCATCAATACCTGCCCATTATCATCATCTTCTCCCCATCATCATCAATGCCTCCCCATTATCAGCAATGCCTGCCCATCATCATCTTCTCCCCATCATCAATGCCTGCCCATTATCATCAATGCCTGCCCATTATCATCATCATCTCCCATCATCATCAATGCCTCCCCATTATCAGCAATGCCTGCCCATCATCACACACAGACAGCACATAAGCACTCTCTCACATACATACACACACACACACACACACACACACACACACACACAGCACCGCACTACATAGACACAGACACACACAGAGACAAGTCTTACCTGTCCAGCGTCCCGCTCTCTGACACAGCCGGCCGCTGAATGATGACGTCATTCAGCGGCCGGCTGTGAGAGGAAGCGCGGTGGAGCCCGGAGCTGCAGCAGCGGAGGCACGGGAGAGGTAAGTATTGTGCCAGCTGATGCCGGGGCCCTGAGACTGCCGGAGCGCCTCCGCGGGCCGGTCACTGACAGCCGGCGGGCCGGATGCGGCCCGCGGGCCGCCCCTTGCCCGGGTCTGGTGTAGAAGGTACAGCAAGTTAATTTGAACGGACCAGGAAGTGATTTTTTTTTGTGAATAAGATTGAAAAGGTGTTAAATCGTCTGTGAGAAAAAGATCACTGACATGTCACAAGTGGAAATTAGTCGTTGGCACAACTGCTAAAAAAAAGATCTGTGGTGCCAGAGTAGGATCCCAATCCGTGCAATGATGCAATATAAGCTCGGCACACACCAATGATATGTGATGGAGAATTTTAATCAAAAAATTGTAGTACATACAACAAACGTTTCGGTCAGTTTATGACCTTCTTCGGTGTACTATAACATAACAAAACATATGAACAAGTGAAATAATGTGCAAAACAATGTTGTAAAACATAGGGCATATAAAGAAAGTATATACAGATGTTGATAATGAGAATCACATGATATGAGACTAGTGTAAGGACATATAATGCTCAGAAACTTCCAATATATTATATATATGGAGAAATGAAATACATGTATAGAGGAATAGAACGTCCCTCAGAACAAAGATTCAGGTAAAACATATAGAAATACATACCAAGTTATGTACTAGAAATCAGATGCAAGTAGGCAGAGATAATACCTGGTGAAGAGGTGATGAGAAAAAATGAAGAGTGCACTGACTAACCTAGTCTGAGAAAAAAGCCACTGTGTAGAAATATATATTACTTACCCCAAGACACAGAACTGTGTAGTGGGTAAAAAAGCTGGGGAGGTAAAGAAAATGGCTATGGAGATGCCGTGGTAATAGCCATAGAGGCACATAATGCAGAGTTAGAGCGATCATAAGGATCAGTGCTGGGAGTGATGACGCTTACCGTTATTGGTGCAGGCAGGAACGAAGCGGCTTAGACGCGGTATACCACCGCTTGTCTGGGAGCACTGAGAGGCCGCCGGTGGTGGCTTTTAAAGCCTGGTAAGTGTGGCGTCCGGACCGGAAGTTCGGTACCGGAAGTGAGGCGGCGTGCGTTCCAGCCATGCTGCAAGTGCGTTCCAAACACAGGAAGCAGTATGGAGGGTGGATGAAAAGTGCCTGGATAAGTAGTATAGCGTCATACAGTGTGGATACAACGGTCTAGTAGTGCAGATAGCGATATAAATAGGCGAGAATGATGAGGTGTAACATTTCAGTCAAGGAGTGAGACTGATAATAGTGGTGCTCCCAAGTTCTGTGCCCAAAAGGAGGTTTTAAATTCATTGTGGCAGATTCTGAAAACAAGGAAAAGATGGTCAGTGCACAGTAAAATAGAGCAGATATATCACATTGAGAATAACTTAAATAAACGATACAATATCATATTCTCTATTTAACCCTTTCGGATGCAATGTGTCTAACTGATGAATCCAATAGGCTTCTCTTTTTTTGAGGAGACTAATGCGGTCGCCCCCTCGGCGCGGTGCATGTACATGTTCAATAACTTGGTATTGGAGTTGTGCTATGTTATGACCAGATGATATAAAGTGATTAGGAATGGGAAGGAGAAGATTTATCTTCTTATTTAAATCTTCTCCTTCCCATTCCTAATCACTTTATATCATCTGGTCATAACATAGCACAACTCCAATACCAAGTTATTGAACATGTACATGCACCGCGCCGAGGGGGCGACCGCATTAGTCTCCTCAAAAAAAGAGAAGCCTATTGGATTCATCAGTTAGACACATTGCACCCGAAAGGGTTAAATAGAGAATATGATATTGTATCGTTTATTTAAGTTATTCTCAATGTGATATATCTGCTCTATTTTACTGTGCACTGACCATCTTTTCCTTGTTTTCAGAATCTGCCACAATGAATTTAAAACCTCCTTTTGGGCACAGAACTTGGGAGCACCACTATTATCAGTCTCACTCCTTGACTGAAATGTTACACCTCATCATTCTCGCCTATTTATATCGCTATCTGCACTACTAGACCGTTGTATCCACACTGTATGACGCTATACTACTTATCCAGGCACTTTTCATCCACCCTCCATACTGCTTCCTGTGTTTGGAACGCACTTGCAGCATGGCTGGAACGCACGCCGCCTCACTTCCGGTACCGAACTTCCGGTCCGGACCGCACACTTACCAGGCTTTAAAAGCCACCACCGGCGGCCTCTCAGTGCTCCCAGACAAGCGGTGGTATACCGCGTCTAAGCCGCTTCGTTCCTGCCTGCACCAATAACGGTAAGCGTCATCACTCCCAGCACTGATCCTTATGATCGCTCTAACTCTGCATTATGTGCCTCTATGGCTATTACCACGGCATCTCTATAGCCATTTTCTTTACCTCCCCAGCTTTTTTACCCACTACACAGTTCTGTGTCTTGGGGTAAGTAATATATATTTCTACACAGTGGCTTTTTTCTCAGACTAGGTTAGTCAGTGCACTCTTCATTTTTTCTCATCACCTCTTCACCAGGTATTATCTCTGCCTACTTGCATCTGATTTCTAGTACATAACTTGGTATGTATTTCTATATGTTTTACCTGAATCTTTGTTCTGAGGGACGTTCTATTCCTCTATACATGTATTTCATTTCTCCATATATATAATATATTGGAAGTTTCTGAGCATTATATGTCCTTACACTAGTCTCATATCATGTGATTCTCATTATCAACATCTGTATATACTTTCTTTATATGCCCTATGTTTTACAACATTGTTTTGCACATTATTTCACTTGTTCATATGTTTTGTTATGTTATAGTACACCGAAGAAGGTCATAAACTGACCGAAACGTTTGTTGTATGTACTACAATTTTTTGATTAAAATTCTCCATCACATATCATTGGTGTGTGCCGAGCTTATATGACATGTCACAAGAGCAGAATTCAGAGTCACACACATCACATGTCCATCATGTGGAGACACGGGACAGGTGTAGGCTGCTCTCATTGAGTAAGGAGCCTTGTGCAGGGAAAAAACGCTCCCCGCCTCTCTCCACAGGGAGAAGGCATTTTTGTTTCAACCATCCCCTCTCAAGAGCCACAGGGGGGACACCCTCTCCTCCATCTTTCTCTCTTTTCCCCCTTTCACTCTTCTCTCCCTCCCCTCTTTCCTTTTCCTCCCTTTCTCCTCCCACACCACACCCACCTGCTCATGCTTGCTCTCCTCCTCCTTCCTCCTCTCAGGCACATTCCACCTCTTCTTCACCCTCCCCTCCATCTCTCTCCCTCCTCTTTCTCTCGCTCCTCCCTCACACCTCCCTTCTCTTCCTTTTTTTTCTACTTCGTTATCAACTGGGTCAACGCCCAATCAAAGCAATGTGGTGTCCCTGTATTCAGTGCCTCCAGCACAGGGCACCCTGTCTATCCCAAGCACAGTACAAACATTGCCAGTCATTATATCAGGGGAAGAAAGTGCAAATCTCCCTACACAAAACGCTGCATGTAGCCCCCAGACACAACAACTAGCAGAGCCCACAGCTAGGGCTTCACAGGGGGGTGGTATAGCTACAGACACAAATGAGGAACCTCAGTGCCGAGCAGGGCTGCCAGCATGGAACCATGACACTGATCCACCGCAGCCTCAGCAAGGAAGTGGGAAATCCCCATGCAGCAAGACAACTTTTAAGCCCAAATCTCACCCAGTGTATGCACCAAGTACACCATGTCACTTCTTATCTGATGAAGATGAAGATGCAACGTCACACATGCTGCCCAATACTAGGGAAGAAAACCCACAAACACCAAGAGAGCAGGGACAGGTAGAGGCACCATCCTATGAGCCGTTCATCCCAAGCCAGGTGATCAGTATGCTGCCAGACCCAGGGATACTCCCCATGCCATTCTGCCAAAAAATGCAGCAGATCCAGCGAACGTATGCAGCAGCCTGGATTGATCTCTGGACCTTAATGGAAATAAAAGCAGGTGATGCATTCTGGCCAATTATGAGAGAACACTTCAAGCTTCCAGCAGAGTTAGATGCGTATGCCTGGGAGACAGGACCAAAGCTAATTGAACAACTCAGAGAATGGGCCAAAAGCAGACTGACAGGACAAACTCTCAGCCTACATGACTTGAGTCAAGACAAGACAGAGTCTGTGGAGAAGTTCCATGACAGAGTGATGCAAGTGTTTCAAGATTTGGGCCTCATTACCCATGATCAGACACACAGATGGATGTTGGCACAGGCTTTTGTGCATGGACTGAGAGAACCAATCAGGAAACCACTGGTAGTAGCCAGGCCTGAGTACACGTCAATAGCAATGGAAACCCTGCTCGCAGTAGCAAAAAGGATTGAGTCCCGCCGGGACAGAAGGGATGTCCGGTGTTACAACTGTGGCGAGTTTGGTCATTTCCGGAATCGGTGCAGAACACCGACTTCGCAAAGAAGAAGAAGAAACACAGAAAGCAGTGAAGAACCCCGTCCATAGGACAGGAGCACACCAAGTCCACAGGGAACCCCACCAGTGGAACCAATATCTGAGAGTGGATGGCGTAGTCAGATCTTTTCTTGTGGAACTCCGCAACCTCACCTATCTATCAGAATCTTCTGCTTCCTGCATGGGAATTGATGGTCAAGTCAGATATTTCCAGATTATGAAGCCCCTGAGCGTGTGGACTGCCAGAACACTCCATCATGTCCCAGTTTGTTGTGTCAAAGACCTGCACCCTCAACCTATTGGGAGTGGACTTACTGCAGAAGCTGAAAGCGACCAGAGTGTTCCAGGAAGATGGGACCATGACACTTTCTTCACCCCTGACCCAAGAAGAAACAGGAACAACCACACTGCAGACTTATCACAGGAGGTGCTGGACATAGTACCAGAAAAGCCACTCCATCACCTAGAGTTAAGATGTCTCTGACCAACTGAAGGTCTAAGTGAACTCGCCTAAGAAGATGGCCTGAGAACTTTGACATTGGCCAGGATATTCAACTCAGGAAGGACCCTACTCGCTTCATGGAATGGCAAACACCTCATCCGGCTCCAACGCCAGAGGTTCATCTTTTGCAAGCACCAGGAGGTGCCCCTGCAATCAACCAATTCACCCAGGCCCTAGACCTGCAAAAGGCCACTCAGCTCTTCAAACTTGTGCACAAATACTGACCTGAGACCGAGCTGGAGAAAAAGAAACTACTGATGGCCCGTCCTGAGAAAAAAGCAGCCGGTGAAGGAGACGTCCCAACAAGAAGACCCCCTGTGACCAGAGCAGGTGCTAACACAGTGAATGCCTTGGTGGAGAACAAGAAAGCCAGCTGGTGTCATCTCTCATGATGTGGATCCTAGTAGGCGGCTTGTTTTCCCACCAGCTCTGTGCCGGGAGATGGGAGTCCCCTGCCGCATAGTGAAGGACAAGGCAAAACTGGGCTGCCTCGCCCATCGGAATCAATCCCAGCTTTCCACAGTGAAGAAAAAGACTGTAAACCCCACTGAGTTCAGAATGGTGCAAGGCCTGGAGGCCGTGAAAGAGGGTACGGTATTTGAAACCCCAACAGTGCTGAACCCGCACACTCTGCTCTCAAAAGTCCCAGTCACCGCAACGGTATTCACGGTGATCAGCCTGGCCAGTACCTTCTTCAGTGTTTCCCCTCCACCTGGAGGCCTGCCTTCACGCACCAGTGCAGTGCATATGGACAGTGTTGCCTCAAGATGCTCAAAACAAGCCCTTCAAGTTTCACCAAGACAATGTCCTCCATTATCGTCAACTGGATTGCAGAATATGCAAGAGTCACTCTTCTACAACACGTGGATGACCTTCTCTTTTGTGTGGTTGACATCGACACCTGCACAGTCTATTCCTTGTCTCTCCTACTCTACCTGGAAGAACAGCAATGCAAGGTCTGGAAGAACAAAGTCCAGTGATGTCAGAAGCAAGTTACATCCCTGGGACACTGTATTGCCCACCAGACGAAACACATGTCAAAAGACTGGAAGACCACTGTGGAGAAGATGGCTCCCCCAACAACTCCAAGAATGCTGCAGGCCTTCCTGGTCTAGTGTCATATTGCAGAACCTGGATCCCTGATGCCTCAGTCCTAATGCAGCCTCTGTGCGCTTGCATCAACGCAACCCCACTCCATCTATCAGACGCAGCCTTCAACCCATTCAGGAGATTGGAAGAACTCCACAGTCTCAGCGCCAATACCAGGCCTACCTGACTACGAGAAGTCTTTCCGTCTACCTGATGGAAGAAAGAAGGTCATGGTACTGGAGTCCTGATATGGATTCACGGGGGAAAACAGAGACTTTGTCACGGGTGTGTCGCCACGAAGATCGTCGCGATTACAAATCTGACTTTGCGCAGCTGAGTTTTTGGTGCTTGGTGTTTTTTCGGCAGTGAGGGAGTTAATTCTTTCTCTCTCTGTGCTAGACGAGGTCCGGCCTCGCCCAGCTGCAGTTAATTCTGCAGTAATGAGATTCCTTCAAATACCTGCCAGTCTGCTAGGAATGTGTCGGTGAAAGCATTCATGCAGACCAGCAGAGCGGATTGTGGTATTGTGAAGTCTGAAGTGAAGAGTACCTGGTGTGGTCTTTTTTCCCCTCCTCGCTTTATCATTTATCTCCGTACCCGTTGGTGTTCCCTCTGTTTTTTGTGGTGTGAGTTTTGTATGCAAGGTGGATTTTAGTTTACCCCTTGTACTGTCTAGTTCGTCTATTACTGTGTTTAGGCATATACCTTCCAGTCCCCTGTGTTGTGATCAGGGTCCTTCTCAGGACTAGATTACTGAAGGTCAGGGATTTGCAGGAGATAGGGTTACGCTGGCGGCCTGGACCTCTGTACCATCAACAGTACCTCCAGGTAGAGGGATTAGTCAGGACCCCAGCTTAGGGTCAGCATAGACCCCGGACCTCCTGTATGCAGTAACAGCGTGACAGACTTTTAGGCTGCCTCTCAGCCCGCTTGGATCCAGTTGCAAGAGGAGCACCCTCCTGCCTGATGGCAGTATCTGCAGCACACACCTTCCTGGACAAGGTTGCTGACATCACTCTTGGACAGCCACTGGAAACTCTCACTCCACACGACATCTTGGCAATCTTCAATCAAGCTCAACCAACAATAATCTCCCCACCGCCAGGCATCTTTGTGCGCCTCTATCGCCTTTGTCTCATAATGTCACCGTCTCCAGACCTACAGTCCTCATCCCGGCTACTCTACTCCCACTCCCAAGGGGGGATACAATATGGACTTTCCAGAACAAAATTTACAGAATTTATCCTCTACTTGGATGGCTCCAGATTTGCAGATGATGAAGAAGTTTCCACACAGGAAGTGCAGTGACCAGCAATCAAGAAATCCTGTGGTCCAGAAGTCTGTCACCTAGCCTTTCAGCCCAGGAAGCAGAACTGATAGCACTGACGAAGGCCTGCCAGATGGCAGAAGGCAAGACTGCAAACATCTACACCGACTACAGGTACTCGCATGGCATAGCACACGACTTTGGGCCCATCTGGGCTACAAGGGACTTCATCACAGCAAACGGGACAACCGTGAAGCATCATGGAGCCTTCAGGGACCTGCTGGGTGTACTCCAATTTCCAAAATGGTGGCAATTTGAAAAATCAAAGTGCATGGAAAACTGAGAACAGAAGAGGCATGAGGCAATAACATGGCGGACATGGCAGCCAAAAGAAGCGGCCAAAGGAAGACAACATGGAGAAGTGGGAGAGGTCGTAGAGCCAGACGGCTACTACATGACGACTGAAGACAAGAAACCTGACAAAAAGACGTCCTGGGATCTGCTCATGAAGTTGCAAGACCAAGCTCCAAAAGGAGAAGAAGAGCTGAATGCGAAAAAAGCAACACGTGAAGAAGGAAGGCTATCAATAATAGACTTCAAACTCTGCCTACCACAAAGTATGCACCCTATGGTGGTCCAATGGGCACATGGACCCACACCCACATATCAAAGACACAGATGAATGATCTGATTGGTGCTTACTGTTTCGCTTCAGGGATCTCCACCCTAACAGCGAAATTCACCAGCAGCTGTCTGACCTGCGGCAAATGCAAGCCTGGACGTATGGAAGAAAGTCCCCCTCACCTCATCTGGAAAGACCACTCTACGAGCTTCAAAGGATCCAGATAGACCACATCCAGATATCGCCAAGTGAAGGATTCAAATACGCCATTGTGGTCAAAGAAGTATTTTCAAGATGAACAGAAGCGTTCCAAGTCAGCAAAGACTACTGCAAAGCAGCTACTTTCGGAAAATAGTGTGCAGATACGGGGTTCCAGAAATGATAGAAAGTGATCAGGGACCCGCATTCACAGCAAATCTGACACACAAGACCCAATTAGCAGTAGGGTCAGACCTAGGCCTACACACTCCTTACCACCCCCATAGCAGTGGGAAGGTAGAAAGACTGAATGGAACACTTAAGAATAGAATGCTGAAAATTGCCCAAGAGACACGCAAACCATGGCATGACACACTCCCTATTGCACTGTTTAGCGTAAGGCACACTCCCAGAGACCCAGAAAAGCTGTCACCATACGAAATTTTGTTTGGGTCTAGTCCCAAGTTAGGTGCATTCTTCCCTCAGCAGCAGAATATGCAAAATGATATCTTGTTTGCTTATGTAATTGAATTGGTCAAAAACTAATGTCCATTCTCGAGTTTTTCTCTTCACTGCCAGATTTGATGGTCCTGTCCAAGAGCCCCAGATGACACCAACCTATGTGTAACTAGAGGGAAAGCCTGTTTGGATCCACGTATCACATTGCAAGGAAGCTCCCGTACCAGGAGAGACACCTAAGCCATGAAGGATGTCGTGGATGCTCTGACTGACCAGACAGATGACCTACCTGATGAAGAATACACACTTTTTTTTCTGAACATGCAGTTAAATAAAGAGACTATGATTGCAAACACATAAACCCCCGACAGGGACAGTCCTCCTGACCGCCCATTTGCGAAAAGTCTGTATTCGGTGAGGGAGGCATGCGCTAGGCATATTCTCAACCCGCCGGCAGCACAAAAGAGTTGCAGCGCTTTGGGCCAGGAGCAGGTTTTTAGGGCAAGTGGTATCTAAGGGGGGACTGTCATGGAAATATATATGTATTCCATATATTCAAAGTATATTCATATATATGCATTCACAGTTAGATAGATCTCACTTGCTAAAAATCCTGTGCCCACACAAATCTATGCAAAAGCTGATTTCAGCTATAATCAGTCGTTTTAAACGACTGTGGCCTTCATAAGGAACAAGTACATAAAGTTTTAATAGATATCTATTGTTTACTTTATAGTCATGCAAGAAAACTAGGGCAAAAGAACATAAAACAATAAATCTGCAACTTCAGCTCTTTTATCATAATTATCATACTTACACTAGAACAGCCAATAATCTAGCAGCTTTTAATTGACTAACCAGCCCCTTTTTGTAGACGTATAAAACCTTGAATGAATAATAAATGAGAGGTCTTGACGAACTGCTATACTGACACTTCCGTTGTGGACAGTTTCATTTCGTTCTGAGCGCTCAAAAAGACATTAAATAGAAAACTGGGAACGGCAAGCAGCAAACACTTCAGGATAGATTTATCCTAATTAAATTTCCATAACACTCCCAGGCTGCCAAATATAAATTTGCAAGCGACGGCGGAAACCTGCACCCATCGGTGCTCCACGAGCCTGTAAATAAAAAATTTTATTGAATGAAAAATAGTTGTACTTAAGTAAAAACTCTACCCCCATCACTATATTTTTTTATAATTACTAAATTTATTCAAGTGATTGGATAGAATCCTTATAGACAGGTCGTGGAGCTGCGAAGGATACAGGGCCTCAACGTCACAAGCAATAAACATACAATTTTCAGACAATTTGAAACCATCATGCAATGAAATAAGCAATATATATTATTAATAATGAAATAATAATTCTTGGGTATCCAAGCTGGACACATTGCATGAACTGGCTCTTGACGTCTTGGAGGTCCTGGCCTGCCCTGCCGCTAGCGTTTTGTCAGAGCGTGTTTTTAGTGACACTGGTGGAATAATAACTGATAACAGTATCCACCTGTCAACTGAAAACGCTGCCAGGCTGACGCTTATAAAAATGAACAAGGCCTGGATTGGGGCAGACTTCTCTAAACCAACGAATGAGAACAGCGAAACGTAACCTCCAATACAGTGTATTTTTGGGGAGGTATATTACCATGCACCTCTTCACACACAAACATGGGTATACGCTTCCTGACTTTGGCTATTTGGTGTGTTATTATCCTCCTCATCCACCACCACTATAACACAAGGGTGACCGTGGTCCGTGATGCAACAGCCAGTAGAAATTTTCTCAAGGGTGTT
This sequence comes from Oophaga sylvatica, assembly GCA_033576555.1. Classification (NCBI taxonomy): domain Eukaryota; kingdom Metazoa; phylum Chordata; class Amphibia; order Anura; family Dendrobatidae; genus Oophaga; species Oophaga sylvatica. The sequence continues at coordinate 524,891,135 of JARQOD010000001.1, forward strand.
TTGATCCCCATTACAAAAATGTTTACACTCTATGTTGAAGTGTGCCCCCCCAGGGGAAAAATGTTTTTCAGCCTATGCACTTAGTGTATGGGCATTACAAGTATAGGAGACCCGCTCCTTTAAACTGGGAAGACCTTTTTTGCAGGCCATACTACACGTCTCTTCCTACACTACCCCTAGATCACCAGGCTGACCATGTTCTGTGATGAAACAGCCACTAGATTGTTTTGCAAGGGTGTTTAGGATGTCCATAACAACAATTATTTACACAGTAGGTTGATGTGTCCCCCCCAGGGGAAAATGTTTGGCATTCCAAGTATAGGAGACCCGTTGCTTTAAACTGGGAAGACCTTTCTCGCAGGCCATACTCCACGTCTCTTCAGACACTACCACCAGAACACAAGGGTGAACGTGTTCCGTGATGAAACAGCCAATACATTGTTTAGGAAGGGTGTTGGATGTCCATAACAACAATTATTTATACAGTAGGTTGATGTGTGTCCCCATTACAAAAATGTTTACACTCTATGTTGAAGTGTGCCCCCCCAGTGGAAAGATGTTTTTCAGCCTATGCAGTTAGTGTATGGGAAATACAAGTATAGGAAACCTGCTCCTTTAAACTGGGAAGACCTTTTTCACAGGCCATACTCCACATGTCTTCAGACACCACCACTAGAACACAAGGGTGAACGTGTTCCGTGATGAAACTGAGTCACCCACCAGGGCCGTGGGGTACTTGGTAACGAGCCTGTTGACTCACCACGCAGTCTTCCAGTCCAGAAGCTGCGGACCCTGTCGGGTAACAGATTAATTCTGTGCGTCCTTGGCCCTTTGTAGCTTCCTTCCTGAAGATGGTGCTGGTGGTTGGTAGCAATGACCCATAAAGTGATCACCGCCGTCGGCTTGCTAGCGAGGCCTGAAGGTTTCCCACTAGTCTAGGGGCCGATTACCTTGTGGCCTGGTCCTTCCGATCCGGAGGGGGCCACAGATGGAATGCTCACTGTCCGTGCCCAAGGACCCCTTCGCTTACTTCTCCAGAAGCTCCTCAGTCTCTTTCTCTCAACTTAGAGGACAAGCTCCTATGAGCTTGAGCTCTCCTCACCACCTCCTCACACCAAGTGCTTCTGCTTCCTTAACTTCTCTCCTCCTCTGCTACTGCTAACGCCACCCATCCCTACACCCCTTGCTAACCAGCCTGGTATGAGACCATCCTCCCGTAGGGTACGTCCATATGACCAGGTGATATAGTGTGTTTTGGATGCAGGTGTTGGAGTCCTAGGGGTACTCTCTCCTTACCTGGGAGTGGGGTGTCACACCTCTGGATGAGGTGCAACACCTCTGTGGCGATTGAACCCTCAGGGGCGCCACAGCCAACGAGATGCGTGTTGGCCAGCGGGAGACCAACGATCAAAAAAAATTTCCTGGCCTTTGGACAACAATCAGCGATACCCGGCAGGGGGACCGGTCGCTGATCAGTGTCACACACAGCGATATCGCAGGGGAGATCGCTGTTGCATCACAAAACTAGTGACTCAGCAGCGATCTCGTTAGCGAGATCGCTGTGTGTGATGGGGGCTTAATCAAATCCCGTTCAACAATTTCCTGGAATGTGTCCAAGATCTGGGGTCTTGATTTTATTGGATAGTAAAAAGGCTTTTTCACACAGAAATGTCTGTTAAGATCTTCATCCCGAGTCAGGAATTCTGCACCCAGTGTTTTAAGATTTTGAAGACAACATACTTCATCAAATGTGGGAATTGAAAGTGTGAAGGAAACCCGGTTCCTTCCACGTCACCAATTGTGACGTAACTTTACAGTCACAGCTCTCCGGTGCACCCTTTGTCTCTTAGGTCAGTAAGGGAACTGCACCTAGAGCAAATGGCCGCTGGGAGGATATTCTGTTACCCACTGGGTATTCTAAGATTCGTAATCAGAGTAAAAGCATCATTCCAAAATTAATTTTATGGTTTAATTGCCTTAAGGGCGCACTAGATAATTACACAAATATACAGTAAGCTATACAACGGAATTACAGTGGATTTTCAGTCCGAGTAAAATATAACAATAATCGTACAAGGCTTAGAGGTATTAAGCTAGAGGTCAATTTTCCCAGGCTGTAGGTTGCATGCGGACGCCGGGAGCTCTGAGGTCCACAGGTAAGAATCTTAGTTGCCGGACAGTCCCCAAAACGTGTGCCGCTGCTCCCTTGGCAGATCTGTCCCCTGTTCCTTCTTAGATCATCATCGTCTTGTTCTTCTGTGAGAATAGAGAGAGTCTGCCATACGCTCACAGTTCTTAAACCTGCTAGGTTCCTCCCCTCGGTGTCAGAGGATTGGCTAATAATCTCCACCCTTCAGCTCCTTTCAGAATTTATTCCCAATATCTAAGAAAGCGGGTAACTTTCTCCAGGACGATTGGATCAGGACACAAGAGGTACCAGTGAATGTAGTTTGTTTTGCCTGTCGCGTGGAGATCAAACATGGCCCGATTGGCCCTTCACAGCGACCCAATCTCTATATCTCAGGTCACCGAGTCATCACCGACTCGGAGTCGCTCTGTCAGATGCGCGAGGTCCGCAGGATCACGCAGAAATTTTTTTGAGTCTGTACCTCGAAAGGCGTGCTCATAATCCATAATCCTAGAATGGAGTCGTAGTGGCTGGGAGAGACAATGGATGTGTTTTTCTGTGTTCAGCTGACAGGTATAATCTAATTGAAGCCCCCAGGCATCTCCAGGCCCTATGCTGGCGTGGCTCCTGACTCCAGCTTTGAAGTACTGTTTTGGCCTGATCTACTTAGCATACTAAAAGACCTTGTTATTCAACAGTGGAGCACTAAACCCTGTTTTCTTCAATATGCCTACAGGCCATGGGGGTTAGGAGCAGTTAGCTGCCTGTGGCTCTGTGAACTCTGACAAAATGGCGCCTGGGACAGGCCAAGCTCAGACATGAGGCGAGCATTATGCCCCATATCCAAGATGGTGGCTGTTCCTTCATCACACGTCCCTGCTTTAGAGGGCGCTAGGGGGTATCACATTCCTGTGTTCCCCCATGCGCCCTTCCGCACCCTCTCCTTGCCGGGACAACCCATCAGCGTTACCATGGTCCCTGCCTCTTTTGTGGCGAATGGTGAAGTGATACTGCTGGAGAGCGAGGCTCCAGCATAGCAACCTCCCATTCGTCCCAGAGACCGTGTGTAACCAGCTAAGGGGGTTGTGGTCTGTTTCCACGTAAATTGGCGTCCGTACAAGTATGGCTGCAGATGCTGCAAGGCCCACACAATTGTCAGACATTCCTTCTCCATCGTGGAATAGGCCACTTCCCTCGGCAGGAGCTTCCGGCTCAGGTACAAAACGGGGTGTTCATGGCCCGTAGTGTCGATCTGGCTGAGCACAGCACCGAGGCCGAAGTCGCTGGCGTCGGTCTGCACTAAGAACGGCCGTGTGAAGTTGGCTGCCTGTAGTACAGGAGAACTAGAAAGGGCGGTCTTGAGTGCCTGCAAAGCTGTCTCGCAGGCGACTGTCCAGTCGACTGCGATGGGCAGCTTTTTTTTGGTAAGGTCCGTCAGAGGCTTGGCCAGGGCACTATAGTGTGGAACAAACCTCCTATAGTATCCAGCAGTCCCCAAGAAGGACATCACCTGCTTCTTGGTCCTGGGGGTGGGCCAGGATGCGATGGCATCCACCTTCCCGGGCTCTGGCTTCAGAGCTCCCCCACCTACCCGGTGTCCCAGGTAGTGGACCTCACTCATACCCAGCTGGCATTTTTCCGGCTTAATGGTCAAGCCTGCTAGCTGGATCCGCCCGAGCACCTGCACCTGGTGCTCTAGGTGATCCTCCCAGGTGGGACTGAAGATGGCAATGTCATCCAGGTACGCGGTCACATACCCTTCCAGTCCCTCAAGCAGCGTGTTGACCATCCGCTGAAAAGTGGCAGGGGCATTCTTCATGCCGAAGGGCATCACCATGGACTCATACAGTCCGAATGGGGTGATAAAGGCAGAGCGTTCCCGTGCCCCAGGGGTCAGGGGAATCTGCCAATACCCCCTGCTCAGATCCATGATGGTCAGGTACCTGGCCCCGGCCAGCTGATCGAGCAGGTCATCGATGCGCGGCATTGGGTACGCATCGGTGACCGTCACAGCGTTGAGCCCCCGGTAGTCCACGCAGAACCGCGTAGTTCGGTCCTTTTTAGGGATGAGGACTACAGGCGAAGCCCACACGCTGTTGGACGCTTGGATCACCCCCAGCTTCAGCATCTCGTCTATCTCTTGGTGCATTTTCTGCTGCACCTCAAGAGAGACCCGATATGCTGAACGCCACGTCATGGACGGCTGTCTAGTCCTTCCGGGCAGGCTGCTGAACAGCTACCGAAAGGGGTGTAGGGTGACCCCCAGCTGGGAACGTTGGTCCTCCGAGAGCTGGTGGCCAACCCCCACATCCTCGATGGATCCACCCACCTTGGCTTGGGTGAGCAGATCCAGGAGGGTTTCTGCCTCTCCTTCCTCAGGAAGGTTGCACACTGGGTGGGCACAAGCCTCCCGCTCATGATGGGCCTTCATCATGTTCACATGGAACGCCTTCCTCCTTCCACGGGCATGGTCCAGGGTGACCAGGTAGGTGATGGCGTTGAGCTGCTGGTGCACGAGGTATGGACCCTCTCAGGCAGCCTGAAGCTTGTTTTGAGGTACGGGGACCAGTACCCACACCTTTTTACCCACCTGGTAGGTCCGCTCACAAGCATTCTGGTCGTACCACCGCTTCTGGTCAGCCTTGGCTTGGGCCATATTGTCATGCACCAGCCGTGTCAAGGCCATCATTCGGTCCCAGAAGTGCACGATATACTCAATGACCGACACTCCAGGGGTGGCCAAATCCCCTTCACATGCTTCCTTCACCAGAGCAAGGGGCCCTCGTACACATCGCCCATACAGGAGCTCAAAGGGGGAGAACCCGGTTGAGGCCTGTGGGACCTCCCGGTAGGCAAACAGCAGGTGTGGGAGATACCGCTCACAGTCTCTCCTGTGGGAGTAGACCAACATCTTCAGCATCTGCTTTAAGGTGCCATTGAACCGGTCACAAAGGTCATTGGTCTGTGGGTGATACAGGCTGGCTACCAGATGTTGCACCTGTATCTGCTTACAGAAAGACTCCATCAGCTGCGACATGAACTTTGTCCCTCGGTCGGTGAGCATTTCCTGGGGAAACCCCACTCTGGAGAAAATCTCCAGTAAGGCAGTGGCCACTTCGTCAACCCAAATGGACGACAAAGCATAGTCCACTAAAGTTAGTATGAAGCATTTCCCGGAGCGGCTGGGAGTGGACAGAGGTCCAATGAGATCCTCAGTCACCCTCGAGAAAGGCTCTTTGATGATGGGCAGAGTTAACAGTGGGGCTTTGTGGCGCTGCCCCGCCTTCCCCACCCTCTGACAGGTGTCACACGAACAGAAGTCGGCAGTCACTCGTCCTCATTCCAGGCCAGTAGAAATGCTGAGCTAGCCTGGCCCTGGTTTTAGCGATCCCTAGGTGTCCGGTCATGGGAATCTCGTGGGCGATCCGCAACAATTCCGCCCTGAACGGATAGGGTAACACTAAATGTCGGTCCCTGGGCCACGCCTCCGGTGAACCCTGCTGGACAGTTACCCAGTACAGCCGTCCCTGGTCCAAGACCACTCACTCGCGGTCGGACTCCAGGGGAGGCTGTTCAGCATGCTCCTTGAGAGTTTTTAGGCTAGCGTTAGCTTCCAATGCTTTATGAAATCCCTGACTTGATGTGGCAAGAATTGATGAAGCTGCCACATCCTCTGTCAACTCCCCGGGATCTGTATCCTGGCCGCTGTCTGACTCAGCAGCCACTTGGTCGGAGAGGGGGAAACTGTCGGACCTCCGCAAGGCTCCTTGGGCTTCGGCGCTCCCACTCCTGGTAACACCTGCCACAACCGCTGAGACCACGGGTATCGCTGGCTTCCCCTCGACCCCTGACCAAGTCGCCGAGTCAGGCAGACTTCCCTGGCCTCCTGACATCCCAAGTGTGGGGAACTCCTGCCCTGGGGTCTTACCTGGTGGCTCCTCTACCGGGACGCCCCCTTCCCCATGGCCTGTTCCTCCTTCTGCAGAGGCTCTAGACTCTGCAGGCTGGATTACCTTATGGGCTCTACACTGCCCATGGCAGCCTCTCCCTCCACCTCGGAGCTCTCCCCCGCAGTCTCCTCACCTGTCCTCACTGTGAGCCCTGTGTGTGTAATGTCAGTGCATGGCTTACCATCAGGTTTCACTCCCTCCTCCATTGTTGGAGGCACATTCAACACATTACCATTCACAGTAGAGTCATGACATTCATGGGGAGCCGAACTTGGGGGTTCAGTGGCCACATACTGAGACACTAGCCGCCCCAAATCGGTCCCAAGCAACACATTGGCATAAATATTTGGCGTTACTCTCACCTCCCGCATTCCCCTCCCGTCGCCCCAGTCCAAAAACACCTTGGCGATGGGCAGCGCCGGTTCAACGCCTCCAATTCCGGGAAGGAAAGAGTTTTCCCAGGTACCAAGTCTTGAGGGGACACCACCTCAGGACGTACCAGGTTCGTTCAGCCCTGTGTCCCGCAGTCTCATGACCGCTGAGCGGCCGATGGTGACGGGTTGGTAATTGTCCAGGGACCTCCCACCACCCCTCCCACACACAAAACAGTGGACGGTTTCTGGGATAGGGATGGGGCCTTATGGCGCTGGAGACATGCAGCCTTAATGTGTCCCGGATGGTTGCAATGACGACAACGCCTGGGTTCTGTTCCTGGCCTGAAGAGGGCAGCAGGGGGTACACCCCTTGAATTCGGGGGGCTGGGGTAGGATTGGGCTTACCCCCTCTCCAGGTGCTGCTGGCAGGCTTCTTCGACTCAGGCGCCCTGTTGTTGGCATACTCGTCTGCCAGTGCGGCTGTAGCAGAAGCCCCCTTTGGTTTCCAGTCATGGAGGAATTGCTGGAGGTCCTCTGGGCAGTTCCACAAGAACTGCTCCGTAATGAACAGTTCCTGGACCTCCTGGCGGGTGGTGAGCTCTAGACCCAAGGTCCAGTGCTCCGCAGCTCTCAGCATGGCCCGCATGTGGTCGGTCCAGGTGTCCTTTGAACCCCGCTGCAGTCCCCGGAACTTCCAGCGGTACGACTCCGGGGTGAGGTTGTAGTGCTGGATCAGGGCCCGCATGATGCTGTTGTAGTCCTGCTTCTCCCTGGCAGGTAAGTCCCCCAAAATTTCCAGGGACTTACCCCTCAAACGGGGAGTCAGGTACCTTGCCCACTGATCCAGGGCCAGATGGTGTTGGAGGCAGGTTCTCTCAAAGGCCAGCAAAAAGGAATCTAGGTCTCCATCCTTTTAAAGCAAGGGAAAGTCCTCCGCCCGGACCTTGGAAGCCTTGGTCTCCGGTGGGGCTCAAGAGTCCGGCGGGAACCCGTGCTGAGCCATCTCCAGTCGGTGCTGGCGCTCCGCAGCTTCAAGGCGTTCTGCAGCCTGCAGCACACGTTCTGTATGCTCACGCTCTGCCGCCGCTTGCTCACTCTCCGCTGCTTTCTCTGCCGCGACCAGGAGTCTGTCATGGGCGGCGTCGTTACCAGCCTCGAGCTGTGCCATAGCCGCTTGGAAAAGGGCCTCCGATCTGGACAGGCTGGGACGGGCAGGTGGTGGACAGTCTACTGTGGGACTGAGCACGGGGGTTTGGCTCCTTGAGGAGCCTGGGCTGAACTCCCCCTCATCGGTATCGACCTCCTCATAGACCATAGCATTGGCCTCCCCCTTTGCCTTACTCCTGGTGCCTTCTGCCATCTTGGGAACCTCTGGTTACTGACAGAGCTGCAACCCTGACCTTGCACACAACTTATTATATTTACACTCTGACCGTCTAGTGCTGGGCTGACCTTAAGACCTCAGCAGTGAAAGTTACCGCTGGTAGTCTTTAGTGTCTGGAAGTAGGGGTCCCACGCACACTATTACTCTGATCCCACTGCTGCCACTAATGTGATGGAAACCCGGTTCCTTCCATGTCACCAATGTGACGTAACTACACAGTCACAGCTCTCCGGCGCCCCCTTTGTCTCTCAAGTCAGTAAGGGAACTGCACCTAGAGCAAATGGCCGCCGGGGAGGATGTCCTGTTACCCACTGGGTATTCTAAGATTCGTAATCAGAGTAAAAGCATCATCCCAAAATTAATTTTATGGTTTAATTGCCTTAAGGGCACACTAGATAATTACACAAATATACAGTAAGCTATACAATGGAATTACAGTGGATTTGCAGTCAGAGTGAAATATAACAATAATGGTACAAGGCTTAGAGGTATTAAGCTAGAGGTAAATTTTCCCAGGCTGTAGGTTGCATGTTGACGCCGGGATCTCAGCGGTCCACAGGTAAGAATCTTAGTTGCCGGACAGTCCCCAAAACGTGTGCAGCTGCTCCATTGGAAGATCTGTCCCCTGTTCCTTCTTAGATCATCATCGTTTTGTTCTTTTGTGAGAATAGAGAGAGTCTGCCATGCGCTCACAGTTCTTAAACCTACTAGGTTCCTCCCCTCAGTATCAGAGGGTGGGCTAATAATCTCCACCCTTCAGCTCCCTGCAGAATTTATTCCCAATATCTAAGAAAGGGGGTAACTTTCTCCAGGACGATCGGATCAGGACACGAGAGGAACCAGTGAATGCAGTTTGTTTTGCCTGTCGCGTGGAGATCTCCAGGCCCCATGCTGGCGTGGCTCCTGACTCCAGCTTTGAAGTTCTGTTTTGGCCTGATCTACTTAGCATTTACTTAGTCTTAGACCTTGTTATTCAACAGTGGAGCACTAAACCCTGTTTTCTTCAATATGCCTACAGGCCGTGGGGGTTAGGAGCAGTTAGCTGCCTGTGGCTCTGTGAACTCAGACAAAATGGCACCTGGGACAGGCCAAGCTCAGACATGAGGCGAGCATTATGCCCCATATCCAAGATGGTGGCTGTTTCTTCATCACAGAAAGCAATGGTGGAGTTTGATTACTGTTGGTGGAGATTTTTGTGTCATTTTCACTGGTCTCATCCAGAAAATGACATTTCAGTGTCAAATTCAGTGTCAAATTCCTGTGAAGAAAATAAGATTTCATTTATTTGATTGCACACATAAACATACACCACAGAAAATTATATGGTATGCAAATATAACGGACAGTGCTGATGGGGTTAACGTTTCGACCATAAGCGGTCTTTCTCAAAACCTCACTGTGAAACAAGCATAAAGATAAATATAAGTAAAGTGCTGTACAATTTAACAAACAACATAAAAATAACTATATACAATCATATACAAATAATATATACAACAATCCCATAATCAGAATATGGCTATACATGTTATAGTATATATATATATATATATATATGTATATATATATATATAGAGTAATTGTAGCCATCTGAGCAATAATATTGTAGGGCTATAAGGGAAAGACATAATTCCGGAGGAGCAGTGCAAAAAGTTACCCCTAGAGGTCAAACAGTGTCCTCATTTATGATAGTTATAGGCTGATTAATACCATTGCACACAGAATCAGATATAATAATCAAAGAAAAAAGCTTTTTTTGTATAGAAAAACAACCAATACATCATAAAACAGCTCTTCAACACTTTCAATTCTCTGCTCCATCCCACAGCACCTCCTCCCTCTCCTCTCATTTCTGCTGAAGACTTTGCCTCCTTCTTTAAGCAAAAGATTGAGGCTATGGTTCCACGCTCCGGAACCATAGCGCTTTGACGGAGCGGAAATTCCGCTCCGTCTAAGCCCCGCCCCCTTTATGACGCGCAATCTTTCCGGAGGTTTCAGGACACCTCCGGAACACCTCCGGAAAGAGCGCAGGGCTACATAGCCCTGTGTTAATTATGTTGCGGCGACGCACCGTCGCCGCAATACGCGAGGACATGCTGCGGTCTGAAAAGACGCGCCGCATGTCTGTTTACGCAGGTTTGCCACCTGCGTATTGTTACGCATAGTGGAGACGGGATTTCTTGAAATCCCCTCCACTATGCTGTAACATCTGGACGCTGCGTGTTTGGCGCTGCGCCAGCGCACAGCGCCAAACACGCAGCGTTTCCTGACGTGGAAACTCACCCTGATACTATCAGAGAAGGCTTGGCCCGCAGCCCCCAATGCCCCTCTTAGCCACTCAGCCTTGTTCTCCAAAACCAGCTTCACCACCATGACAGAAGATCAGCTCTCCACTCTCCTGTCAAGATCACACCTCACCACTTGCGCGCTTGACCTACTCCCATCCCATCTCATCCCTAACTTTGCCACAGTCTTCATCCCTACTCTCACACACCTCTTCAACCTTTCACTTACAAATGGTGTCTTTCCTTCATCCTTCAAACATGTTTCAATCACACCGATCCTCAAAAAGCCCTCCCTCGACCCATCCTCTGCGTCTAGCTATCGCCCGATATCTCTTCTCCCCTACGCTCTCAAAACTACTGGAACAGCATGTATATCTTGAACTCTCCTCCCACCTTTCCTCCTGTTCCCTCTTTGACCGGTTACAATCAGGCTTTCGACCGCATCACTCAACTGAAACTGCCCTAACTAAAGTCACTAACGACCTGCTAACCGCCAAGAGCAAGCGACACTACTCTGTCCTCTTTCTCCGGAAACCTGTCTTCTGCCTTTGACACCGTGGACCATTCCCTCCTGCTACAGATTCTCTCATCTCTTGGCATCACAGACTTGGCCCTATCCTGGATCTCATCATACCTAACAGACCGAACATTTAGTGTCTCCCTCTCACACCTCCTCACCTCGCCCCCTGTCTGTCGGTGTTCCTCAAGGCTCAGTCCTAGGACCCCTACTCTTCTCCATCTACACCTTCGGCCTGGGACAGCTCATAGAATCCCACGGCTTGCAGTATCACCTCTACGCCGATGACACGCAGATCTACCTATCTGGACCTGACCTCACCTCCTTACTGACCAAAATCCCACAGTGTCTGTCTGCTATCTCAGCCTTCTTTTCTGCTCGCTTTCTCAAACTGAACATGGATAAAACAGAATTCATCATCTTTCCCCCACCTCAGTCTACCCCTCCACCAGACCTATCCATCAATGTCAATGGCTGCTCGCTTTCCCCAGTCCCACATGCTCGGTGCCTTGGGGTGATCATCGACTCTGCCTCTCTTTCAAACCACATATCCAAGCCCTCGCCACCTCAAACTCAAAAATATTTCCCGGATCCGTTCATTCCTCAACCATGAAACCACAAAAACACTAGTGCACGCCCTTATCATCTCCCGCCTCGACTACTGCAACCTCCTACTGTCTGGCCTCCCCTCTAGCACTCTGGCACCACTCCAGTCCATCCTACACTCTGATGCACGACTAATCCACCTGTCTCCCCGTTATTCCCCAGCCTCCCCCTATGCCAGGCCCTTCACTGGCTTCCTATTGCCCAGAGGCTCCAGTTCAAAACCTTAACCATGACATACAAAGCCATCCACAACCTTTCTCCTCCATACATCTGTGACATGGTCTCCCGCTACCTACCTACACGCAACCTTCGATCCTCTCAAGATCTCCTTCTCGACTCCCCCCTCATCTCTTCTTCCCACAACCGCATACAAGACTTCTCCCGGGCTTCCCCCATACTCTGGAACTCCCTGCAGCAAAACATCAGACTTTCACCAACAACGGAGACATTCAAGAAAAACCTGAAGACCCACCTGTTCCGACAAGCCTACAACCTGCAATGATCCTCAGTGTACTGAACCATCGCACGAACAGCTCTACCCTTTCCTAGTGTATTTTAACCCATCCCCGCAGACTGTGAGCCCTTGCAGGCAGGGTCCTCTCTCCTTCTGTACTTGTGTGTCCCTTGTCTAGCACATGTTTATTGTACCTGTCTATATTTTTCCCTTTTCATATGTAAAGCGCCATGGAATAAATGGCGCTATATAAATGTATAATAATAATAATAAAAGCTCACAGGTACAATGTATAAACAATATTCCAGGAGGACTGATCCAGAAGGTACAAAGTGTAACTAACCTTAGAATGCAGAGTATGAAGGGAGAGGAGATAGGCAGGAAGCAAGTCCCGTGCAAACTATATATGGAGATAAGCCAAAGGAAAGGAGTAAGGATTAACAAGAGTAAGATGCAGTGAACATACCACAAGTAGATGGCAGTCTTGTATCAGGAAAGTAAACACCAACCTAGGATAATCGGCAAATTAGATCAGTCCGTTCAGTGGATTACAGTGTGAGTGGTAATGGTGGGAGTGCGGCTGATTGCTCTGTGATACTGGACATTCCGTTCAGCCAGCACCAATCTCTAACTATACAGTGTGCACATCATTTACCCAGAACTCAGTGTCAAATTCCTGACATTTCAGTGTCAAATTCCTGACAAATTTATTTAAGTCCAGGAGTGTATGGTATGCATCTAGTTCTTTGGATGGAGAAAAAGGAGATTCCTTTGGAGAGAATTTTTTACTGCATTTCAGACACAATATAACTGGAAAGGTTTATCACTGTGTTTTCCCCTGCTTTTTCCTCTGGGAATACCTTCCTGTGTCTCTTCCCAGCTCTTCTGCCCCTCTTTCACCTCTCCTCTTAAGTACAGTATGAACCCTCGCATATCCTCATATATGCACGTGGTCAAAATTGTTGGTAACCCTCGTTTAATGACAGAAAAACCCACAATGGTCACAGAAATAACTTGAATCTGACAAAAGTAATAATAAATCAAAAATCTATGAAAATGAACAAATGAAAGTCAGACGCAGATTCCACAGAATTTAAAAAAAAAAAAAATTATTAAATAGGCCTGGACAGAAATGATGGTACCCCTGAAAATAATGTGACAAGGGACATGTTAAATCAAGGTGTGTCCACTAATTAGTATCACAGGTGTCTACAATCTAGGAATCAGTGAGTGGGCCTGTACAGAGGGCTACAGCTACTCACTGTGCTGTTTGGTGATATAGTGTGTATCACACTCAACATGGACCAGAGGAAGCGAATGAAAGAGTTGTCTCAGGAGATTAGAAAGAAAATTATAGACAAACATGTTAAAGGTAAAAGTTATAAGGCCATCTCCAAGCAGCCTGATGGTCCTGTTACTACAGTTGCACATATTATTTAGGAATTTAAGCTCCATGGGACTGTAGCCAACCTCCCTGGAGGTGGCTGCAGGAGAAAAATTGATGATAAATCTAAGAGAAGGATAATACGAATGGTAACAAAAGAGCCCAGAAAAACTTCTAAACAGATTAAAGGTGAACTTCAAGCTCAAGGAACATCAGTGTCAGATCGCACCATCCGTCATTGTATGAGCCAAAGTGGACTTCATGGGAGACGACCAAGGAGGACACCATTGTTGAAAAAAATCATAAAAAAGCCAGACTGGAATTTGCCAAATTACATGTTGACAAGCCACAAAGTTTCTGGGAGAATGTCCTAAGAACAGATGAGACAAAAATGGAACTTTTTGTAGAAGCACATCAGCTCTATATTCAAAGATGGAAAATGAAGCATATCAAGAACACTGTCCCTACTGTGAAACATGGAGGAGTCTGTTATGTTCTGGGGCTGCTTTGCTGCATCTGGCACAGGGTATCACACAGCTCAAAACACCAAAGAATGGCTAAGAGGAAAACATTGGACAATTCTAAAGTGGCCTTCTATGAGACCTGACCTAAATCCTATTAGGCATCTTTGGAAAGAGCTGAAACATGCCGTCTGGAAAAGACAACCTTCAAACATGAGACAACTGGAGCAGTTTGCTCTTGAGGAGTGGACAAAATACCTTTCAAGAGGTGGAGAAGTCTCATTGACAGTTACAGGAATCATTTGATTGCAGTAATTGCCTCAAAAGGTTGTGCAACAAAATATTGAGTTAAGGGTACTATCATTTCTGTCCAGGCCTATTTCATGAGTTTTATCTTTTTTTTAATTCTGTGGAAGCATGGCTGAAAAGCAATGTCTGACTTTCATTTGTTCATTTTCATAGATTTTTGATAAATTACTTTTGTCAGATTCAAGTTATTTCTGTGACCATTGTGGGTTTTTCTGACATTAAACGAGGGGTACCAACAATTTTGACCACGTGTGTATATTAAATGCACCCCCACATAGCCTCATATATACAGTATGAGCTCCCACATAGCCCCTTGTATACAGTATGAGAATTCACATAGCATCCTATATACAGTATGAGCCCTCCCTACTGTTGAGCGAGTGTGCTCTTGCTCTTCACTACTCGTTACTTGCTCGAGCATCAGTATGTATAGGATGCTCATTACTCGGCAAGTATTTTTTGAATGCTCGAGTGGAATCTCGAGTCCCACCTTGGATGTCTAGCGCTTTTTAGACAGTCAATGAACATGTGGGGATTGCCTGCCAATCACAGTAATGCAGTAGCAATCTTGGTTGTGGCATTACTGTGATCGGTTTGCTGCTGTCACGCTGTTACTGCATACAGGAGGTCTGGGGTCTATGCTGACCCTAAGCTGGGGTCCTGACTAATCCCTCTACCTGGAGGTACTGTTGATGGTACAGAGGTCCAGGCCGCCAGCGTAATCCCTACCTCCTGAGGATCCCTTAACCTCAGTGATCCAGTCCTGAGAAGGACCCTGATCACAACACAGGGGACTGGAAGGTATATGCCTAGACACAGTAATAGACGAACGAGACAGTACAAGGGGTAAACTAAAATCCACCTTGCATACAAAAGTCATACCACAGAAAACAGAGGGGACACCAACGGGTACGGAGATAAATGATAAAGCGAGGAGGGGACAAAAGACCACACCAAGTACTCTTCACTTCAGACTTACAATACCACGATCCGCTCTGCTGGTCTGCATGAATGCTATCACCGACACTTCCCTAGCAGACTGGCAGGTATTTGAAGGAATCCAATTACAGCAACATTAATTGCAGCTGGGCGAGGCTGGTCTTGTCTAGCCCAGAGAGAGGGAGAATTAACTCCCTCACTGCCGAAAAACACCCAGCACCAGAAACTCAGCTGTGAGAAGTCAGGGTGTGCAATCGCGACGATCTTCGTAGCGACACACCCGTGACAGTACCCCCCCTTCTACGAGGGGCCTCCGGACCCTCAGGGCCGGGTTTATCTGGGTGAGTAGTGTGGAAGGCCCGAACTAATCGGTCTGCGTTAATATCCGACGCAGAAACCTCTCATCAGGACCATACCCCCTCCAATGAACCAGGTACTGAAGGGACCGGCGATTCCGACGTGAATCGATGACTCTCGACACCTGGAACTCCAAGTTACCATTGACCACCACAGGAGGAGGAGGTAAAGGTGAAGGTATCACCGGCGCCACATACCTTTTAAGCAACGATCTGTGGAACACATTATGAATTTTAAATGTAGGAGGGAGGTCAAGACGGAATGCCACCGGGTTAATTATAGAACTGATCTTGTATGGCCCGATCAACCTGGGACCCAGTTTCCAGGAGGGAACCTTAAGTTTTATATTTTTGGTAGACAACCATACCAGATCGTTCACACTTAGGTCCGGACCAGACACTCTCCTCCTATCAGCCATACGTTTGTATCGGTTCCCCATAGTACTCAGATTATTCAGCACTCCTCTCCACACTGAAGCAAGTGACGACGAAAATCGTTCCTCCTCAAGAACCCCAGAAGAGCCCCCCCTATTGAAAGTACAAAACTGGGGGGTGAAAACCATATGCCCAAAAAACGGGGACTTACCAGTGGACTCGCTCCGCCTATTATTTAGAGCAAACTCCGCCAGAGGCAAGAAAGAAGCCCAGTCCTCCCGGTTCTCTGACACAAAACACCGGAGATATGTCTCCAAGCTCTGGTTCAGACGCTGTGTCTGACCATTGGTCTGTGGATGAAAAGCCGATGAAAATGACAACTGCATCCCCCGCCGTGTACAAAATGCTTTCCAGAATTTGGACACAAACTGAGACCCCGATCCGACACCACATCGGAGGGTACCCCGTGAAGCCTTACAATCTCCCCAATGAACACCTGCGCAAGAGTTTTAGCATTAGGAAGAGCGGGAAGAGCGATAAAATGTGCCATCTTGCTGAACCTGTCCACTACAACGAGTATGACTGTTTTACCCGAAGATGGCGGGAGGTCCGTAATGAAGTCCATAGACAGATGAGTCCACGGACGCTCCGGGATCTTCAAAGGTAAGAGGGACCCAGATGGACGGGTATGTGGGGTCTTAGAGCGCGCACAAACCTCGCAGGACGCGACAAAAGTTACCACCTCCCTATGTAAGTTAGGCCACCAAAACCGGCGCGAGAGGAGATCCTCAGTAGCTTTACCCTTTGCAGGCTTCTTAGAATCAGAGAAACTGAAACTAAATCAGACTTCCTCTCAACATCTTATCACAGGTCCTTCACAATTAGCTCATAGTGTATACTGTCCTCATTACTCTCTACACAGCTCATTACTGTGTTCAGAAGGACCTGAGATGATGTCATGGCCTTATCTCTCCCTTCAAAAATCACATGACATCCTCATATGGCATTATCCACACCCTGGACCCTCCACCAGCATTACTGAGTACAAGTAAAGTAACTTGAGACACAAACACTACTGAGAACATGATAAATACATGGGGGCCTAAAAAAAAGCATTGTTACACTCGAAATGCCTATGAAAAAAATTATATGAACAACTGGATATTACCAACAAAGACATACTTGAGGATTACTTGGAGTTTCAAAATTTTAACTTAAGTAATTTTGCAGATAATAGCAAAAAAGTAAGCAAGGCTCCCTAAAAGGCCCCCAATATGCATGCTAGGGTTAAAAACCATTCTGTTAGTTGCTGGCCACTGCTCTAGTTTATTTAGATCTTTTTGAATTCTCTCTCTGTCTTCTCTAGTATTAGCTATCCCTCCTAGCTTTGTGTGATCAGCAAATATAATCAGTGTACCCTCAATTCCTTCATCTAAATCATTAATAAAGATGTTGACCAATACAGGGCCCAGGACAGAGCCCTGTGGTACCCTACTTGAGACATTCTTCCAACTGGATGTGAAGCCATTTATGACCACTCTTTGGATCCAATCACTAAGCCAGTTATGAATCCACCTAACAGTTGCCTTGTCCATTCCATACTTACCGTATATACTCATGTATAAGCCGACCCGTGTATAAGCCAACCCCCTAATTGGCCACACAAAAAACTGGGAAAACTTATTGACTCGCGTATAAGCCTAGGGTGAATAATGATTATGCCCCCATATGATGCTCCACAGATTATGCCCCCATATGCTGCAAAGATTATGCCCAATATGCTCCAGATTATGCCCCATATGTTCCACAGATTATGCCCCCATATGCTCCAGATTATGCCCCATATGTTCCACAATTATGCCCCCATATGCTCCAGATTATGCCCCATATGTTCCACAGATTATGCCCCCATATGCTCCAGATTATGCCCCCATATGTTCCAGATTATGCCCCATATGCTCCATATTATGCCCCCATATGTTCCACAGTTTATGCCCCCATATGCTCCAGATTATGCCCCCATATGTTCCACAGCTTATGCCCCCATATGCTCCAGATTATGCCCCATATGCTCAGATTATGCCCCATATGTTCCACAGCTTATGCCCCCATATGCTCCATATTATGCCCCATATGCTCCATATTATGCCCCATATGCTCCAGATTATGCCCCATATGCTACACAATTATGCCCATAGTATAGGCCTCATATGCTGCTGCTGCAAAAACATGGACATACTCACCTCTCGTCGCTGGGGGCAGGTGCGGTGTCCTGAGCAGGCGGTAAGAGCGGCGCGCTATGGGGGACAGGTGCCAGTGTCACCGCACGCTCAGGACCCCGGCACCTGAGATATTTACCTGTCCTCTCTGCACCGCTGCTCTCCCTCGGTCTGACTCCTCTGGCTGTGAATGATCTGGCAGGGGGCGGGGCGCGCACTAACGACGTCATCGCGCCTTCTGCCTGAACATTCACATCCAGGACCGAGGGAGCAGCGCGCAACGGTGGCACGGGGACAGGTAAATATAGCTATACTCACCCCTCCGCCGCGCGTCTCTGCAGCCTCTCCTCTTCTCCCGCGGTCTCCGCAGCGCTTCAGTCCTGCAGCGGTCACGTGCTACCGCTCATTAAAGTCATGAATATGTGCATATTCATGACTTTAATGAGCGGTGCCATGTGACCGCTGCAGGAAGGAGCAGGAGATTGTGAAAGAAGCAGGGGGGCTGCAGAGACCGGGCCGGCGGAGGGGTGAGTATGATCCGACACCCCCGCTCCCCCTCCCCCGCCGACCCCGTATATGACCCGCGTATAAGCCGAGAGGGGGACTTTCAGCCCTAAAAAATGGGCTGAAAATCTCGGCTATACATGGGTATATACGGTAGTCATTTTTTCAATAAGGATGGTGTGAGATACTTTGTCAAATGCTTTGCTGAAGTCAAGATATACTATATCTACAGCATTTCCCTGATCCACCCAGACAGTGATTCTGTCATAGAAGGAAATTAAGTTAGTCTGACATGACTTATTAGTACAAACCCATACTGACTTTGGTTAATTACTTCATTCTTATCCAGGTACTTACATACTTGCTGTTTAATAATTTGTTCAAAGATCTTTCCTGGTATAGAAGTCAGACTCACTGGCCTATAGTTCCCTGGGTCCACCTTCTTCCACTTTTTGAAGATAGAAACATTTGCTCTTCTCCAGTCTTCTGGGACTTCTCCTGTTCTCCAAAAATTTTCAAAGCTTATGGAGGTTCAAAATTTTTTTCTGCTATCTCCTTCAGTACTCTGAGGTGTAATTCATCTGGACCTGGAGACTTGAATTCATTTATGTTAGCTAAGTGTTTCCTCACTGTCTTTCTGTTTATAGATATCCTGGATTCTTCTATTCCTGTAATAGGGCAGTGAAGATCAGTTGATGTTACATTTCCTTTCTGAGAGAAAACAGATGCAAAATAGAAATTTAAAAGTTCAGCCTTCTCAACATCCTTTCTTACCATTTCATCATTTTCATCCTGTAAAAATGCTATAGCATCTTTGACTTTTCTTTTACTTTTGACATATCCCCAAAATCCTTTTTTGTTGCTTTTGACGTCTCTTGCAAGCCTTAATTCATTGTCAGCTTTAGATAATCTGATTCGTACCCTGCAGGTTCTGCCGACAGCATTATATTCTTCTTTAGATATGCCTCTCTCTTTCCATGTGATAAACATTTCTTCTTCCTTTTTAGCATGTGCTTTAACCCCTTAACCCCTTCACCCCCAAGGGTGGTTTGCACGTTAATGACCGGGCCAATTTTTACAATTCTGACCACTGTCTCTTTATGAGGTTATAACTCTGGAACGCTTCAACGGATCTTCGCGATTCTGAGATTGTTTTCTCGTGACATATTGTACTTCACGTTAGTGGTAAAATTTCTTCGATATACCTTGCGTTTATTTTTGAAAAAAACGCAAATATGGCGAAAATTTTGAAAATTTTGCAATTTTCAAACTTTGAATTTTTTTTCCCTTAAAACAGAGAGATATGTCACACAAAATAGTTAATAAATAACATTTCCCACATGTCTACTTTACATCAGCACAATTTTGGAACCAACATTTTTTTTTGTTAGGAAATTATAAGGGTTAAAAGTTGACCAGTGATTTCTCATTTTTACAACAAAATTTACAAAGCCATTTTTTTAGAGACCACCTCACATTTGAAGTCACTTTGAGGGGTCTATATGGCAGAAATACCCAAAAGTGACACCATTCTAAAAACTGCACCCCTCAAGGTACTCAAAACCACATTCAAGAAGTTTAATAACCCTTCAGGTACTTCACAGGAGCTGAAGCAATGTGGAAGGAAAAAATTAATATTTAACTTTTTAGCCACAAAAATGATCTTTTACAAACATTTTTTATTTTCACAAGGGTAAAAGGAGAAAATGGGCAGATAAAGTTGTTGTGCAATTTCTCCTGAGTACGCCAATACCCCATATGTGGGGGAAAACCACTGTTTGGGCACACGGCAGAGCTCGTAAGGGAAGGAGCGCCGTTTGACTTTTTCAAACTAAAATTGGCTGGAATTGAGATTAGACGCCATGTCGCGTTTGGAGAGCCCGTGATATGCCTAAACAGTGGAAACCCCCCACAAGTGACACCATTTTGGAAACTAGACCCCCTAAGGAACTTATCTAGATCTGTTGTGAGCACTTTGAACCCAAAGTGTTTCACAAAAGTTTATAATGCCTGGGTGTGAAAAAAAAAAAAACAATTTTCCACAAAAATGATTTTTTAGTCCCAAATTTTTGATTTTTCCCAAGGAAATTGGACCCCAAAAGTTGTTTTCCAATTTGTCCTGAGTACGCTGATACCCCATATGTGGGGGGGGGGGAACTGTTTGGGCGCACGGCAGGGCTTGGAAAGGAAGCAGTAACGTTTTGGAATGCAAACATTGATGGGGGTCATGTTCCATTTGTAGTGCCCCAGATGAGCCTAAACAGTGGAAACCCCCCCACAAGTGACCCCATTTTGGAAGCTAGACCCCCTAAGGAACTTATCTAGATCTTTGGTGAGCACTTTGAACCCCAAGTGCTTCACACAAGTTTATAATGCCCGAGCATGAAAATAAAAAATCCTTTTTTTTCCCACAAAAATTATCCCTTAGTCACTAATTTTTTATTTTCCCAAGGGTAACAGGAGAAATTAGACCACAAAATTTGTTGTCCAATTTGTCCTGAGTACGCTGATACCCCATATGTGGGGGGGAACCACTGTTTGGGCGCATGGCAGAGCTCGGAATGGAAGGACCACCATTTGACTTTTTCCAACCACAATTGGCTGGAATTGAGATTGGACGCCATGTTGCATTTGGAGAGCCCCTGCTGTGCCTAAACAGTGGAAACCCCCACAAGTGCCCCCATTTGGGAAACTAGACCCCCTAAGGAACTTATCTAGATCTTTGGTGAGCAATTTGTACCCCCAAGTGCTTCACACAAGTTTATAACGTAGAGCCGTAAAATTAAAAAATCATATTTTTTCCACAAAATTGATTTTTTCACCCCAATTTTTATTTTCCCAAGGGTAACAAGACTCCAATAGTTATTGTGCAATTTGTCCTGAGTGCGCTGATACCCCATATGTGGGAGTAAACCACTGTTTGGGTGCATGGCAGAGTTTGGAAGGGAAGGAGTGCCGTTTGACTTTTTCAACGCAGAATTGGCTGGATGCCATGTCGTGTTTGGAGAGCTCCTGATATGCCTAAACAGTGGAAACCCCCCATAAATGACACCCATTTTGGAAACTAGACCCTCAAGGAACTTATCTAGATGTGTGGTGAGCACTTTGAACCCCAAGTGCTTCACAGAAGTTTATAACGTACAGCCGTAAAATAAAAAATCCTTTTCTTTTTTACAAAAATGATTTTTTCGCCCTCAATATTTTATTTTCACAAGGGTAACAGGAGAAATTGGAACCCAAAAGTTGTTGTCCAATTTGTCTTGAGTACGCTGATACCCAATATGTGGGAGTAAACTACTATATGGGCGCACGTCGGGGCTCAGAAGGGAAGTAGTGACGTTTGGATTGCAGACTTTGATGAATGGTTGGGGGAGTCATGTCGCATTTGGAGAGCCCTGATGCTTAAACAGTGGAAACCCCCCACAAGTGACCCCATTTTGGAAATAGACCCCCAAGGAACTTATCTAGATGTGTGGTGAGCACTTTGAACCCCGAAGTGCTTCACAGAAGTTTATAACGTACAGCCGTAAAAATAAAAAATCCTTTTTTTTTTTACAAAAATGATTTTTTCGCCCCAATATTTTATTTTCACAATGGTAACAGGAGAAATTGGACCACAAAGTTGTTGTCCAATTTGTCCTGAGTACGCTGATACCCAATATGTGAGAGTAAACTACTGTATGGGCGCACGTCGGGGCTCGGAAGGGAAGTAGTGACGTTTTGGATTGCAGACTTTGATGGAATGGTCTGGGGGAGTCATGTCGCATTTGGAGAGCCCCTGATGAATCTAAACAGTGGAAACCCCCCACAAGTGACCCCATTTTGGAAAATAGACCCCATAAGGAACTTATCTAGATGAGTGGTGAGCACTTTGAACCCCAAAGTGCTTCACAGAAGTTTATAACGTACAGCCGTTAAAATAAAAAATCCTTTTTTTTTTTTACAAAAATGATTTTTTCGCCCTCAATATTTTATTTTCACAAGAGTAACAAGAGAAATTGGACCCCAAAAGTTGTTGTCCAATTTGTCCTGAGTACGCTGATACCCAATATGTGGGAGTAAACTACTATATGGGCGCACGTCGGGGCTCGGAAGGGAAGTAGTGACGTTTTGGATTGCAGACTTTGATGGAATGGTCTGGGGGAGTCATGTCGCATTTGGAGAGCCCCTGATGCGTCTAAACAGTGGAAACCCCCACAAGTGACCCCATTTTGGAAAATAGACCCCACAAGGAACTTATCTAGATGTGTGGTGAGCACTTTGAACCCGAAGTGCTTCACAGAAGTTTATAACGTACAGCCGTAAAAATAAAAAATCCTTTTTTTTTTACAAAAATGATTTTTTCGCCCCCAATATTTTATTTTCACAAGGGTAACAGGAGAAATTGGACCCCAAAAGTTGTTGTCCAATTTGTCCTGAGTATGCTGATACCCAATATGTGGGAGTAAACTACTGTATGGGCGCACGTCGGGGCTCGGAAGGGAAGTAGTGACGTTTTGGATTGCAGACTTTGATGGAATGGTCTGGGGGCGTCATGTCGCATTTGGAGAGCCCCTGATGCGCCTAAACAGTGGAAACCCCCCACAAGTGACCCCATTTTGGAAAATAGACCCCACAAGGAACTTATCTAGAAGTGTGGTGAGCGCTATGAAGCTCCAAGTGCTTCACAGAAGTTTTATAACATACAGCCGTAAAAACAAAAAAATCATTTTTTTTTTACAAAAATGATTTTGTTGCCCCCAGTTTTTTATTTTCCCAAGGGTAACAGTAGAAATAGGACAAATTGCACAATAACTCTTGTGGTCCAGAGTACGCTGATACCCCATATGCGGGAGTAAACTACTGTTTGGGCGCATGGCAGAGCTCAGAAGTGAAGGAGCACCGTTTGACTTTTTCAACGCAGAATTGGCTGGAATTGAGATCAGACGCCATGTCACATTTGGAGAGCCCTGATGTGCCTAAACAGCGGAAACCCCCCAATTCTAACTCCAACCCTAACCCCAACACACCCCTAACCCTAGTCCCAACCCTAACCACAAACCTAACCCTAACACACCCCTAACCGTAATCCCAACCCTAATCCTAATCCTAACGTTAGCACCAACCCTAACCCTAACTTTAGCAGCAACCCTAACCCTAACGGGAAAATGGAAATAAATACATTTTTTTAATTTTATTATTTTTCCCTAACTAAGGGGGTGATAAAGGGGGGTTTGATTTACTATTTATAGCGGGTTTTTGTGATTGGCAGCTGTCATGCTAAAAGACGCTTTTTATTGCAAAAAATAGTTTTTTACATCACCACATTTTGAGAGCTATATAATTTTTGCATATTTTGGCCCACAGAGTCATGTGAGGTCTTATTTTTTGCGGGACGAGGTGACGTTTTTATTGGTACCATTTTTGAGCACGTGACATTTTTTGATCGCTTTTTATTTCGATTTTTGGGAGGTTAGAATGAACAAAAATCAGCAATTCATGAATTTCTTTTGGGGGAGGCGTTTGTACCGTTCCGCATGTGGTAAAATTGATAAAGCAGTTTTATTCTTCGGGTCAGTACGATTACGGCGATTCCTCATTTATATCATTTTTTTATGTTTTGGCGCTTTTATAGAATGAAAACAATTTTATATAAAAAATTATTATTTTTGCATCGCTTTATTCTGCGAGCTATAACTTTTTTATTTTTTTGCTGATGATGCTGTGTGAGGCTCGTTTTTTGCGGGACAAGATGACGTTTTCAGCGGTACCATGTTTATTTATATCTGTCTTTTTGATCGCGTGTTATTCCACTTTTTGTTCAGCAGTATGATGATAAAGCATTGATTTTTTGCTTCGCTTTCTTTTTTTTTTTTAAGGGGTTCATTAAAGGGGTTAACTAGTGGGACAGTTTTATAGGGGGGGTCGTTACGGACGCGGCGATACCAAATATGTGTACTTTTATTGTTTTGTTTTTTTTATTTACAGGAAAGAATGAATTTATTGGGGAATATTTTTTTTTTTTTTTATGATTTTTTTTTACCACTTTTTATTTTTTTTACTTTTATACTTTGTCCCAGGGTGGGTACATCACTGTATTTTAGCAGATCGCTGGTGTGACAGTGTGCACAGCACTCTGTCACACCAGCGATCGCTCTGGCACTGCTGCAGGCTTCCTCAGCGCCTGCTCTCAGCAGGCACTGAGGAAGTCGCCTCCCTGCAGGACCCCGGCGCCATCTTGGATCCGGGGACCTGGAGGGAGGACGGACCCTCGGAACAGCGCGACACATCGCGCTGCTCTGAGGGTCTCAGGGGAGCTCGCAGGGAGCCCCCTGCCTGCGCGATCCTCCCATGTGCCCGGGTACACCGCGATCATGTTTGATCGCGGTGTGCCAGGGGTTAATGTGCCGGGAGCGGTCCGTGACCACTCCTGACACACAGTCACGGGTGTCAGCTGTGATAATCCCCCCGGGAGCGCAGCTGATCGCCCATGACGTACTATTCTGTCCATGGGAATAAGGTCCAGGGTCACATGGACGGAATAGTACGTCTGATGGCAGAGAGGGTTAATGACCGCCGATACGCCTTTTCACGGCGGTCATTAAGGGTACTTAAACCACAGCTCCGTTAATTAACGGCGCTGTGGAAAAAGTGAATAGCGCCCCCAGAGGCGCATTTTCTCCGGGGTCTCGGCTACCGGGGGTAGCCGAGACCCCAGAGAACATAAATCGGGTCGGTTTTTACCGACCCCAATGTTGCGATCGCCGTTATTAACCCTTTAACGGCGATCGCAACAAAAAAAACCTGATGTGCCATTTAATTTCTTTCTCCTCTGATGAGGAGAGATAAAAAGGGTCCCCGATCCCCCCCTTGTGGCCCCCAATCTGCCCCTTGTGGCCCCCAGGCCCACCTGCCTCCTCCGGTGGGCGCCGCCATCTTGAATGGCGGGCGCATGCTCAGTGCGCACGCCGCGATCTGCCAGGGGGGTGGGCAATTTTCTCCGGGTCTCGGCTACCCCAGCAGAGAACATGATCTGGGTCAGTATTTACCGACCCCGGTGTTGCGGGGTTATAACAGTATAACGGCGACTGCAACAAAAAAAAAAATGATTTCTCTCCCCTCTGATGTGATCGCACATCAGAGGGGAGAGAATTAGGGTCCCCAGTACCCCGTCCTCCCGGCAGGTCCCAGGCTCCCGGCCTCTTCTTCCTCAGGTCCCAGGCTCCCGGCCTCTTCTGGCGGCAGATTCAAAAATTTTTCATTCATTCTCCTAAAAGTACATTTTGATCACTGTGATAAACTATCACAGTGATCAAAATAAAAAAACAGTACATAAACCCCCCTTTATCACCCCCCTATTTAGGGATATATAATAAAATATAGAAATTGTATTTATTTTCATTTTTCGGTTGAGGTTAGGGCTAGGGTTAGGGTTATAATTAGGGTTAGCAGTAGGATTAGGCTGGGTTCATACTGCGTTATGGCAGTCCGTTAGATGGACTGCGTTACACTGCGGTATAAACGCAGTGTAATGCAGTCCGTTAACGCTGCCATTCACCCCCATTTGAGTGCGCATCGCGACGCATGCCGTAAAGCGACATGCGTTCGCGACGAGCCATCATTCAGTGACGGAGCCTCGGAATCAGCCTGCAGCGTCTGGGCTCCATCACCGCTAGCGCAGATGAATCATCTGCTGATTCCTCTGCGCTAGCGGGTATAACATAATCGCGTTATGCTATACCGTTACCAGCCCGTCAATGCTATGTGTTGAACGGGCTGGTAAAATGCAAAATGAACCTAGCCTTAGGGTTAGGGTTATAATTAGGGTTAGGGTTACAATTAGGGTTAGGGTCACAATTAGGGTTGGAATTAGGGTTGGGATTTAGGTTAGGATTAGGGTTAGGGTTGGGATTAGGGTTAGGGGTGTGTTGGGGTTAGGGTTGGAGCTAGAATTGAGGGGTTTCCACTATTTAGGCATATCAGGGGGTCTCCAAACACGACATGGCGTTAAAAGAGTCAAATGGCGCTCCCTCCCTTCCGAGCCCTGCCGTGCGCCCAAACAGTGGTTTACCCCAACAAATGGGGTATCAGCGCACTCAGGACAAATTTCACACCAATTATGGGGTTCTAATTTCTCCTGTTACCCTTGGGAAAATAAAAAATAGCTGGCTAAAAAAAATCATTTTTGAGGAAAAAAATGATTTTTTATTTTCACGGCTCTGCGTTTATAAATTTCTGTGAAACACTTGGGGGTTCAAACTGCTCACCACATATCTAGATAAGTTCCTTAAGGGGTCTAGTTTCCAAAATGGGGTCACTTGTGGGGGGTTTCCACTGTTTAGACACATCAGGGGGTCTCCAAACATGACGTGGCGTTCAAAAAGTCTAATGGCGCTCCCTCCCTTCCAAGCCCTGCCGTGCGCCCAAACAGTGGTTTACCCCAGCATATGGGGTATCAGCGTACTCAGGACAAATTGCACACCAATTTTGGGGTTCTAATTTCTCCCGTTACCCTTGGGAAAATAAAAAATAGCTGGCTAAATAAATCATTTTTGAGGAAAAAAATGATTTTTTATTTTCATGGCTCTGCGTTTATAAATTTCTGTGAAGCACTTGGGGGTTCAAAGTGCTCACCACACATATAGATAAGCTCCTTGGGGGGTCTAGTTTCCAAAATGGTGTCACTTGCAGGGGGTTTCTACTGTTTAGGCACATCAAGGGCTCTGCAAACACAACATGACGCAGCAGAACATTCCATCAAAGTCTGCATTACAAAATGGTGCTCCTTCCCTTCCAAGCTCTCCCATGCGCCCAAACAGTGGTTTCACCCCACATATGTGGTATCAGCGTACTCAGGAAAAATTGCACAACAACTTTTGGGGTCCAATTTCTCCTGTTACCCTTGGGAAAATAAAAAAATAGCAGGCTAAAGAATCATTTTTGAGGAAAAAAATGTTTTTTATTTTCACGGCTCTACGTTATAAACTTTTGTGAAGCACTTGGGGGTTCAAAGTGCTCACCACACATCTAGATAAGTTCCTTAGGGGGTCTAGTTTCCAAAATGGGTCACTAGTGGGGGGTTTCCACTGTTTAGACACATCAGGGCCTCTACAAATGCGACATGGCGTCCAGCCAATTTGGCGTTGAAAAAGTCAAACGGCGCTCCTTCCCTTCCAAGCTCTGCCATGCACCCAAAAAGTGGTTTACCCCCACATATGGGGTATCAGCATGCTCAGGACAAATTGCACAATAACTTTTGGGGTCTTGTTACCCTTGGAAAATAAAAATTGGGTGAAAAGATCGTTTTTGTGGAAAAAATATGATTTTTTATTTTCACGGTTCTATGTTATAAACTTCTGTGAAGCACTTGTAGGTTCAAATTGCTCATCAAAAATCTAGATAAGTTCCTTAGGGGGTCTAGTTTCCAAAATGGGTCACTAGTGGGGGTTTCCACTGTTTAGACACATCAGGGCCTCTACAAATGCGACATGGCGTCCAGCCAATTCGGCGTTGAAAAAGTCAAACGGCGCTCCTTCCCTTCCAAGCTCTGCCATGCACCCAAAAAGTGGTTTACCCCCACATATGGGGTATCAGCATGCTCAGGACAAATTGCACAATAACTTTTGGGGTCTTGTTACCCTTGGGAAAATAAAAATTGGGGTGAAAAGATCGTTTTTGTGGAAAAAATATGATTTTTTATTTTCACGGTTCTATGTTATAAACTTCTGTGAAGCACTTGTAGGTTCAAAGTGCTCACCACACATCTAGATAAGTTCCTTAGGGGGTCTAGTTTCCAAAATGGGTCCAATTCTGCGCTGAAAAAGTCTAACGGCGCTCCTTCCCTTGCGACCTCCGCCATGCGCCCAAAAAGTGGTTTACCCCACATATGGGGTATCGGCGTATTCAGGAGAAATTGCACAACAAATTATGTGGTTCACTTTTTTCTTTTAACACTTGTGAAAATAAAAAAAATTGGTTCCAAAGTAAAGTTTTTGCAAAAAAAGTTAAATGTTAATTTTTTCCTTCCACATTGCTTCAGTTCCTGTGAAGCACGTAAAGGGTTAATAAACTTCTTGAATGTAGTTTTGAGCACCTTGAGGGGTGCAGTTTTTAGAATGGTGTCCATTTTGGGTATTTTCTATCATATAGACCCCTCAAAGTGACTTCAAATGTGATGTGGTCCCTTAAAAAAAAGGGTGTTGTAAAAATGGAAATTGCTGGTCAACTTTTAACCCTTATAACTTCGTAACAAAAAAAAATTTTGTTCCCAAAATTGTGCTGATGTAAAGTAGATTTGTGGGAAATGTTGTTTATTAGGAAATTTGTGTGACTTATCTCTCTGATTTAAGGGCATAAAAATTTAATTTTGAAAATTGCTAAATTTTCAAAGTTTTCGTCATATTTCTATTTTTTTCATAAATAAACACAAGTCATATTCAAATAAATTTTACCACTAACATGAAGTACAATATGTCACGAAAAAAACAATCTCAAATCAGCGGGATTCGTTAAAGCGTTCCAGAGTTATAACCTCATAAAGTGACAGTGGTCAGAATTGTAAAAATTGGCCCGGTCATTAAGCTGCAAAATGGCTCTGTCACTAAGGGGTTAATTCTGTGTTCATCCATCCTGGTTTCTTTAAATGCTTCCTATTTTTTCCTCTTTTTGGAATTGTTAATAATTGTGCTTTGAGAATCTCATTTTTCAAGATTTTCCATTCTTCGTGGACATTTTTGTCCTTGAGGATATCCAGCCTTTCTGCCTTTCTGAAATCTAACCTTGACGTCTGAGTCTTCACAGGTCTTCCTCCTCTAGTTATCCAAAATTCTAAAATAGCATGGTCGCTACCTCCTAGGGTCCCAGCCACTCTTACCTCCTCAACCATATCCTCCCTGTTTATAAAGATTAGATCCAAGGTAGCAGATCCCCTTGTTTTCTCCCCTACCTTTTGGAAGATAAAGTTGTCAGCAAGAGAGGATAAGAATTTGCTTGACCTGTTAGTTTTGCCTGAGAGAGATTCCCAACAAATGTCTGGATAGTTGAAATCTCCCATGACCACTATGTCATATTTTTTGGAGAACTTGGCCATTTGATGCATAAAGAGTTCATCCATATCTTCAGCTTGCATAGGTGGCCTGTAGTAAATGCCTACAATGGTGTCCTTTCCATTGTTCTGTCCTTGTATTCTTACCCAAACAGTTTCCACAGAACTCCCAGTCTCTAAAGCGTTCAATCTCTGTGCAGATATACGCTTTTCTAACATACAATGCGACACCTCCTCCTCGTTTATTAAGTCTGTTTATTGCAAATAAGTTGTATCCTTCTAGCCTTGTATTCCAATCATGTGTATAGTCCCACTAAGTTTCAGTGATTCCAATAACATCATACTTCTTCTCCTGTGTTAATAGTTCCAATTCTCCTTGTTTGTTGCCCATGCTTTGTGCATTTCTATAGAAAAATTTTAGTTTGTGATTGTTTTCTCTTTCTCCAATATTTTTATTATTTAGATTTTTTTGTCTATGTTCTTACTTTCCACTTCTAATAGCAGAGTTCTCAATAGTATTTGTTAGGTGTATGGCTTTTTATGGCCTTTTGCTTCCCTTCCCACATTGTTCTAGTTTACTCATAGTAGACTGAGTTGCCAAAAATTTGGAAAGTAAATCTGGTTATATAATCCTGCTTATCAAGTCTGTCTGGTTGGTTTAAAACCTATTGTTTAAAAAATCATTCCATGATACACATGCCAGGGAGTTGTCTCCAGATTCAGTAAAGACTTGTATATACTTGAGAAAGCAATTACCTAACTTGCAGTACCAATATAAAGTAGAATATACAGGTCAACTAGCTTGGGAGTCGATGCTAATTCTTCATTGATAAGTCAATTCTGCATATGTCACTTATTGCATAAGTGTTTTCTTCTTCTTTGCTGAAAATATTATTGTTTTAAGGAAGAAATAAATTGAAGTTTGCCTACTGTGGAAATGTTTGAGCTTGTAAGTGCCAAATTAAAGGGAATATGCCATAAATGTCTGAGAAATGTGGATCTCCTGGTACCTCGTTTTACTCAGCAAGGAATTGAACAGTGGCTGTGCATGCACAGCTGTTTCCAACAAGTTTTTTGGGACTTCTGTGAATTACAGAACAATGAACTTGGCAATTTTTGGACCTCTCAGAAAAGTAAAAAGAAAAAGCAGTGCATGAGCATCCACAACTCTATTCTTAATGACCTCGAAATTTCTAAACGAACCTGCATCTGTCAGAAATCCACAGGGATAGAAATATCCCTTGAATTTTCATCCAAGTGTCCTCAAACAGGTTGTCCCAGATTTATTTGGCATAATCCTGTATAAAACCCCTTCCCTTTTTCCCTTCATACTTCTAGCCATGAGTGACAATATTAATGTAGAATCTGTTTTATGCTACAAGAAGTACATGCCACTGCCACTTAGCCATGCCCCCTGCTTCCTGTTGCAAGGTTCTCTCCGGTCCCCTAAGCTTTTACCCCGGACAACATAAGAGACAGCCCTGACAGTTCCGGACCAGGCGAATGGCAAGAACCCACGGCCCGGTCCTTCTTCCTACACACATTTACAGGAAAGAATAAATAAGATACATACATAAACATTATACCCATATGTATTGTACACACATAAAGGAAAGAATAAATAAGAAACATACACATTACTCACATATGTATTGTACACACATACAGGAAAGAATATATAAGACATAACACACATTACACATACATATGTAATGTACATATATACAGGAAATAATAAATAAGATACATACATACTGTACACATTACACACATATATATTGAAAAAAACAACCAGCACACAGGCAAAAGATGCTTACCTGCCCAGGCCACTTTATATCTTTTCAGGGTGCAGCTGGACCCAGAAGGCTCTGTAAACCGTGGCCTCTGTTCACACAGTGTGCATTTTTGTTAGCACTGGCTGGCCCACCTGATGTAAGAGTATGGGCGTCATTAATAGGTTCAGCCAGATGCTCTTCATTTTCTGTGTGAACATTGCCACATACAGTTTATATTTTTTGTGCATTATTATACCAAGCGGCCATTTCCTGATTGTAGGCTTGCTGCCTCATCAGGTATTTTTGCACCTGTGATATCTTATTGGGTCCGCTGCACCCTGTTAGTGCATTTGTTCTGTGGCCTGGTCAGGTAAGCATCTTTTGCCTGTGTGCTGGTTGTTTTTGTCTAACTTAGTCTTTTTTGTTTTTTACACATATATATTGTACACATCTACAGGAAAGAATAAATAAGAAACATACATGCAAATTACACACGCATATGTAATGTACATACATACAGGAAAGAATAAATAAGATACATACATAAACATTGCACATGCAAATTTACCTACCGCATATACTCGTGTATAAGCCGACATTTTCAGCACATTTTGCTGTGTTGAAAATGCCCCCTCGGCTGATACAAGAGTCATTATCCAGAAAGCCGACTGAGGGGGGGGGAGGAGCAGCGGCAGGAGCAGCTGTGACATTATACTCACCCTCCTGGTGCGGTCTCTGCAAGTCCCTGCATCACCGTTGTCCTGGAGCCGGCAGCTTCTTCCTGCGCTCAACGGTCACGTGGTACCACTCATTAAGGTAATGAATATGCACGCATCTCCACTCTCATAGGCATGAAGCACATATTCATTACCTCAATGAGCGGTACCACGTGATCGCTCAGCACACAAAGAAGCTGCCGCCGCCCGAACAACAGAGATGCTGTGATGGAGATCCAGTGACGGCACCAGGAGGGTGAGTAGGATGAGGAGGGGAGCTGAGCCATGCACGATGGGACCGGGGAGGGGAGCCGAGCCATGCGGGATCGGGAGAGCCATGCATACAACAGGGGGAGCCACACATACCAGGACATAACGGGGGGAGCCACATACCAGGACGGAGGGAGCCACATAGCAGGACAGGACGGGGGAGCCACATAGCAGGACATGATGGGGGGAGCCACATAGCAGGACAGGATGGGGGAGGCACATAGCAGGAAATGACAGGGGGAGCCACATACCAGGACGGGGGAAGCCACATACCACATACCAGGACAGGACGGGGGAGCCACATAGCAGGACAGGACGGCGGAGCCACAGAGCAGGACAGGGGAGCCACATAGCAGGACAGGACAGGGAGCCACATAGCAGGTCAGGACAGGGGGAGCCACATAGCAGGACAGGATGGGGGAGCCACATAGCAGGACAGGACGGGGGAGCCACATACCAGGACAGGACATGGGGAGCCACATACCTGGACAGGACGGGGGTCAGCCACGTATAGCAAGACAGGGATGAGGGTCAATGCATACCCGGTGTAAGGGTTTGAGTTCCCGCTGCTGCACAAGGGGAGTCCTTGAACCAGTCCCGATGCGGTCCCCCATCCATCTCCGGCCGCAGTGGAGCCTGCTCAGCAAAGACGTCGGTCCCAGCATCTCGCCGGTCTAATACTGTGCAGAGATTTGCTGCTGCCTCTTCAGGTTCTGCTATAGTAGCCAGTACTGGTCAGCGGCGAGCAGACGTCTTTAGGACTAAGTCTTTTGTTACTTCATCTGAGCATGCCCAGGGCAATATCTCTCATTGAAGATCAGGGGTCACATGCTCAGATACAGATGCCACTCCTATTAGTCCTTCAGGAAGGTCCTGTGGCTGTTGATGTTCTGAAGCAGCTTCCCATTGGTCCTTCCTGGAAGGTCTTTTTCTCGTGGCTGCTATAAAAGGCTGTCCTTACCGCACGGCCGTTCGCTAGTATCAAATCTGTTACGTGCTTATGCCAGTGTGGTCATGTATGCTTCTGGTTAGGTCTGGCTGAAATAAGCCCCTAGAATACCGGCACCTCCGGTGAGGAGAATGTATGCACGTGTTCAGGGCTCGGCTGAAAACGCCATTAGAATACCGGCTACTCCGGTGAGGAGATTACTGCTTGGTTTCTGTTTGCATGACCACAGACTGCAATCCGCTTAGCAGTCATCTGTGTTCCCTGTGATTCCAACAGGACACAGTCTTTGTTACAGCGACTCTGTGAATTCGCTTATATCGCCATATAGTGCTACGGCGTTTACATCTGCGACTCTGCGGGATAACAGAGTTCACTCATACTGCCTATTTACGCCACCTTACTAGCAGCAGGCTCTGCCTGCACGGTGGACCCCGGGCTGCGAACGCACCTCTCCTTAATATCTATAAGGTGCGTTCCGCAGGCCCTTAACACCCGGCTTATACTCGAGTGAATAATCTTTCCCAGTTTTCCGTGGCAAAAGTAGGTGCCTCGGCTTATACTCGAGTTGGCTTATACTCGAGTCAGCTTATACTCGAGTATAGATGGTAATAGATGGTAATTACATTTTTGTGATGCATTTGTTCAGGCAACCAGATTAATTTTTGCTTTGCCCTTTTGAGATTCAGTTTTAACTTTATGATATTTACATAAGGTTATTCTCAAACTTAAAAGTTATTGCTTTTGGGTTAGGGGATAACTTCCCAATTGATGGAGGTCTGGCCCTTAGGTACCCAAGAATCAGGGCTCAAAAGAGCCTCATGTGAATGGAGTGGTAGCTGATCATACACACTGCCGCTACATTTATTCTTAATGCTAACTTTGTGCTCGGCTGGTCTTTGGCGCTCCCTTAAGAATTTATTAAGCATCAGTGCACATGATCCACCACCGCTCCATTCACATGGGGCACTTCTTGGGTTCTACGAGTGTCACAATTAACAGAGTCCGCTTATATTGTCATATAGTGCTACGGCGTTTGCATCTACGACTATTCGGGATAACAGAGTTAGCTCATACTGCCTATTTACGCCATCTTACTAGCAGTAGGCTCTGCCTGCACGGTGGACCCCGGGCTGCGAACGCACCTCTCCTTAATATCTATTAGGTGCGTTCCGCAGGCCCTTAACATAATACTAGCGCCAGGGTCTGGCTAGTAAAATGGCGGATGACCAGTGTTTACCACAGTACATCCAGCAGCTGGAGGGTAGGTTGGCGGCTCTTGAGCGCACAACCTCAGCTGTGGATGTTACCTCAGTCGCTGTTCAGGCTGCTAGGTGGCTGCAGCCAGTTTGTTCTCTGCCACCTCTGCCCCTACATTATCCCACCTCCCGCTTCCTGACAAGTTTGCCAGTGACAGCAAGCAATGTCGGGGATTCGTGAGTCAGTGCTCTATACAGCTCGAGCTTCTGGCTGCACGTTTCCCACGGATCGGGCACAAGTGGGTTTTGTACTGTCTCTACTCTCGGGCAGAGCGTGGGAGTGGACAACGCCGCTGTGGGAGCGCGACGATCGTGTGGTGCGGAGTGCTCCTCGTTTCCTGGAGGCTCTTAAAAAGGTCTTTTTAGGACCTCAGGTCACCCACGATACGGCACTCCAACTGCTGGCATTGGCACAGGGTTCGTCTTTGGTCAGTCAGTTTTCCGTCCAGTTTCGGACTCTGGCCTCAGAGCTAGACTGGTCGGATAAAGTTCTCATTCCAGTCTACTGGCGAGGACTGGCTGACCATGTTAAAGACACTTTGGCTACAAGGGAGATTCCCGCCACACTGGAGAAGCTTATCTCCATATCTACCCGCATCGACCTCCGTTTTCACGAGCGGAGGTTGGAGCGGGCACAGTGTAGGCAGAGGATTCGGTTGGCTCCCACCTTTGCCAAACCTCTCGAATCCCCAATCTGGCATCCGAACCCCAAAAGGCCACAGAGGTTCCTCGTGCAGGACCTAAGTCTCGGGCCATCCGAGTATCCGTGGTCTCTAACCTTCGTCAGCAGACAGGACACTATGCTAACAAATGTCCACAGCGGCATTTTCCTCCAAGATGACATTTAAAGGGACAGTCACTGTAGACTCTTCCACACTTACAGTCGAGCTTTGTGTGGACTCAGGAGCAGAGGGGAATTTCATGTCATCTACCTTTGCTCGTCATCACGCAATACATCTGGTAGCGCTCGACAAACCAGTGACTGTCCGGGTAGTGAATGGGTAGACATTGCCCTCGCCAATTACACATCAGACTGTCCCTCTTACTTTGTGTGTACCCCCTTCCCATCAGGAAATTATTTCCCTTCTCGTCCTTCCCGAGGGAATAGACGAAATCCTACTGGGAGTACCCTGGCTCCGTTCCCACTCCCCTCATATTGAGTGGACCTCCAGTAGGATACTGGGTTGGAGTGAGTCATGTAAGGGCAGATGTGTCAGGGAGTGCATTCAGGTTACCACTACAGAGATACCCGCAGATCTTTCTCCTCTTCCAAGTGCTATCAGTCATATGCAGACGTGTTCTCTAAAAAGGCAGCGGAGACTCTGCCGCCCCATCGTCCTTACGACTGTCCTATTGACCTCTTGTCTGGAGCAGAACCTCCTTGGGGAAGGGTCTATCCCCTCTCTCTTCCTGAGACAGAGGCTATGTCTCAATATATCCAGGAGAATCTGGCAAGAGGGTTCATTAGGAAGTCGGTGTCACCAGCAGGAGCGGGGTTCTTCTTCGTGCAGAAGAAGAGTGGAGAATTACGTCCGTGTATAGATTACAGAGGTCTTAACGCCATCACCGTTAAGAATAAGAACCCGTTGCCCCTGATTTCTGAGCTCTTTGATAGGCTCCGGGGAGCAAGGGTATTTACTAAATTAGATCTGCGTGGCACTTATAACCTGATTCGCATCCGTGAAAGGGACGAATGGAAAACGGCTTTTAATACCAGGGATGGGCATTATGAATACCTGGTGATGCCCTTCGGGCTCTGTAATGCCCCAGCGGTTTTCCAAGACTTTGTCAATGACATCTTCCGGGATATGCTTTCCACCTCTGTAGTAGTCTATCTGGATGATATTCTCATCTTTTCTCCAGCTATTGACTCTCACCAGAGGGATGTCTGCAAAGTTTTCAACCTGTTACCGGTGAACTCCCTCTATGCAAAGTTGGAGAAATGCATGTTTGAGCAGGAGTCTTTACCTTTCCTGGGCTATATCATCTCCGCCCAGGGATTAGCTATGGATCTTGCCAAACTACAGGCTGTGATGGATTGGCAAGAACCCCATTCTCTTAAAGCGGTGCAGCGCTTTATGGGGTTCATTAATTACTATCGCCAATTCATTCCCCACTTCTCCACATTGGTAGCTCCCTTGGTAGCCCTCACCAAGAAGGGAGCCAATCCCAAATTGTGGTTAGAGGAGGTCTCCAAGGCCTTTACTTCAATTAAGTCCCATTTTGCTAGCGCTCCCATCTTACATCGCCCCGAGGTTGATAAGCCTTTTATATTGGAGGTTGATGCCTCGTCCGTTGGTGCTGGAGCAGTCCTTTTTCAAAAGGATGCTCAAGGTCGGAAACATCCTTGTTTCTTCTTTTCCAAGACCTTCACAGCAGCGGAGAGGAATTATTCCATTGTGGATAGGGAGTTGTTAGCCATGAAGTTGGCCTTTTCCGAGTGGAGACATCTCCTGGTGGGGGCTCGCTTTCCCTTTCAAGTTTTCACTGACCACAAAAATTTGGTCTATTTACAGACCGCCCAGCGGCTAAATTCTCATCAGGCCAGATGGTCTCTGTTCTTCTCCCGGTTCCATTTCACCCTCCATTTTCTCTCCGGTGAGAAGAACATTCGCGCCGACGCTCTATCTCGCTCCGTGGTGTCCTCTGAGGAGGTGGAGGAGGAGCCTCGGCTTATTGTCCCCACAGAGAGCCTAAGAACGGTGGCTCCGGTTTCGCTTGAGTCTGTGCCTCCGGGCAAGACTTTTGTGCCCACCAATTTGCGACCGGAAGTACTCTCTTGGGCACATTGGTCCAGGGTGGGTGGACATTTTTGGACAAAAAGGACTTCAGAGTTGCTGGCGAGGACATACTGATGGCCGCAGATGGCCTGTGACATCAGGGAGTATGTTCAGGCGTGCGTCTCCTGCGCCAAGAATAAATCCCCTCGACAATGGCCGGCTGGGCTACTTTTCCCTTTGCCGGTGGCAGACAGGCCCTGGGAGATGGTCGGGATGGATTTTGTGATGGGCTTACCCAAGTCTCGGAGCTTCTCCATCATCTGGGTGATAACCGACCACTTCTCTAAAATGGTGCACTTGGTGCCGTTGCCACGGTTACCGTCTGCACGGGCCTTGGCAGCATTATTCATTAGGCATATTTTCCGCCTACACGGTATGCCAGACAAAATTGTCAGTGATCGAGGTCCCCAGTTTGCGTCTCGGTTCTGGAGAGAGCTGAGTCGTTTACTCAGCATTGAGTTGAATCTCTCCTCTGCATACCATCCCGAGACGAATGGTTTGGTAGAGAGGGTCAACCAGACCTTGGTCACATACTTGCGACATTTTGTCTCTGCCAGGCAGGATGACTGGGCATCCTTGCTACCTTGGGCTGAGTTCGCTCTAAATAATGCTGTGGCTGACTCCACCGAACAGACCCATTCCTTCTGAACTACGGTCAGCATCCGCGGGTACCAGTGCCCATGCCCGTGTCTTCCGCCGATTCCAGGGTGGCAGACTGGGCTGTGGAGGCAAGGGACATTTGGGACCGCACCCAGGATGCCATTCAGGCCTCCAAAGAGAGGATGAGGTCTTCAGCCGATGCACATCGGCGCCCTGCTCCTACATTTGCTCCGGGTGACCTAGTGTGGCTCTCTGCCCGAAACATCAGGCTACGTGTAGAGTCCACCAAGTTGGCACCTCGCTTTTTGGGTCCCTTTAAAGTTCTTGAGCAGGTGAACCCGGTGGTTTACCGCCTAGCCCTTCTGCCTCCCCTTGGTATCGCCGACACCTTTCACGTATCCCTCCTGAAACCCCTGGCCATTTCCAGGTTTTCCGAGTCATCTGCCAGGACATCGGGTTCATCTACTGATGATCATGAGTTGATCGCCATTGTTGGGTGCAAGGTGGTATGAGGCAAAAAATTTTATTTGGTGGATTGGAGGGGTTATGGGCCTGAAGATAGGTCCTGGGAGCCTGCCGAGCATGTTCACGCTCCGCAGCTCATCGCTGCCTTTGAGCGCAGTGAGGCCCAAAGAAGGGGGGCCCTAGGAGGGGGGGTAATGTTAGGGTTCGAGTTCCCGCTGCTGCACAAGGGGAGTCTCGAACCAGTCCCGTTTCAGTCCCCCATCCATCTCCGGCTGCAGTGGAGCCTGCTTAGCAAAGATGTCGGTCCCAGCGTCTCGCCCGGTCTAATACTGTGCAGAGACTTGCTGCTGCCTCTTCAGGTTCTGTTATTGTAGTCAGTACTGGTCAGAGGCGAGCAGACGTCTTTAGGACTAAGTCTTTTGTTGCTTCATCTGAGCATGCCCAGGGCAAGATGTCCCATTGGAGATCAGGGGTCACATGCTCAGATACAGCTGCCACTCCTATTGGTCCTTCAGGAAGGTCCTGTGACTGTTGATGTTCTGAAGCAGTTTCCCATTGGTCCTTCCTGGAAGGTCTTTTTCTCGTGGCTGCTATAAAAGGCTGTCCTTACCGCACGGCCGTGCGCTAGTATCAAATCTGTTACGTGCTTGCGCCAGTGTGGTCATGTATGCTTGTGGTTAGGTCTGGCTGAAATAAGCCCCTAGAATACCGGCACCTCCGGTGAGGAGATTGTATGCACGTTTTCAGGGCTCGGCTGAAAACGCCATTAGAATACCGGCTACTCCGGTGAGGAGATTACTGCTTGGTTTCTGTTTGCATGACCACAGATTGCAATCTGCTTAGCAGTCATCTGTGTTCCCTGTGAGTCTAACAGGACACAGTCTTTGTTACAGCGACTCTGTGAATTAACAGAGTCCGCTTATATCGCCATATAGTGCTACGGCGTTTACATCTGCGACTCTGCGGGATAACAGAGTTCGCTCATACTGCCTATTTACCCCATCTTACTAGCAGCAGGCTCTGCCTGCACGGTGGACCCCAGGCTGCAAACGCACCTCTCCTTAATATCTATAAGGTGCGTTCCGCAGGCCCTTAACATCCGGCTTATACTGGAGTCAATAATCTTTCCCAGTTTTCCGTGGCAAAAGTAGGTGCCACGGCTTATACTCGAGTCGGCTTATACTCGAGTCGGCTTATACTTGAGTATAGATGGTAATTACATATTTGTGATGCATTTGTTCAGGCAACCAGATTAATTTTTGCTTTGCCCTTTTGAGATTCAGTTTTAACTTTATGATTTTTACATAAGGTTATTCTCAAACTTAAAAGTTATTGCTTATGGGTCAGGGGATAACTTCCCAATTGATGGAGGTCTGGCCCTTAGGCACCCCAAGAATCAGGGCTCAAAAGAGCCTCATGTGAATGGAGCGGTAGCTGATCATACACACTTCCGCTATATTTATTCTTAGGCCGGAGTCACACAGAACGACAAAAAATCGGACCGTTTTAGTCGGTCGATTATCGGACCAAAATGTAATCAACAGACATCCAACTGGCATCCGATTTTCCTTCAAAGATGCGATTTAGTCGCATGTGTCCGTACCTTGTAACATCCGATTTCCATCCGACCACCGTTCTTTTGTTGCAGCTTACCAAAAAGGACCAATAACGGTTTTGAGGCCTGATACTCATTTAAATCATCAGGCAGAGCTATATTGAAGAGCTCTGCTACAGGTGTGACTCTCCCACCTTTGCACTGGTGTCATTTTGTTTCTTGTGCTTAGTGCTTTCTAGCTGCTTTATCCAAACATGAGCGACACACTCAGATTTACTCCCACTGAGCGTGTGCTGTTCCATTGGGTTATATCCCGACGTTTTGGGGAGCCATATCCTGTGATAGCAGATCCCAGAAGGTGCAGAAGAATGTGGGTACATCCACTTTTGACAAGAAGGATAAGTAAATGCCATTTCCACCGCCTATATTTGTCACTGTGTAGTCATGGAGATAAGTTTTTCCAATATTGTCGAATGAGCATAGCTACCTTTGATACGTTGCTGGAGATTGTGCGCCCTGGGATCACATTTCAGGACACCAGGATGAGAAAAGCAATTTCTGCAGAGGAATGCCTTCTCCTAACAATAAGATATGTGTGTCAACGATATGTTGATGATGTTTGCCTCGACATAGTCAGTTTGCAAGTGTTGTAGCACACTTATTGTACAGTTATAATGTGAGTAATGTATTTCTCAAGCTTACCTATCTAAATTATTAGCTTTGGCTTAATCCACAGAAGGCATGTCTTGTAATATAATTTACAGCATGTGTGCTCTAAGAAACTGAAGCATTGTAAGTGTTGTGAATGGTGTGGTTCTTGTTTTTGTTGCTGATGTCTCCATGTTCTATGTTCTATGTGTGTTACAGGTTCCTTTCTACTGGCATGTCCTACGCTGCTCTGCATTAAGAGTTCTTAATAGGGCGATCAACAATTTCAGGCATTGTGCGGTCAACTTGTGTGGAAATTTGGACCAGAATACATCAAGACGTCATGCCTAAGCCAAAAATGAGGGACTGGTTGAGGATAGCACAGGGTTTTGCAGAAAATTTCCAGTTTCCACACTGTATAGGAGCCCTGAACGGCAAGCACATACGTGTTTGTAAACCTCCTAATTCAGGCTCCCAATTCTTCAATTATAAACAATATTTTTCAGTAGTATTGTTGGCCTTGGTCGACACAAACTACAGGTTTATAATTGTAGACATTGGGACCTATGGAAGGACTGGAGACTCAAGAGTCTTCAATACTTCCATAATGGGTAGGCGGATACGCAATAACCAACTGGACCTACCACCAGCAAGTCAACTTACAGACTCTATTCCAGAACATGTGCCTTATGTTCTAGTTGCGGATGAGGCATTTCAATTAACCCGTAATGTAATGAGGCCATATCCCCGTCGCTGTCTCACCCATCGGCGTAGAATATTTAATTGTCGCCTGTCACGTGCTCGGCGGCTGGTGGAGTGCACATTTGGAATTCTTTGTGCTAAATGGCGGGTACTTCAATCTGCAATTCAACTCAATGAAGACAATGTTAATGTGGTCCTCAAGCATGTGTGGTCCTACATAATTTTTGTCGAATCCATGAATGCTCCTCACATGATGTGGGTGACATTGCCTCTGTTAATGTGTCTATGCCTATGTCACCACCCATCCATCCCCGTCGTCCACCTTCAGGCCTAAAAGTACTTGATGTGTTCACTCAATATTTTGTGTCCCCTGAGGGTGCTACTGGCTGGCAAGAGGATGCATTATTACAGATGTAGTCTGCCTATGTTGCTCTGTCATAAACACACTTTGCTTCACCTAATTGTAGATGTTGTGGTGTTTTTTGTCTCATGTTGTGTCTAAGTTACGCAGCCCATCAGGTATTGAAATAATCACATACAATCAATGCGACTTCAACATTTTTTTTATGTATTATGACATGTTTAGTCGCTGTAAACATAATGCAAAATGACTAATGTGTCCTAAGCTTTTTTGAACATATTTGCTGCTAAATTGGCAGCAGTAAAACAAAGTACAATCTTAATAACTTAAAAGAAAAACATAATAAATACATTACACCTATAACTGGTGGTAGGTGTGGGGTGGTGAAGGTGGAGGGCCAGCTTGTGAGGGCTGGCTATACTGCTCTTCAGCCACTGTGTCACCATGAGTGGTGGCTGAATGTGCAGTTTGCTGGCTGCTTCTTGCTTGCTCTTGATGGGAGTTTGGGTAAGGGAAGGTTGGGAACTGTTGTGGGTAGTCATAATATGACTGCCCACTTAGACTGTAGCCCCCAAAATGCCCATGTCGACCATACCCATGTTGTGGCCAGCATTGAACATTGGGTATGGTCGAGTGGGCATATTGAGAATGGCCACTCTGTCCCATCTGTGGTACCTGTTGTGTTCCACTTTGATAGGACTCAGTTTGAGGAGGAGGAGTTGGTCTCTGTGGTACACAAGGAGGAGGTGGAGGAGGAGCATGATGATGAGAGGAGGCTGATCTGAGGCTGATGCAGACTCCCCTTGCTGCCTTCCCAACAAACATAGTAGATTTTCATTAGAACGTTGCCACCTTTCCAGTAAATCTAGTACGTTGTTGGCTCATTTGGTGGGGTTCCTGCATCCAGCACAATTTGTAGCCCAGCTCTGATCCGCAGTCTGTGCTGATGGGGAATGGCCTTGAGGTACCGAGCCAGACTGCGTCCAAATGCCTCCTCCCCATCATCGTGGGCAACAGTGGACAAGTAGTCAAAAACTCCTCTGTCCACCTGCCTCCTTGTGGCAGAACCAACTCCTTCTCTTCTAAGCCTGGCTCGCCGTGACACAACTGCAGGAGGAGAAGCCACATCCTGTGGCCTACCAGGGCTGCTGCTGAGGGGAGGGTCTTGGGACTCTAGAGGCAAGCTCTCTGACTCCACTGCTGGTGGTGGTGGTGGTGATGCTGCAGCTGCACTTGCTGCTGATGACGGGCCAGCCTCCTCAACATCCCCCACGGGGTCAATCACTGCCTCTGAGTCAGAAGCTGGCTCTCTCTCCGTAAGGTTTGACTCCGTGCTAGAGATTAAAAAATTTTGATTACAATTTATACAAAAATATAGCAAGACACTTTCTACAGACATTAACTTACGGTCGCATATCCATAGCTGGGGCCAGAAAATTCAGTCTATCATAATAGACATATTTGCGTTTACTGGTTGCTGCTGCCCCACTGCGCCCCCTCAGCTGTCTCTCTCGCCTGTAGCAGTCTCTACAGCTGCGCCAACGCCTCGTAACATCTGACACTGAAAAAGTAACGGATACAAGCAAAAATTATACTTATCTGCCCTTGTAATGTAGTAAAAACAGAAGTACCGTACACCAGCAATATTATACTTTTTTTGGAGTGTTATGTGTACAGAACAGCACTACAAATTGTATGTAGCTAATATAACAAGTTAATATTAGAAGGGTTCATACATACAAAGCTCTATGACATATGTGTCACAATAATGAGCATTTATTTGGGACAGAGCGATGGATTAACAAAAGGGACACATATTAAGTACTTCACCTACGCATTTATTGCATATGTAAACATTTTTAAGGTTAAGTAGGCGAGAATTACAGTTGTATGTAAATATTAGAATGTGGTTGGTGTACTGAGATAGCACTGGGGGTTTGAACAGTCATAACTGTTGTTTTGGCCACATTTCTGTTTCACATATAAGGCTAGAGGGACATTATAACACATTGTTGTTGGTACATACTGAGTAGTCATACAGTATTGTAAGCGTTTTCAATACGTTACTTACTGATGCGTTCTTGTCCTCCCTAGATCTGTCGCCAAAATCAGGAACATCTGGTACACATATTCTCCGCCAAGCCGCGTCCTTCCGCGACCGGTTGGAATAATTTGGATCCCACTGGTCCCAAAGTTCTGGTCTCTCCTGGACCAGAACATCAACATCTCAACATTGATATGACTGGCCATGGTTCTGGACTCCGTGGAGGCGGTTTCCTGTTTGGGTTTGAATTTTCGTAGCCTAATTAGCATGTCAGCCCTTCCTGGCAATTATCCTGATGAAATTTCCTGTCACCTGGAATAGTGGTGCGATTTAATCGCAAGTCACACGTGCGGTCTGTTTGTAATCCGATTTTTCATCGCTCCCATAGACTTGCATTAGCGATAGTCGACCCACAATCGGTGACAATCGCAGCATGCTGCTATTGCACTCGCACGTTTAAAATGGACCACAAAAAATCGGATACTGGGAGCTGCTCCATAGATTAACATACGGCAGACTGCA
Source organism: Oophaga sylvatica (assembly GCA_033576555.1). NCBI lineage: Eukaryota > Metazoa > Chordata > Amphibia > Anura > Dendrobatidae > Oophaga > Oophaga sylvatica. The sequence goes on from JARQOD010000001.1 coordinate 524,935,046, forward strand.
ATGCGATATTTCATCGTATTGCAGTCGTCCGATTCTGTCGCCAGTGTGACTCCGGCCTTAATGCTAACCTTGTGCTCGGCTGGTCTTCGGCACTCCCTTAAGAATTTATTAAGCATCAATGCACATGATCCACTACCGCTCCATTCACATGGGGCACTTCTTGGGTTCTATGAGTGTCACAGCCATCAATCCCCCAATGAAGTTATTCCCTATCCAGTGGATAGGAGAGGTGTTATTCCCTATCCAGTGTGAGGTGAGTGTGTAGAATTTTTAAGTGACATTTTTCCAAAAATGAGTATGAGTTACATTTGTATTAACTTTTGTTATGGATTTAATAAAGAAAAAAAATATCACCCCATTTTTTTTGCCATTTATACCATAAATAACCTGTTCACTGTATTGTACGAGTTGTTACAATTACAGGGACACCAAATATGTCCATATTATCAAGGGCCCCCACACATAGTAGATAGGTGTCGTCCAAATGATCGTTCGGCTGACATCTATCTCGCCTGACTCTGCTATAAATAGGAATGCTGTACGCAGCTGATATCTACCATGTTTTCAATAAGAAAGCTGCTGCCAGCCGATCCATGCAGAAAAAAGCTATTGGCTATTGAAATTCCAATGTGCCTATCCTTCTCTCCCCCCTTACATCATGTGTAGGGGAAGAGTCTAATGTGTATGAGGGTCATTACTGATTGTGATGAAATTGTGAATATTAATGTTTTCCACATTTTTTATAAACTTTCTAGGAAGAAATAACACTTTTTTTTACCCCGAATATACAGTTATATACAAATTTACTGCCATATAGAGATGTATCTCTATATATGAGTGAGCCTGTAAAGAAAAATACAATTGAGATCTGTAGGCAGCGAAAATCCTTGTATGCTTATGTTTGTAACTCACTGCTAAAGTTTCTGCCTGCTATGCTAGAGGTCTTAAGTCTTGTGTCTATTTTCCCATCCATCCACCCATTCATCATCCACCCATCCATCCACCCACCATCCACCCACCCACCCATCCATCCATCCACCCATCAATCCATCCATCCACCCATCCATCAACCTAATCTCATTACAAACCCTGATGTGAAACCAGTGATAAGAAAGAATATGAGCAGGCATAGCACAGGAGACTTCATTTTGCCACTAAGATGTTTTTTTTCCAGCACTGCACCTCCATTTATACACTAGTAACTGCTTAGGCTAAGTTCACACGTTGCGGAATTGCCGCGGAAATTTCCGCGGCAATCCCGCACTTCTCTGCCGCGGGAAATACGCATTTTTTTTGTATGCGTATTCCCGCCAGAAACTAGCGTTTTGCAAGCGTAATTAGCTTGCAGAATGCTAGCGTTTTCCTAGCGATCTGTAGCATCGCTTGGAAAACTGATTGACAGGTTGGTCACACGAGTCAAACATTGTGTTTGACACGTGTGACCAACTTTTTACTATTGATGTTGCCTATGCCGCATCAATAGTAAAAAGAATCTAATGTAAAAATAATAAAAAAAATAATAAATAATGATATTCTCACCTTCCGGCGGCCCCCGCAGCTTTCCCGCCTTCAGCGACGCTCCCGGCAACTCCCGTTCCCAGGAGTCCTTTGCGACAAATCACCCCAATGACATAGCATCACGCGAGACCGCTACGCCATCTGGGTGATTCTCGCAAAGGACTCCTGGGAACGGGAGCGTCGCTGAAGGCGGGAAGGCTGCGGGGCCGCCGGAAGGTGAGAATAGCATTATTTTTTATTTTAATTATTGTTTTACCAGGGATATGGTACCCAGGGCCTGGAGGAGAGTCTTCTCTCCTCCAGACCCTGGGTACCATCGCACATGAACCGCTTACATTCTGCAAAATTAATGAACATGTTGCTATTTTTTCGGCAAAGCGTTTTTTTCGCGGAAAAAAACGCAATATGTGGCCAAAACATGCGGAATCAATTAACATGTATAGGATGCTTAATGCAAATATTCCTGAACGTGTGCACTTAGCCTTATAGTTTATGAGTTGCCTGATAATGAAGTTTATCTTTCTTATTTTCACATAATACTCACTTTAATTTTCCTAAGCTATTGTTTAATTTGAAAAAACACTAAAACAAACAGCCATAAAGAGGAGAAACAAGAAAGTAGAGATGGATTAGTTAAAATTCTATTGCAATGGCTATACTTTAAAAGTCATTAGAATTGCAAATGGTAAAAGCTTGGGAACTTCCTTCTTGCTTTTGTAGACAATAGGTAAGTGGAAGTTCTACAGTCATGGCCAAAAGTTTTGAGAATGACACAAATATTATATTTTCACATGATCTGCTGCCCTCTGGTTTTTATGTGTGTTTGACAGATGTTTTTATCACAGACAGAAATATAATAATTGCAAACATGAGTAACAAAAGCTTATATTGACAGTTAGAATGAGTTAATGCAGCAAGTCAATATTTGCAGTGTTGACCCTTCTTCTTCAGGACCTCTGCAATTCTCCCTGGCATGCTCTCAATCAACTTCTGGACCAAATCCTGACGGATAGCAGTCCATTCTTGCACAATCAATGCTTTCATTTTGTCAGAATTTTTAGGTTTTTGTTTGTCCACCCGTCTCTTGATGATTGACCACAAGTTCTCAATGGGATTAAGATCTGGGGAGTTTCCAGGCCATGGACCCAAAATCTCTATGTTTTGTTCCCTGAGCCATTTAGTTATCACCTTTGCTTTATGGAAAGGTGCTCCATCATGCTGGAAAAGGCATTGTTGATCGCCAAACTGCTCTTGGAGGGTTGGGAGAAGTTGCTCTTGGAGGACATTCTGGTACCATTCTTTATTCATGGCTGTGTTTTTAGGCAAGACTGTGAGAGAGCCGATTCCCTTGGCTGAGAAGCAACCCCACACATGAATGGTTTCAGGATGCTTAACAGTTGGCATGAGACAAGACTGGTGGTAGCGCTCACCTTGTCTTCTCCGAATGAGGCATTTTCCTGATGTCCCAAACAATCGAAAAGGGGATTCATCAGAGAAAATAACTTTACCCCAGTCCTCAGCAGTCCACTGCCTGTACCTTTTGCAGAATATCAGTCTGTCCATGATGTTTTTTCTGGAGAGAAGTGGCTTCTTTGCTGCTCTCCTTGAGACCAGGCCTTGCTCCAAGAGTCTCCGCCTCACAGTGTGTGCAGATGCACTCACACCTGCCTGCTGCCATTCCTGAGCAAGCTCTGCACTGCTGGTAGCCCGATCCGCAGCTGAAACACTTTTAAGAGACGGTCCAGGCGCTTGCTGGTCTTTCTTGGGCGCCCTGGAGCCTTTTTGGCAACAATGGAACCTCTCTCCTTGAAGTTCTTGATGATGCGATAGATTGTTGACTGAGGTGCAATCTTTCTAGCTGCGATACTCTTCCCTGTTAGGCCATTTTTGTGCATTGCAATGATGACTGCATGTGTTTCTTTAGAGATAACCATGGTTAACAGAAGAGAAACAATGATGCCAAGCACCAGCCTCCTTTTAAAGTGTCCAGTGGTGTCATTCTTACTTAATCATGACAGATTGATCTCCAGCCATGTCCTCATCAACACCCACACCTGTGTTAATGGAGCAATCACTGAAAAGAGGCTAGCTGGTCCTTTTAATGCAGGGCTGCAATTATGTTGAAATGTTTTGGGGGATAAAGTTCATTTTCTAGCCAAATATTGACTTTGCAAGTAATTGCTGTTCAGCTGATCACTCTTTATAACATTCTGGAGTATATGCAAATTGCCATTAGAAAAAGTGAAGCAGTAGACTTTGTAAAAATTAATATTTGTGTCATTCTCAAAACTTTTGGCCATGACTGTACACACAACTTTCCTGTCTCCTAATTTTCCCTTAACATTATCTTTGGCAGTGGTATATTGAATTTATAATCTTAATTACTAGTGATGAGCGAACATGCTCACCACTACTTGTTACTCGCCCGAGTATCACGGTACTCGGTGTACTTGGCGAGCATTTAACATTTCCGGGGACTCGGGTCTCCACCCAGCTTTTTTGGGGGACTTTACAGCCCAATCACGATGCAGGAATTGTCTGCCAGGCAATGAAACGCCGCAGCCATCTTTGTTGTGGTCGTGCAGGGGTATAAGAGACCGGACGCCGCACTGCTTGGCGCATTCAGCTCCGGATTGAGATAGTGTAGGGAGAGCTGCTGCCGATATAGGATCAGAACTGGGGATTTATTAGTTAGTGTGGGGTCTACCATCCTAAACTACTGAAATCCAGCTAAACCAACAGTTCTTCTAATGACTAATTCCAGAGTATATAGGTTCCAGTGTTAGGTAAGCAGAGTAGTGTACGTCGTGCTATACACATCACTGCAAGGCCTGCAGGCACTGTATGTGTGTATATAGATCACTGCATGCATCAAGAGGGTCCATTCCCTTCCTGTGTTCTGCTGCTGCTGCTTACCTGTAGGATATATTGGCCACATATAGCTAGTCCCAGGTGTAAATGGAATACAGGCCACACATTTTTTGGTGTGGTATCTCCGTGCCAGCTGATATCTGTGCGTGCTCAAAGTTTGGCCAGTTTACGGCGGTTTTTTTTTTTTTGTCTTGGGTGTCACTGTACTTATATACAGCAGTATTTACCTCCCCCCCCCAAAAAAAAAGGAAAAAAAAACACACATTTGTCATAGTGGTATCTCCGTGCCAGCTGATATCTGTGATTATAGAATATACCGCACACTCTAAGGAATTCCATGCAAAATGATAAAATTTATTTGTGACAACACAGGGAGCAAAAATATAAAGCGATTTAACGAGATGGTTGACGTTTCGACTCTCCCGAGTCTTTATCAAAACATCGCTAAAAAGACAAAACAAGGTGTAAGTGTCATAGTCATATAAAACAAAGAAATTGAAACACAACATAAAGAAAATAAAATCAAATAACACTTCAAAATCTGAAAAATAAGAAAAAAGTGTCAACATAGAAAACAACAGGCACCAAATGATTGACAAATTAGTGATAACAATTCACATCAAGCATAAAAATTAAAAGATCAGAAAATCAAATGGGGGGGTGCGAGCCCACGTTGATATATGCAAAGAACTGAATAAAGGGCAAAGGTAAGGGTGTAGTTGGAAAAAACAGGATTACCTTCGTTATATCATGGTAGATTCATATAGGAAAATAAGAAGAGATTCTATGGAAGGAAGTGTAATATTAGAATCAAAGTGAACGGCCCAATAGTTAGATAGCTAGAGGCTAAGAGTTTATAAATACCTTGGAAATACATAGTAAATACCAGAAAGTCCAAATGAGGATTATAGTGCAACTGTGGAGGTGATAATGCACCTAAAATCAGAGATGTCAGTAGAAAAGGTCATTATATTGATATTACCAGAACATTTGTATGACAATAATTGTAGTATGGACGGTGCATTGTGACTGCTAAGGTTTAACTATGTATAATCGTTAGCTATATACTAACGTGAGTTGTAAATGGTATACAAAGTCTAGGTGGCCTAGATATGCGGGCAGTATCTATATATACAGTGACTAGATGTCTCTATGTTAGTGTGCCATTAGGGTAATAGGTATAAATGTTAAATCTATCGATAAGCTATATCCTGGTATAACCGTTAGTGGGGTAATGTTACTATAGCATTAGGGTATAGTGGATAAATACCAAACAAACTAAGCAAAAGAACTGCTAGTAAATAAGTGCAATGCACTGGTGTTAAAACAGGTAATGTAGCGCTTAGTACAGCGTTGGGGTATAGTAGATGATTGACAAGGTGCTGTGCCCTGATGTCACTGTTGGTAAGGGAGCTTGGTGGTATAGTGGATCGTTACCTGCTGGTCAGTGATTCCTAGCGGCGCTCCCGGCCCTGCTGTGTCTGGCGTACGATCAGCTGGAGGACGCCGGCTTTTGAAGCGTCCCTCGTGACCGCCGGACTGGAAGTGCGTCATCCGGTCCGGAAGTCACGTCCTAGTGAATAAACAAGCGCTACAGCGGCTGCGCAAAGCCGCCTCAGTGTGTGGGCTCAACAAGAAACATCCCTATAAGGGTGTATACCCTCGGTATATGTATCTATAAAAGCGGTAGTGGTATAGAGACTGGTAAACATAGAGAATTATGGCACCACAATCTCTGAGTCATGAGATATGCAATCATAGATAAGCTTAATAAAGGGACATGTAAAATAAATAACACAGGGGATAAGGGAATCATGGAGGGAAATAAGAGAGGGCATTAGTTAATAAGGGAGTACTGGTTAAGTAGCAGCAGTGACTCACCGAATTGTTGTGGCTTTAGCGGGTCTAGGGGAAGACAACATAGGGTGGTTAGTAGAATACACATTCATAAAGGAAATTTACATAAACCAGTCAATTTCCCTATTCAGGCCACGAGGTGTTAATGTATCTAAAGTGTAAATCCAGTGAGTTTCTCTGGATTTGAGAAACTCACTGGATTACACTTTAGATACATTAACACCTCGTGGCCTGAATAGGGAAATTGACTGGTTTATGTAAATTTCCTTTATGAATTGGACTCACAGGTGAAGTAGCCATTAATTGGATATGACTTACTCACTCGAGCCTACCCTAACATCCCTGCGTTTCAAAATCAAGTGATTATGAGTACAAAAAGACCCCCGAACATCAAAGATCACCTTGTCAGAGCGGATATTGGAAGTTCCCGTCCCATACACTCGCAACGTTTACTGAGTACCCAACGCAAGGGGACATTCCCATGTTTGTTGTGCATCTTGTTCAAATGTGATAAAGTCAGACAGTGTCCTCCACCCTAGAACAGGAAAGTCATATCCAATTAATGGCTACTTCACCTGTGAGTCCAATTTTGTTGTCTACGTAATTAAGTGTCCGTGTGGCTTATTGTATGTTGGGGAGACCACCCAGCACATTAGAGATCGAATAGCAAGCCACAAATCTACAATTAGATGTGGTAAGACATGGCTTCCCTTCCTGATCACTTTCTCAGTCTCAAACATTCAGTGGCCCAATTAAAATTTCAAGTCCTGGAACAGGTCCCCCGCCCAGACGGGTGGGAACCATGTACGTTTACTCAAATCCAGAGAAACTCACTGGATTACACTTTAGATACATTAACACCTCGTGGCTAGTGTTGAGCGATACTGCTCGATATCTAAAAATATCGGATCGGAATGGTATCGCCGATATCACTAAATATCGTCGATATCCGATTCCGATACCGGAAATCCATGTAAGTCTATGGGAACAAAATATCGCAACTAAAAAACCTTTATTTCCTTGTAAACACAAAATATACACACTTAGAATACATATAATATATATATATACATGTCATTGTGACATATATATATACATATATTTATAGTTTATTCACTTCTACATAGTAAATAGCCTCTGATTCAATTGCCGGGTAAAGCGGCATTTGTGAAAAGACAGAAGCACCCGAGGGTCCAGTCGCCACAGAGATGTTGCATCGCACCCAGCGGTGTGACAACTTACTCTCAGGTAAGGAGGAAACACCCCATTGACTCCAACCACTGCATTCAACAGTACACTATGCCAGCTGAGTGTAGGCGGACCCAATGGGATGGTCTAGCTCAGGCTGGTTAGAACAGGGTGTAGCTAGTTGGATGGGAGGGGTTGAGGCAGCCTTATGCTGCATGTCTTTGTAGTAAGAATTGTTTCCTTTCCTGCTTTCTTACTACGTCGCATACTCCACTCTGCTACATCACTCTGCACCATTGCTCTATCTCACATCTATCTGCCCTGGAAGGATACCGTCTTACCTGTAGAAGACTTATCACCTAGCTGCACTACACCATCCCTGCCAGAGGACCTGCACAGCAGCGCTGGTCACCCTGACCAGGTACTACAGGTGGCGTCACGACAAACTACACAAACATTCTATCATCCCCTGGAAATATCCCACATTCCAGTGAGCGACCAGGGCACGGACATAGCTGTGCTACCCGTCACATCCCCCATAGAAGTCGACGGGCTTGGTGCCGAGTACCCCCAAAACCTGTGGCTCTGTGCGACTCAACTTTGGCGTCACGAACAGGATTCAGAAGCTCGCTATAAGCGAGTCCTGTGTGCCTTAATTGAACTGTTTTTTTTTGCTTGAGAATTGCAAAAATCATCATAGACTGTATTTGCCATTTTTCCGTTATATCTGCGCCACGAGGCACAGGTGAAGAATAAGGGCGTGCTCTCGTGGGCGTACACTCACCGTTTGGCACCCGGCCTGGAAACCCTCCTACGCTGGAAGAAGCGGAGGATACCCTGAGAGACCTGGCCCGGCACCGGGAGGAGGTCGCCAGGATGGAAGCGAGCTGGCGGGCCCTAAAACTACAATTGGAGCGGCGCCAATCCCTCTTACCCCCTGAAGTGTCTGTACCGGAAGGTGAGGCACCCGTTCCAGTAGAGGAGGCCGTGCGGGCATCCCAGCCCTTGCAATCTGAACCGGTTGACAGTATCTCAGTGGAGGCACCCGTTCCAGTAGAGGAGGCCGTGCGGGCATCCCAGCCCTTGCAATCTGAACCGGTTGACAGTATCTCAGTGGAGGCACCCGTTCCAGTACAGGAGGCCGTGCGGGCATCCCAGCCCTTGCAATCTGAACCGGTTGCCAGTATCACAGTGGAGGCACCCGTTCCTGCAGAAAACGCCGCACCAGCACCCCAGATCCCGCTGTCTGCCCCCGTCGCTGAGGCAGAAGAAGCGACACCCGTCCTCATGGAGGAGGCCGCGCAGGCACCAGAGCTCTACCTGCCTGTACCGGAGCCCCGACCGTCATCTGTTCCAGAGCCGGCTGCTTCCGCCACAGGTGAGCGCCGCCAGGACTGGCGGGCGCCAGGAGAGCTGCCGCAAACCGGACATCGTAAGCTGGCGTTTGATGGTGGAGACATGGAGCTGCTGGTGGAGGAGAATTACAACCGGCGTCAGGAGGAAGAGTGGAGACGTCGGGAGCGGGAAGCAGAGCGACAAAGGGAGCAGCGAGAATCCCAAAAGCTTCGGCAACGTCACCTGGAGAAGGACCTGGCAGAGAAGGCACATATGAGAAAGGATAAAAGTACGGTGAGGGAGCCGCGGCGTAAGGGTGCAGTACGGAACTTTAAGTTAAAAGGTGGTTGGGGCTTCATCCAGGAGCCTGGACTTTATTTAGAATTTTTTGTAACCCGGCGGGACGTGGAGGCTCACCTCCCAGAAGGACACCCTGGGAGGGACCTGTTGCCAGGAGACTTGGTGACTTACACCCGACACTGGGGTTACAATGGATGGTACGCCCTAAATGTTACCAGGTGCGACCCCTACTCCCCAGAGTGTCAGGAAACTGACAGACCCTACGAGCCTTCAGCCTCCCCCAACCAGGCCTCTGCACAAGTGCCCACCCACGCCGTAAATCCCCCCAGCCTCCCTCAGTGGTCTCCTCAGCAGCCCCAGCTATGGACATGATAATGATAGCTGGCCCGTACCCGGCGCCTGTTAGGCCCCTGGGGTTCGTTCAGTCCGGGACATAGGGGTCCAGACCCGGAGGGAGACGAAAGAGGTGGCCACACAGACCCAGATAGCGGGTCACGACGTCACTGTACAGGCCACACGACGTCATCAGGTCTGGGTGGACCCTCCTGTCACGGATGTTTGGCAAGCTCCAGAACAGTACCAGGTGGTACCTGTAAGAGGCCAGCCAAAGAAGTCTAAATAACCCGGACAGAGTCTCTGTATGTAAATAGTTAAATTATTGATGTACCCGGACGGGTGAATGTTCATAAAAAGAAGTTTATTGTTGCCTTAATATACCCAGGTTGGGTAATGGTTTGATGTACCCGGACGGGTGAATGTTCAGAAGAACAAGTTTATTGTTGCCTTTATATACCCAGGTTGGGTAATGGTGTTTCACTGTAATCAAAATGTTGAACTTTGAAGCCATGAACTGTACTGGCTCACAAACTTTTCTGTAAATAGTTGGCACTTCGGTGCTCCATCTTGGTTTTACAAAAAACTTAACTGTGCGCTATTTTCAACTACCTCAGAAACTAAAAACCCGTTTGGTGTGGCCGAAAGTGAGGTCTGCTCAAGGAAAGTCTTGCAGCCCACCCAAGACCACAGTTGGAGGTTTGGAGCGGGTCCTCCACAAGCACAAGTAAAGGACACTGTGAAGTTACCCCGGTGGGGGTAGTCCTAAGAAGTCTCCACGAACTTCGGCACTAATGCTATTTGCACTTTTGTAATGTTATTATTAAAAATTTTATTATGCAACGTTTAACTTGAAGTGTTTCCTGCTTTCTTACTACGTCGCATAGTCCACTCTGCTACATCACTCTGCACCATTGCTCTATCTCACATCTATCTGCCCTGGAAGGATAGCGTGTTACCTGTAGAAGACTTATCACCTACCTGCACTACACCATCCCTTCCAGAGGACCTGCACAGCAGCGCTGGACACCCTGACCAGGTACTACAGGTGGCGTCACGACAAACTACACGAACATTCTATCATCCCCTGGAAATATCCCACATTCCAGTGATCGCCCAGGTCACGGACCGAGCTGTGCTACTCGTGACATCCCCATAGAAGTCGACGTGATCGGTGCCGAGTACCCCCAAAACCCCTGTCTCTGTGCGACTCAACTTCCCTCACTGTGCTGGCACTTTACATTTACAATGCCTCTGGGTTTTTTTTTTGGGGGGGTGGGGAACATTCAGACTTTTGCTATGGGGCCCCATGATTTATATGTACGCCCCTGCTGCTGAGGCATGGTATTTAAGGCTGTTAAGGAGCCAACATACATGGACCTTGCCAGCAGCGTCGGACTGGAGTACCTTGGGCCCACCAGAGAAAATATATTCTTGCGGCCCAACATCATACTTCCCAACCTTTGAATAAGGGAAAGAGGGACAAAGGCTGTGGCACGCTGTGCATGCTGCAGAAAATTTTAGGCCATGCCACGTTGCACCACAGACTGTCCAGGAGTTGGTGGATGCTTTAGTCCAGGTGTGGGAGGAGATCCCTCACGAGACCATCCGTCGCGCTCATCAGGAGCATGGCCAGAAGTTGTAGGGAGGTCATACAGCATACCTCCCAAATTTGGAAGACAGGAAAGAGGATTAAAGGCTGCGGCGCGTGTTGCGTGCCGCTGAAAATTTTAGGCCACGCCCCGACAACACCCATTTCACAGCTAATCACACCCATATCCTCGCCCCAAGCGTAACCATTTAGCACTGCTGATTACACTGACTGGTAATGAGGGCACAGTGGCTGGTACTGAGGAAAAGAAAGAAAGAGAAGCGAGAGAGAAAGAACAAACAGAGAAAGAAAGAGAGGAAAGAAAGAAAAGAGAGAAAGAAAGAACAGAGAGAAAAAAGAACAGAGAGCGAGAAGGAAAGAACAGAGAGCGAGAAAGAAAGACTAGAGAGAGAGCCATAGGCGTAGCTAGGGTTTTGGTTTAGTGGGGGCAAAACTTCTGAGTGGGCCCATCATCAGAGAACCTCAGCAAATGACCGCGCTGTTGGCCAAAATAATCTATATATAAAAAGACCAATATTGATATTACCGCCATATGGTCTGTGTTAAATAATACCAGTCCTACAGAACATATAATAGATTACAGCACAGGTACAGATAATGACTTACCGCTGATGTTCTTTCTAATGGAATTGTTCACTTTTCATGTCTTTTCCATCTGGCCCACACCGACATGACGACTTCTCCAGCCAGGACTCGACTGCACCCCCATTAAAAAAAAAATCAAAAAAAACCTCACCTCCCGGCTCCTGTGCTGCTCACTGTTCTCCCTCTCAGCGTCTGACAGCGGGCGCCGGCAGGTGATGTTATTGCGCCCGCTGTCATACGCTGAGAGGGGGATTATGGGAGAGAAGGAGCGCTCGCTCCTTCTCTCTCCATGCGGTCAGCTTTATCGGCTGGATGCCGATACAGCTGACCCTCCGATGACGGGTGGGGGGCCCACTGCTGGCACCGGGCCCCCCCAACGCCTGTTCAGGCCCCATAGCTTCCGGGCGGCAGAGCAGGGAGAGCGATTCTCCTGCTCTGCCGCAGAATGTAACTGTATCGTAGCTCCGGGTGGGCCCCCTCATAGCGCGGGCCCCGGGGCCACCCCCCCTCTGCCCCGCGACCTATCCTTTCAAGTCAGGGGCCACCACGCAGGAGCTGGGGCCCACCGTAGGTTTCTCCGGTGTCCCGGTGCCTCAGTCCGACCCTGCTTGCCAGCCTGATAATACCAGGCCACAGCAGTCTGCATATCTTGGCTGGTTAACAAAAATAGGGGATCCCCTCGAAAAAAATTTGGCGTGGGGTCCCCCTATTTTTGTTAACCAGCCAGATGAAGCAGACTGCTGAGGCCTGGTTTTTCAGGCTGGTAAGGATCCAATATCCATGGACCTTGCCAGCCTGATAATACCAGGCCACAGCAGTCTGCTTAGCTTGGCTGGTTAACAAAAATAGGGGATCCCCTCAAAAAAAAAAACGGCATAGGGGTCCCCCTATTTTTGTTAACCAGCCAAGTAAAATGCAGACTGCTGCGGCCTGGTATTAAAAGACTGTCAAGGCCCATGGATTTTGGCCCTCAACAGCCTGATAATACCAGGCTACAGCAGCCCCACATTTGGCGCATCAAAAGATGTGCCAATTGTGGCACTTTACCCGGCTCTTCCCACTGCCCTGTAGCGGTGGCAAGTGGGGTAATAAGGGGTTAATGTCACCGTTGATTGCACGGTGAGAATAAGCCCGGTTAATAATGGAGAGGTGTCAATAAGACACCGATCCATTATTAATCCCAAAGTTTTTAAATGTATAAAAAAAAAGACACAGCAAGAAAAAAGTATTTTAATGAAATAAAAGAGACAACACAGTTTTCATTAATTTTATTATACACTCATTCCTGCGACGCCATCGATCTCCTGTAAAAAAGAAAAAAAAACAAACCAACAGTATACCACCTGTCCGACGCAGTCCATAGTAACGACAGTCCCACGACCAGTGGCGTAACTAGAAATGGCGGGGCCCCACAGCAAAATTTTGAACGGGGCCCCCTCTCCCAAACGGGCGGCGGGGTTCTGATAGTGGGCGGAGCCAATAGCAGTGGGCGGAGCAAATCACAGCAATTCTCTAGGCCCAAAAAATACTCTTCAGTCTCATAACGGCCAGCTTTTTGCCCAAATCAGAGCTGTATTTAAAGCAGACATTATGGAAACACAATATAATATAATGGACTGGTAGCAATGCAGCCCCCTTATGCTACCATTACTAGTAACCATGTCCCGCATAACTATTAATGCAGGCACATTATGCCCCCATAACTAGTAATAAGCCCTCTTATTCTCCCATCAGTAGTAATGTGCCCCTCAAGTAGTAATGCAGCCAAGAATGCAGAGTTATCACTCACACAGTATGTGCCCCCGTTAATCTTCGGTGGTATCTTCAGCTCCACAGTGGAGCACACTCACCACCAGTCTTCACCCTTCTGGGCGCCGCCGACGAGTGACGTCAGCAGCGTGATCACATGACATGATCACGCTGCAGACGTCGCTCTGACCCGGCGGTCAGAGCTTCAATTGTACTGGCGTCTGTATAGACACCAGTGCAATTGATTCCTGGGAGACGGCACGCAGCAGCTTCTCTGCGCCGGCTGTCAGCATGACAGCCAGCACAGGGAACCGCCGACTCTCAGGCCATGGGCGGCGGAACACAGCCGCAGGGAGACAGCTGCAGCAGGGACGGGCCCCCTGCTAGCCCGGGCCCTATGGCAGCTGCTTCCCCTGCTTCCACGATAGTTCCGCCCCTGCCCAGACGATCCAGCTCTGCTACATCGCAATGACAGGCAGAGCCTGTCATCTCGACGCAGCACAGCTGATTACCTGCTTCCCCGGCGGTGACGTCATCGGACTGACTGCTTTACGGCCGGGATTACCCAGCAGTCACTGCAGTTATCGCGAGAAACTGCATGTGACCGCCGGGGAAAGATGATGGCGGCCATCAAGCAGTCCAGGCCGTGACCGCCGGAGATCTTCTGCCAGGTAAGTGCCGCTGACTCCTGACTGACCCGACCGACAGACACTGACAGTGACAGACCCGACCGACGGACATGACTGACAGTGACAGACCCGACCGACGGACACTGACAGTGACAGTGACAATTCCGATTCCGGTATCCGATAAGACGAAAATATCGGAACTAAGTATCGAAAGTCCGATAGAGCTAATATCGGCCGATACCCGATACTTGCGGTATCGTATCTCTCAACACTACTCGTGGCCTGAATAGGGAAATTGACTGGTTTATGTAAATTTCCTTTATGAATTGTGTGTTCTACTAACCACCCTATGTTGCCAATTCGGTGAGTCACTGCTGCTACTTAACCAGTACTCCCCTTATTAACTAATGCCCCTCTCTTATTTCCCTCCATGATTCCCTTATCCCCTGTGTTATTTATTTTACATGTCCCTTTATTAAGCTTATCTATGATTGCATATCTCATGACTCAGAGATTGTGGTGCCATAATTCTCTATGTTTACCAGTCTCTATACCACTACCGCTTTTATAGATACATATACCGAGGGTATACACCCTTATAGGGATGTTTCTTGTTGAGCCCACACACTGAGGCGGCTTTGCGCAACCGCTGTAGCGCTTGTTTATTCACTAGGACGTGACTTCCGGACCGGATGACGCACTTCCAGTCCGGCGGTCACGAGGGACGCTTCAAAAGCCGGCGTCCTCCAGCTGATCGTACGCCAGACACAGCAGGGCGCGGGAGCGCCGCTAGGAATCACTGACCAGCAGGTAACGATCCACTATACCACCAAGCTCCCTTACCAACAGTGACATCAGGGCACAGCACCTTGTCAATCATCTACTATACCCCAACGCTGTACTAAGCGCTACATTACCTGTTTTAACACCAGTGCATTGCACTTATTTACTAGCAGTTCCTCTTTTACAGGTGCATTTTGCTTAGTTTGTTTGGTATTTATCCACTATACCCTAATGCTATAGTAACATTACCCACTAACGGTTATACCAGGATATAGCTTATCGATAGATTTAACATTTATACCTATTACCCTAATGGCACACTAACATAGAGACATCTAGTCACTGTATATATAGATACTGCCCGCATATCTAGGCCACCTAGACTTTGTATTACCAATTACAACTCACGTTAGTATATAGCTAACGATTATACATAGTTAAACCTTAGCAGTCACAATGCACCGTCCATACTACAATTATTGTCATACAAATGTTCTGGTATATCAATATAATGACCTTTTCTACTGACATCTCTGATTTTAGGTGCATTATCACCTCCACAGTTGCACTATAATCCTCATTTGGACTTTCTGGTATTTACTATGTATTTCCAAGGTATTTATAAACTCTTAGCCTCTAGCTATCTAACTATTGGGCCGTTCACTCTGATTCTAATATTACACTTCCTTCCATAGAATCTCTTCTTATTTTCCTATATGAATCTACCATGATATAACGAAGGTAATCCTGTTTTTTCCAACTACACCCTTACCTTTGCCCTTTATTCAGTTCTTTGCATATATCAACTTGGGCTCGCACCCCCCATTTGATTTTCTGATTTTTTAATTTTTATGCTTTATGTGAATTGTTATCACTAATTTGTCAATCATTTGGTGCCTGTTGTTTTCTATGTTGACACTTTTTTCTTATTTTTCAGATTTTGAAGTGTTATTTGATTTTATTTTCTTTATGTTGTGTTTCAATTTTCTTTGTTTTATATGAGCTATGAAACTTACACCTTGTTTTGTCTTTTTAGCAATGTTTTGATAAAGACTCGGGAGAGTCGAAACGTCAACCATCTCGTTAAATCGCTTTATATTTTTGCTCCCTGTGTTGTCACAAATAAAATTTATCATTTTGCATGGAATTCCTTAGAGTGTGCGGTATATTCTATAATCCCAGTATTTAGGACGTTTTGTCCACTATACCTGCACCTCAAACTATTCTGACTAAGTGCACACCATTAATTCCTATAAGCTGATATCTGTGTGCGCTCAAAGTTTAGAAAGTTTAGGCCGGTTTTCCTTTTTTTGTTCTGGGTGTCACAGTACTGATATACAGCACTAGTTAGCCCAAAAATAAAAAAAAATAGGGCACACATTTGTCGTACTGGTAAATCAGTGGCAGCTCATATCTGTGTGTACTCGTTTGGCCAGTTTACCGGGGTTTTCTTTTTTTGTGTGTCCTGGGTGAAATTGTACTTATGTACAGCACTATTTAGCCCAAAAAAAACAAAAAAAACAAACAAAAAAATTTGTCGTAGTGGTATCTCCTTGCCGGCTGATATTTTTGCGTGCTCAAAGTTTGGCCAGTTTAGGCCGGTTTTCCATTTTTTGTCCATTTTTTTTATACAGCACTAGTTAGCCCAAAAATAAAAATAAAGCAGGGCACACATTTGCCGTAGTTATCGCCGTGCCAGTTAATATCCGTGCATGCTCAAAGTTTGGCCAGTTAAGGCCGATTTTCCTTTTTTTGTCCTGGGTGTGATAGTACTGATATACAGCACTAGTTAGCCCAAAAATAAAAAAAAAAAACAAGGCACACATTTGTCGTAGTGGTATCTCCGTGGCAGCTCATATCTGTGTGTGCTCAAAGTTTGGCCAGTTTACGGCGGTTTTCTTTGCTGTATCCTGGGTGAAATTATACTTATATACAGCACTATTTATCAAAAAAAAAAAAAAAAAAATTTGTCGTAATAGTATCTCCGTGCCAGCTGATATCTCTGCGTGCTCAAAATTTGGCCAGTTTAGGCAGGTTTTCTTTTTTTTTGTCCTGGGTGTGACAGTACTGATATACAGCACTAGTTAGCCCAAAATAAAAAAACACAGGGCACACATTTGTCGTAGTGGTATCGAAGTGCCAGCTGATATCTGTGCATGCTCAACGTTTGGCCAGTTTAGGCCGGTTTTCCTTTTTTTGTCCTGGGTGTGCCAGTACTGATATATAGCACTAGTTAGCCCAAAAATTTTAAAAAAACAGGGCACACATTTGTCATAGTGGTATCGCCGTGCCAGCTGATATATGTGCGTGCTCAAAGTTTGGCCAGTTTAGGCCGGTTTTCCTTTGTTTGTCCTTGGTGTAACAATGTGGTATTTGCAGGTACGCGGGAGGCAGTGACGAGTCAGAGACGGAGCAAGCTTAAATTTAACCTTTATATAGGGGTTATATGAATTACTGGTAAGCTGACAATAGTTCTCCTCACAGGGAAAATAGACATTAATACACAAATAACTGAACCCAACGACTACTCGGCAGGTGCCAACGACTATAAGGCCACGAGATGGCCGTCTAAAGGTCCTAGAACTATAATGGATAATTAATGGAGTGTCACTTATCCTTCTCTGATGTCCGGCAGAGCTGTTGTCCGGGAGATGTCCGTTCGGTGTCTCAGCCGCTGGGCCCAGCTGACGAGGAGCTGTCGTAGGCTTCGGGCGTTCCTACACCCAGGTGCGGATGGGGCGCAACAGGCCCTGGAGAAGTTCCCTGTTGTCGGGACCGCCCCTCACGGAGGCGAATTGGCGGTAGCCACGGATTCTGATGTGCAGGCCGCATCTGCGGGCTGGAGCGGGGCAGTGGCGGCCGCGGGTGTCAGAGTTCTGCTTCCTCCTTGCTCCGCTCGGGATCGTCCTCTCCCCTAGTCACGGGAGCCCACGCTGCTGGTCTATTCCTGCTCCCCAGTGCCTGCTGGGTTTCTCCTTCCTGCCTCTTGTCCGCCTCCGCGTCAAGTGCCCCCTGCTGGTCTCCTGTGCTCCTTTTATAGTCGCCCCAACCCCGTACTTTCCAGAACAGTCTCTGTGTTGTCCTGCAGTTCCTTTCCCCAGGAACTTACCCCCTGGGAACTTAAGTGATAGCTCCCTTGGTTCCGGCCCGGTCACACAGCGGGGGCTCTCTCTCCTATATTCCCCCATCCTTTGTGCTCATCAGTCTTCGGGCGAGGTTTTGGGAGGATTTGTGTTTACGTTTCGATGCTGAAGTTGTTTCTGCCACACGAACCGATCTTGTTCATATCGCTCAGGAGTTTTTCCTGCTGTAGACCGCTCGGAGCATTGCGGTTCAACGATCGGAATGGAGTCCTCTGGGTGGTGGCAGATGGTTGGGTGACCGGGACCGCCGGGGCACTGGCCCTGGAAGTGTCTGTTGTTTTTACAGGAAGATCCCCTTCATGTTCATCATCCCAGACGGCTACTGGAGGATCTGGGGCCTGCGGAGGGACCTCAGCCTGCTCGGGGTCCGCGGATATACAGGGTCGTATCATATTGCGGTGCACTGTCCGGATGGAATGGTCCCCTCCTTTTTCAGACTGTATCTCATATACTGGTCCGTCTGGACTTACTCCTCATAGTATTCGGTAGGGGCTTTCTTCCCATCGGTGGCTCAATTTGCTTTGAGGCCGCTGGTCTCGTACGAGTACGTGATCCCCTTTTTGGAATTCAACAGGCTGTGATGTGGCCTTCTCAGGGTTTTCCAAGTCTTGGAGTTTTGTCTGCACTAGGTTGTGTAGGGTCTGCAGACGATACTTGTGGTCCCGGACCCAGAACGGGACCCCTGCCCATGGTCGTTCTTCCTCTGGGTCTCGGTGATTCCTTTGCTTTCCCGTCCGAAGAGTAGCGCGTACGGGCTGCAGCTGGTGATTCGATGTACCCGGTTGTTATATACCCAGACCAGTTCGGGGACGTATTCGGGACCAATGGGTTTTCCCATCGTCTTCCAGGGTCCGTAACATTTGGATTAGAGTCCGGTTAAACTGTTTGCAGGCCCCATTCCCCTGCGGATGGTATCGTGTGGTCCGGGATTTGTCAATGCCATAAAGGCGATGTAGTTCTTCCATTACCTTCCCCAGGAAGCAGGCCCCCTGATCCGAGTGAATGCGTTGTGGGCAGCCATACTCCTGGATAAAGTTTTTACAGATAGCGTAAGTGGCCGATTCCACTGTTTGGTCTCTGGTTGGGGTCACCATGGCGAACTTGGTAAAATGGTCCACCATAACTAGGCAGTGCTCGTATCCCTGGTGGGCCGGACCGATGGTTAAGTAATCCACCATTAGCAGCTCGAGGGGTGCTGTAGTTAAGATTCTTTGTATGGGGGCTCATTGCTCTGGTGGTTTAGTCAACTCGCATAGGCGGCACGTACGACAAACTTCTTCCACTGTGGTTTGTAACCAGGGGTGGTAGGCTATTCGCTGTAGCCACTGGAAAGTCTTTTGTACCCCGAAATGAGCCCCTTTCTCATGAGCTTCCCGAGCAATTTCAGTTAGTAAGGCTCCCGGCACAACCACCTGCCATGCTGCTGTGGGTTCGGCACGCAGGGTTGTTTTTCGATACAATAGTCCATTTTTGATCACCAGTCTCTTCCATTGGCGGAGCAGTAGTACGGTGTCCTTAGAGAGAGTCTTCCTTTGAGCGTCATTAGGTAGCTGTTTCAGAGCGACCCACTGGCATAGGGCGCCGAATTCGCCATCTTCTTGTTGCTGGCGGATCCATTCATCCCGGGACTGCTCCAGAATGCTCCCAGTGGGTTTCACACAGGACTGTTCTCTGGCCACTGCTGTGGTCTCGGCGGATTTCGAGGAAAACAGCGTTTCTTCTCCTTCTAGCTCTTCATCCCGGCTCCATCCTGGGACAGTGTGCCGGATCCAGGAAAGGGTGTCGGCATTAACATTCTCCGCCCTCTTTTGTAAATAATTTTGTATTTGAACTTGGCCATCCTGGCCACCCACCGTTACTCCAGGGCCCCCAATTTGGCGTTTTCAAGGTGGGCCAGGGGATCGTTGTCGATTCGTACCACCACCTCGGAACCCGCTAGGTACTCCGCGAATCGCTCCGTCATGGCCCACACCATCGCCAGGAGATCGAGCTTGAAGGAGCTGTAGTTGTCGGGATTGCGTTCGGAGTTGTGAAGCGACCGGCTGCCATAGGCAATCACCTTCTCTCGGCCTTCCTGCATCTGCGACAACACAGCCCCCAGCCCTTGCAAGCTCCCGTCGGTGTGCAGAATGAACGGTTGCGAGAAATCCACGTAGACCAACACCAGGGCTTCCGAGAGTGCGGTCTTAAGCTCTCGGAAAGCTTCTTCCTGTGGTTCACGCCACTGGACCTTACAATTGTTAGCCGCGGCCGGGGTTCCTCTTAGTAGGTCTTGCAGGGCTCGGGCTCGGCAGGCGAAATTTTTCACGAAGTGACAGTAATATCCAGCCAGCCCTAAAAAGGCCCGCACATCCTTCACCGTCTCAGGAGTAGGCCACTCCCGTATCGCAGCGACCTTCTCTGGAGACGGTCACACTCCCTCGGCGGAAACGACATGCCCCATATATTCAATTTGTGTGCGGAACAGGTGGCATTTTTGGGGCTTCAACTTCAACCTGTACTTTTGCAGCCTGCCGAGCACCTGGCCCAGACGATGCAGGTGGTTCTCAAATGTGGTGGCATGTGGTAGATGATGATGTCGTCCAAGTATATCAGAGTGCCTTCAAAGTTGAGGTCGCCTAGGCACCGCTCCATTAGGCGCTGGAAGGTTCCGGGGGCGTTGGCCAGTCCAAACGGCATCCAATTGAATTCAAACAGTCAAATGGGCAGAATGAAGGCGGTTTTTGCCTGATCGTCTTCTGACATTGGTACCTGCCAGTACCCACTGGCCAAATCCAAGGTTGAGAAATATTTTGCCTGTCCCAGGGCCGACAGGGACTCCTCTATACAAGGAAGCGGATATGAGTCTTTGATGGTGCAGGCGTTCAACTTCCGGTAGTCCACACAGAACCACAGAGTGCCGTCTTTTTCCGCACCAACACTATGGAGGCTGCCCAGGGACTCTGGGTTTCGCGGATAACCCCTTTTCGCAGCATTTGGCTCAGCAGTGTCTTCACTTCTTGGTATAACTGCGGTGGTATCTGCTGATATCGTTCCCTGATGGGGGCTGTCCCTTCAGTGGGAATGCCGTGTGTAATAGCCGTGGTGCACCCGAAGTCGTCCTCATGGTTGGCAAATTCCTCTTGGTAATGGCCCAGGAGAGCTTCCACCTGGAGTATTTGGGCCGGGCCGAGGCCAGAGAGTTCGGCTCGCATTTTCTCCAAGATTGCTCGCCCGCCTGCTCAGGCGGGGGCTCTGAGGTCTGGACGGAGTGTACAGTTACAGCCCAGGGGTCCCTTGGACTCACTCCTATCTGTAACACCGGGGGCGGGAGCACCTCTTCCAGAGGTTTTACCAATTTTGCCATTTCCATGCGAGGCTTCAGGAGGATGTCTTGGTCTTCCAGGTTAACACACCACACAAGGACTGTCCCCTTCCTCAAGGTAGCCAGGGCGTGAGCCACCAGGAGCCTGGAGGGTAGATGTCGGGGAAGCATGGCTCCACCTGCACCTCTACTCCTTCCACATGGGCCTGGATGGACAGAGCGACCACTGTCTGTCCTGGCGGTAGCACGAGCTGTGGAGCTGCAGGTGCAGTCACTCTCCCAACACTTTCCTTCCTGGCAGGCCTCTTGAACTCGCGCACCCCGCACCAGCTGCTGGAAGACTTGCCCTTGAAGAGTGCGGGGGCTCCATTGTTTCAGTCTCTTGGGTGGGTTCATTGAGGAGAAGACTGACAAATTCTTTTAATATATTCATGCCCAGGGTGATGGTGTAGTTATCGGCCACGTCTCCCCGAGTCAGGATCATGCCTCGCTGACCCAATTGCTTGCCGCTCATCGAGATCTGCATCCATGCTACTCCGACGATGGGGATTGGCAATTGATTGGCAGCCACTAGCTTTATCACGGACCCCCACTGGGACCTTGTGGCTTCTGGGAACTGCTGCCGGAAGTAAGTCTCTGGCATGGTGGTTACTTGCGACCCTGTATCCACCAGGCAGCGCACAGCGTGGCCTTCAATCTCTGCCCAAATCAGCGGACACTTCGCAACCAGATCCTCGGGACTTCCACCACCCCACGTGGGGAGTTCTGGCTCCGAGCGGAGTCCCCCCAGCTCAGAGTCCACCAGTTGTAATGGCCGCCAGGGCGGGTATTTCACACGCCGTGAGCACTCCTGGGCTGAGTGGCCCACTTCGCTACAGTCACAGCAAGCGAGGGGTCGCGGAGGCCCCTGGCCACCTCAAGGGTTACTGGGGCTCCAAGTTGCCACACTCAGCCCCGGTTGGCGGCTCAAAGCTTCGGCCCTTCTGTTCACCTCAGCTAATTCACCTCTGATATTCTCCAGCTCCTGTCACATTTCCTTCACCCACTGGGGCTCACTGATGGTGTTCACGTCGGCTTCGGGCCTTCCCCACGAGGGCTGTCACCCCCTGCTCTCGCTCTTGTGTGCGTGCCTCGCTCCCTATCTCGGCGAAGGTCAAACGCGGGTTCAGCTGTACCCGCTCCCACAAGGCTTGCTTAGTCAGTGGGTCCACAATCCGGTCACCAAGAGGTCACGTAGGGTTATGTCAAGGGGCCCCACGCCTACCCTGTCCTTCCGCTCAATGGCCGTGTATAGCTCCTGCAACACATTCATATATTGGGTGATGGTCTCCCCCTCCCCTGCATGCGGCTGAACAGCCAGGTTCTCAGTTTCCCTACATCAATCAGGTCCCCGTAGATCTCCTCCCAGGTCTGCAATACCCGGACAAAAGTGTTCCATTGTCCCGGGGGTCTTAACATCAAGAAGTCCCGGGCCTTCCCCCCAATGCCATTATGGCCACCTCGGCCTCCAGATCAGGGGTCATAGGGTGCATCCTGAAAACCCCTGCATTTGTTTCGCCCAGCTCCACAGCATGGTATTACTGCCTGTGAACTTGTGCAAGTTGTACAACATGGCCCCCAATGATAAGCTGGACCTGCGGCCACCCCTGGCCCCTTGGTCTGCTGCTTCTCCACTTGGAGACTGCATCCTGCCAACTACGCCAAATGTGGTATTTGCAGGTACGCGTGATGCAGTGACGAGTCAGAGAAGGAGCAAGCTTAAATTTAACCTTTATATAGGGGTTATATGAATAACTGGTAAGCTGACAATAGTTCTCCTCGCACAAAAAGTAGACAATAATACACAAGTAACTGAACCAACGACTACTCGGTAGGTGCCAACAACTATAGGGCCGCGAGATGGCCGTCTAAAGGTCCATGGACAATTAACGGAGTGTCACTTATCCTTGTCCGGCAGAGCTGCTGTCTGGGAGGTGTCCGTTCGATGTCTCAGCTGCTGGGCCCAGCTGACGAGGAGCTGTCGTAGGCTTCGGGAATTCCTATGCCCAGGTGCAGATGGGGCGCAACAGGCCCTGGAAAAGTTCCCCGGCGTCGGGACTGCCTCTCTCGGAGGCGAGGTGGCGGCAGCCACGGATCCTGACGTGCAGGCCACAGCCGCGGGATGGAGCAGGGCAGTAGCGGCCACGGGTGGCAGCGCACAGGCTGCAGCCACGGGCTGGAGCGGGGCAGTGGCGGTCGTGGGTTGCAGTGTACAGTACGCAGCCGCGGGCTGGAGCGGGGCAGTGGCGTGTTGTGAACACGCTGGAGGCGACTTCGGAGCTGGGGCTACCTCTGGTGGTTGCTGAAGTTAATGAACCAATTGCTGAATGGCTTTCAGCTGGGTCTGAATGGTCTGATATAAGTGACCTGAACTCCCATCAGCCTTGCCGGTAATCAATTGTTCTTCCAGGTCTTGCTTGGAGCTCAGCTTGCATTCCTGCTTTCATTCAGATAAGTGATTTGCTGTTTTTTTTCCTCTGGTTGGATTTTCCTTGCAGGTTTGCTGCCTTGCAGTTGACATCAGCCTGGTCCCCTTTTGGGGCCTGGCGCTGCAATTGTTCTCAGTTTGTGTTTGCACTTTTGCTCTGTTCCTGTGTCACTTTTTATTTGCTGAATTGCTGTGTGTTACACCAGAGATCTGATTTAGGTGGTAGAGATCGTGTGATCTCAGGTTTTTTGTTAATCAGAAGTGTTGGTATTTTGGTCAGGGTTTTTTGGGTTGCAGTCAGAATTCTTTCCTATACTTTTCTATCTAGACAGAATTGGGCCCCAGCGTTTGCTCATTCTATTTTCTGTCTGTGTTCGTATTTTCTTCTTGTCTAACCGCCATTACATGTTTGGGGGCTTCCTATTTCTTTGGGAGTTCTGCTATAGGGCAGTTAGCTTTCATCTTTCTGCCTTTAGGTGTAGCTATCTCTCCGGCTGTGACGAGGAATCTAGGATCACCGTAGGCACGCTCCATGGCTACTTCTAGTGTTGCGGTTGTTAGGGTCTGCGGAACGCACCAAATATAAGATGTGGAGAGGTGCGTTCGCAGCCCGGGGTCCACCATGCAGGCGGAGCCTGCTGCTAGTAAAATGGCGCAAGAAGCAACTCTGTTATCCCGCAGAGTCGCCAAAATAAATGCCGTAACGCGCTGTGGCAAAATGCGCGAACTCTGTTAATCCACAGAGCCGCTAGAAGGAGTGCCGCAGCGCTATATGGCGATGTGTGCGAACTCACTTAACACAACTGAGTCGCAAAATAAACACGCTAGGGCGCTGTCTAGCGTTGAAAGTGAACCTTGTTATGTCACAGAGCCGCTGAGACAAACTTCTGTGTCCTGTCAGGCACCCAGGTACACAGTGAACAGCTAAGCGAACATAGAACGTGATCATGCGCTAATGTCTTCGTGGGAGTCACCCGCAATCTATGGCGTCTGAACGCCAGGCCCTGAATACGGCAATCAAACTCCTCACCGGTTATGCCGGCAATCTAGGGCATCTAGGACACCGACCCTGACCAGGTAGCATACCAAACTCCTCACCGATTAAGTCGGTATTCTAGGGGCTTATTTCAGCCGGGCCCTAACCACACACACGCATGACCACACTGGCGCTAAGCATATAACGATTGATATTAGCGCATGGCGGCCCAGCCATGCCACCCTTTTATAGCAACAGCTACAGGACCTGCCAGAAACAAGGACCAATGAGAAACTGTTCCAAAACACATGAAGTTTCAGGGCCTTCCTGGCGGACCAATAGGAGCTGCTGCAGTACCTGAACATGTGACCCCTGAACTCCAATGAGAGATCTTACCCTGGGCATGCTCAGAAGGGGAAACGCAGGACTTCGTCCCAAAGACATCTGCTCCAGTACTGGTTATAATAGCAGATCCAGGAGAGGCAGCAGCAAGTCTCTGCACAGTACTGGAATGGGCAAGACGCTGGGACTGACATCTCTGCTGAGCAGACTCAACTGCGGCCGGAGATGGATGGGAGACCGCAGCGGGACTGGTTCGAGACTCACCTTGTGCAGCAGCGGGAACTCAAACCCTAACATTACCTCCCCTCCTAGGGCCCCCCCTTCTTTGGGCCTCGCTGTGCTCAAAAGCAGCGATGAGCTGCGGAGCATGAACATGCTCGGCAGGCTCCCAGGACCTGTCCTCAGGCCCATAACCCCTCCATTCCACCAAATAATTTTTTTTTCCTCGTACCACCTTGCACCCAACAATGGCGTTCACCTCATGATCGTCGGTAGATGAACCCGACGTTCCGGCAGATGACTCGGAAAACCAGGACATGGCCACGGGTTTCAGGAGGGACACTTGAAAGGTGTCAGTGATACCAAGGCGAGGCGGAAGGGCTAGGCGGTAAACCACCGGGTTCACCTGCTCAAGAACTTTAAAGGGACCCAAAAAGAGAGGTGCCAACTTGGTGGACTCTACACGTAGCCTGATGTTTCGGGCAGAGAGCCACACTAGGTCACCAGGAGCAAATGTAGGAGCGGGGTGCCGATGGGCATCGGTCGAAGATCTCATCCTCTCTTTTGAGGCCTGAATGGCATCCTGCGTGCGGTCCCAAATGTCCCGCGCCTCCACAGCCCAGTCTGCCACCCTGGAATCGGCAGAAGACACGAGCATGGGCACTGGTACCCACGGATGCTGACCGTAGTTCAGGAGGAATGGGGTCTGTCCGGTGGAGTCAGCCACAGCATTATTTAGAGTGAACTCAGCCCACAGTAGCAAGGATGCCCAGTCATCCAACCTGGCAGAGACAAAATGTCGTAAGTATGTGACCAAGGTCTGGTTGGCCCTCTCCACCAACCCAATCGCCTCGGGATGGTATGCAGAGGAGAGATTCAACTCAATGCTGAGTAAACGACACAGCTCTCTCCAGAACCGAGACGCAAACTGGGGACCTCGATCACTGACAATTTTGTCTGGCATACCGTGTAGGCGGAAAATATGCCTAATGAATAATGCTGCCAAGGCCCGTGCAGACGGTAATAGTGGTAACAGCACCAAGTGCACCATTTTAGAGAAGTGGTCGGTTATCACCCAGATGATGGTGCAGCCCCAAGACTTGGGTAAGCCCACCACAAAATCCATCCCGACCATCTCCCAGGGCCTGTCTGCCACCGGCAAAGGGAAAAGTAGCCCAGCCTGCCGTTGTCGAGGGGATTTATTCTTGGCGCAGGAGACACACGCCTGAACATACTCCCTGGCGTTACGGGCCATCTGCAGCCACCAGTATGTCCTCACCAGCAACTCTGAAGTCCTTTTTGTCCCAAAATGTTCACCCACCCTGGATGAATGTGCCCAAGAGAGTACTTCCGGTCGCAAATTGGTGGGCACAAAAGTCTTGCCCGGAGGCACAGACTCAAACAAAACCGGAGCCACCGTTCTTAGGCTCTCTGTGGTGACAATAAGCCGAGGCTCCTCCTCCACCTCCTCAGAGGACACCACGGAGCGAGATAGAGCGTCTGCGCGAATACTCTTCTCACCGGAGAGGAAATGGAGGGTGAAATGGAACCGGGAGAAGAAAAAGGACCATCTGGCCTGACGGGAATTTAGCCGCTGGGCTGTCTGCAAATACACCAAGTTCTTGTGGTCCGTGAAAACTTGGAAAGGGAAGCGAGCCCCCTCCAGAAGATGTCTCCACTCGGAGAATGCCAACTTCATAGCCAGTAACTCCCTGTCCCGATGGAATAATTCTTCTCTGCTGGCGTAAAGGTCTTGGAAAAGAAGAAGCAGGGATGTTTCTGACCCTGGGCATTCTTTTGTAAAAGGACTGCTCCAGCACCAACAGAAGAGGCATCCACCTCTAAAATAAACGGTTTATCGACATCGGGGCGATGTAAGATGGGAGCACTGGCGAAATGCGACTTAATGGAGGAGAACGCCTTGGTGACCTCTTCTGACCACAACTTGGGAATAGCTCCCTTTTTGGTGAGGGCTACTGTAAGGAAAGGGATGCCACCATTTTGTATAGGGCCTATACCAGCCTCCATTTTTTTGGTTCACAGAGCCACAGACTGCTAACTACACAGGGCCTGTTAGCATATCCAGTACGACCGGTTTTGATGTCCACTATGAATCAAAAGGGCTTTAATATGCTAATTAGTTTAGGCCAGTGTCTGAATAAGATGGTCAGTCGTACGCTAAATAGCTCAGACTCGAGCCAGTATTTCCTGCTCCATATGAATTGCAGGCCAGTTAATATGCGTGCTTCAAAGTAAAGGGGAAGGGCCTAGCAGGTTTAAGAACTGTAGCCATGAACAGGCTGTTCTCAATCCATTTTCTCACAGCAGCAATAAGCACAAGGGACAGATTTGATTTGCCTTGCCAAGGGTGCAGCAACACATGCTTTGGGGACTATCAGCAACTGAAGACTGTTACCTGGGGACGGCAGAGCCCCCTGCCTTCCCATGACCATACTACCCGGTAATATTGATCTATAGCTTATACCTTTAAGCCTTGTACATTATCGTTGTATTTTTTCTCTGACTGCAAATCCATTGTAATTACGTTGTATAACTTTACTGTATATTTCTGTAATTATCTAGTGTGCCCTTAAGGCAATTAAACCATAAAATTAATCTTGGGCTGATGCTTTTACTCTGATTATGAATCTTAGAATACCCAGTGGGTAACAGGACACCCTCCCCGGCGGCCATTTGCTCTAGGTGCAGTTCCCTTACTGACCTGAGAGACAAAGGGGGCGCCGGAGAGCTGTACCTGTGGAGTTACGTCCCATTGGTGACATGGGAGGAAAGGGGTCGTCCTTCACATTTGGTAGCGGCGGTGGGATCAGAAGCTGTGATACCCGGGCTACCGTGTGGCGGTCGGCTTAGTTCCTCACAATTGGTGGCAGCGGTGGGATTAGAGTAATAGTGTGCATGGGACCCCTATTCCCAGACACTAGAGACTACCAGCGGTACTTTCACTGCTGGGGTCTTAAGGTCAGCCCAGCACTAGACGGTCAGAGTGTAAATATAACAAGTTGTGTGCAAGGTCAGGGTTGCAGCTGTGTCAGTAACCAAAGGTTCCCAAGATGGCAGAAGGCACCAGGAGTAGGGCAAAGGGGGAGGCCAATGCTATGGTCTATGAGGAGTTCGACACCGATGAGGGGGAGCTCAGCCAGGGCTCCCCAAGGAGCCAGATCCCCGTGCTCAGTCCCGCAGTGGACTGTCCACCCCCTGCCCGTTCCAGTGTGTACAGATCGGAGGCCCTTTTCCAAGCGGCTATGGCACAGCTCGAGGCTGGTAATGACGCCGCCTATGACAGACTCCTGGTGGCGGCAGAGAAAGCAGCAGAGCGTGAGCAAGCAGCAGCAGAGCGGGAGCAAGCAGCGGCAGAGAGAGCAGCAGAGCGTGAGCATACAGAACGCCGTAAAGCTGCGGAGCGCCGGCACTGACTGGAGATGGCTCAGCATGGGCCCCCGCTGGACGCATCAGGCCCACCGGAGACAAGGACTTCCAAGGTCCGGACGGAGGACTTTCCCTTGCTTGAAAAGGATGGAGACCTGGATTCTTTTCTGCTGGCTTTTGAGAGGATCTGCCTCCAACATCATCTGGCCTGGATCAGTGGACAAGGTACCTGACCCCCCGTTTGAGGGGTAAGTCCCTGGAAGTTTTGGGGGACTTACCTGCCGGGGAGGAGCAGGACTAAAACAGCATCAAGCGGGCCCTGATCCAGCACTACAACCTCACCCCGGAGTCGTACCGCAGGAAGTTCAGGAGCCTGCAGCGGGGTTCAAAGGACACCTGGACCGACCACATGCGGGCCCTGCTGAGAGCTGCGGAGCACTGGACCTCGGGTCTAGAGCTCACTACCCGCCAGAGGTCCAGGAACTGTTTGTCATGGAGCAATTCTTGTGGAACTGCCCAGAGGACCTCCAGCAGTTCCTCCGTGACCGGAAACCAAAGGGGGCTTCTGCTACAGCCGCCCTAGCAGACGAGTATGCCAACAACAGGGCGCCGGAGCCAAAGAAGCCTGCCAGCAGCACCTGGAAAGGGGGTAAGCCCAATCCTGCCCAGCCCCATATCCAGCCCCCAGAGTGCAAGGGGTGTACCCCCGGCTGCCCTCTCCAGGCCAGGAACAGAACCTGATGTTGTCATAATTGCAATCAGCCAGGACACTTTAAGGCTGCGTGTCCCCAGCGCCAGAAGGCCCCATCCCTGACCCAGAAACCGACCACCGTTTTGTGTGTGGGAGGGGGTGGTGGGAGGTCCCTAGACAATTACCAACCAGTCACCATCGGCCGCTCAGCGGTCATGGGACTGCGGGACACAGGCGCTGAACGAACCCTGGTATGCACTGAGGTGGTGTCCCCGCGAGACTTGGTACCTGGGAAAACCCTTTCCATCTCCGGAATTGGAGGCGTTGAACCGGCGCTGCCCGTTGCCAAGGTGTATTTGGACTGGGGCGCCGGGAGGGGGATGCGGGAGGTGGGAGTAACGCCAAATATTCCTGCAAATGTGTTGCTTGGGACCGATTTGGGGCGGCTAGTGTCCCAGTATGTGGCCACTGAACCCCAAGTTCGGCTCCCCAAGAATGTCATGACTCTACTGTGAATGCTAATGTTAATGTATTGAATGTGCCTCCAACAGTGGAGGAGGGAGTGAAACCTGATGGTAAGCCATGCATGACACTACACACACAGGGCTCACAGTGAGGACAGGTGAGGAGGCTGCATGGGAGAGCTCAGAGGTGGGGGGAGGGGCTGCTATGGGCAGTGTAGGGCCCCTAAGTGAACCCAGCCTGCTGAGTCTAGGGCCCCTGCAGGAAGAGGAACAGGCCATGGGGGGAGGGGGCGTCCCGGGAGAGGAGCCACCAGGTAGGACCCCAGGGCAGGAGTTCCCCACATCCGGGATGTCAGGAAGTCAGGGAAGTCTGCCTGACCCGGCGACTTGGTCAGGGAACGAGGGAAAGCAGGCGCTACCCGTGGTCTCAGCGGTCGTGGCCGTTGTTACCAGGAGTGGGAGCGCTGAAGCCCAAGGAGCCTCGCGGAGGTCCGACGGTTTCCCCCTCTCCGACCAAGTGGCTGCCGAGTCAGACAGTAGCCAGGAGACAGATCCCGGGGAACTGACAGAGGACATGGCAGTTTCATCAATTCTTGCCACATCAAGTCAGGGATTTCAGGCAGCGTTGGAAGCTGACACTAGCCTGAAGACTCTCTAGGAGCAGGCGGCACAGCCTCCCCTGGAGTCCGACCGCGAGCGAGTGGTCTGGGACCAGGGACGGCTGTACCGGGTAACGGTCCAGCAGGGTTCACCGGAGGCGTGGCCCAGGGACCACAGTTAGTGGTACCCCATCCGTTCAGGGCGGAATTGTTGCGGATCGCACACGAGATTCCAATGGCCGGACACCTAGGGATCACTAAAACCAGGGCCAGGCTAGCTCAGCATTTCTACTGGCCTGGAATGAGGACCGAGGTAATAGCCTACTGCCGTTCGTGTGACACCTGTCAGAGGGTGGGGAAGGTGGGGCCGCGCCCCAAAGCCCCACTGGTAACTCTGCCCATCATCGAAGAGCCTTTCTCGAGGGTGGCTGTGGATCTCATTGGACCTCTGTCCACTCCCAGCCACTCCGGGAAATGCTTCATACTAACGGTAGTGGACTATGCCATCCGGTACCCGGAGGCGGTAGCTTTGTCGTCCATTCGGGCTGACAAAGTGGCCACTGCCTTACTGGAGATTTTCTCCAGAGTGGGGTTTCCGAGGAAATGCTCACCGACCGAGGGACCCAGTTCATGTCGCAGCTGATGGAGTCTCTGTGTAAGCAGGTACAGGTGCAACATCTGGTGGCCAGCCCGTATCACCCACAGACCAATGGCTTGTGTGAGCGGTTCAATGGCACCTTAAAGCAGATGCTGAAGATGTTGGTCGACTCCCACGGGAGAGACTGGGAGCGGTATCTCCCACACCTGCTGTTTGCTTACCGGGAGGTCCCACAGGCCTCAACGGGGTTCTCCCCCTTTGAGCTCCTGTACGGGCGACGTGTACGGGGGCCCCTTGCTCTGGTGAAGGAAGCATGGGAAGGGGATTTAGCCACCCCTGGAGTGTCAGTCATTGAGTATGTCGTGCGCTTCCGGGACCGAATGATGGCCTTGACACGGCTGGTGCATGAAAATATGACCCAAGCTCAGCTGACCAGAAGCGATGGTACGACCAGAATGCTTGTGAGCGGACCTACCAGGTGGGTCAAAAGGTGTGGGTACTGGTTCCCGTACCCCAAAACAAGCTTCAGGCGGCCTGGGAGGGTCCATACCTTGTGCACGAGCAGCTCAACGCCGTCACCTACCTGGTCACCCTGGACCACGCCCGTGGAAGGAGGAAGGCCTTCCATGTGAACATGATGAAGGCCCACCATGAGCGGGAGGCTTTGCCAACCAGTGTGCAACCTTTCAGAGGACAGAGAGTCAGAAATCCTCCTGGATCTGCCACCCTAGCCAATGAGAGGGTGCGGTAGGGCGCACGGGGGAACACAGAAATGTGATACCCTCTAGCGCCCTCAAAAGCAGGGAGGTGTAAGGAAAGGGATGCCACCATTTTGTATAGGGCCTATACCAGCCTCCATTTTGTCGGTTCACAGAGCCACAGACTGCTAACTACAAAGGGCCTGTTAGAATATCCAGTACGACCGGTTTTGATGTCCACTATGAATCAAAAGGGCTTTAATATGCTAATTAGTTTAGGCCAGTGTCTGAATAAGATGTTCAGCGTATGCTAAATAGCTCAGACTCGAGCCAATATTTCCTGCTCCATATGAATTGCAGGCCAGTTAATATGCGTGCTTCAAAGCAAAGGGGAAGGGCCTAGCAGGTTTAAGAACTGTAGCCATGAACAGGCTGTTCTGAATCCATTTTCTCACAGCAGCAATAAGCACAAGGGACAGATTGATTTGCCTTGCCAAGGGTGCAGCAACACATGCTTTGGGACTATCCAGCAACTGAAGACTGTTACCTGGGGACGGCAGAGCCCCTGCCTTCCCATGACCATACTACCCTGTAATATTGATCTATAGCTTATACCTTTAAGCCTTGTACATTATCGTTGTATTTTTTCTCTGACTGCAAATCCATTGTAATTACGTTGTATAACTTTACTGTATATTTCTGTAATTATCTGTGCGCCCTTAAGGCAATTAAACCATAAAAATTAATCTTGGGTGATGCTTTTACTCTGATTACGAATCTTAGAATACCCAGTGGGTAACAGGACACCCTCCCGGCGGCCATTTGCTCTAGGTGCAGTTCCCTTACTGACCTGAGAGACAAAGGGGGCGCCGGAGAGCTGTACCTGTGGAGTTACGTCCTATTGGTGACGTGGGAGGAAAGGGGTCGTCCTTCACATTTGGTAGCGGCGGTGGGATCAGAAGCTGTGATACCCCGGGGTACCGTGTGGCGGTCGGCTTAGTTCCTCACAGCTACCAAGGGAGCTACCAAAGTAGAGAAGTGGGGAATGAATTGGTGATAGTAGTTAATGAACCCCATAAAGCGCTGCACCGCCTTAAGAGAGTGGGGTTCTTGCCAATCCATCACAGCCTGTAGTTTGGTAGGATCCATAGCCAATCCCTTGGCGGAGATGATATAGCCCAGGAAAGGTAGAGACTCCTGCTCAAACATGCACTTCTCCAACTTCGCATATAGGGAATTTGCTTGCAAGAGGTCGAAGACCTTGCAGACATCTCTCCGTGGGAGGCCATATCTGGAGAAAAGATGAGAATGTCATCCAGATAGACTACCACCGAGGTGGTCAACATATCCCGGAAGATGTTTTCACAAAGTCTTGGAAGACAGCTGGGGCATTACAGAGCCCAAAGGGCATTACCAGATATTAATAATGCCCATCCCTGGTGTTAAATGCCGTCTTCCATTCGTCCCCCTCACGGATGCGAATCAGGTTATACGCACCCCGCAGGTCTAGCTTAGTAAATACCCTTGCTCCCCGAAGCCTGTCAAAGAGCTCAGACATTAGCGGCAAAGGATACTTATTTTTCACGGTGATAGCGTTGAGACCCCCATAATCAATGCACGGATGTAATTCTCCGTTCTTCTTCTGCACAAAGAAGAACCCGCTCCCGCTGGTGACACCG
Organism: Oophaga sylvatica; assembly: GCA_033576555.1. Lineage (NCBI taxonomy): Eukaryota > Metazoa > Chordata > Amphibia > Anura > Dendrobatidae > Oophaga > Oophaga sylvatica. The sequence goes on from JARQOD010000001.1 coordinate 524,968,373, forward strand.
ACTTCCTAATGAATCCCCTAGCCAAGTTCTCCTGAATATATTGGAACATGGCTTCTGTCTCAGGAAGAGAGAGTGGATAAACCCTTCCTCTAGGAGGCTCAGCTCCAGGCAAGAGGTCGATAGGACAGTCATAGGGGCGATGAGGCAGAAGAGTCTCCGCAGCCTTCTTCGAGGAAAACGTCGGCATAAGACCAATAGACCTTGGGAAGAGGAGAGAGGTCTATGGGTATCTCAGTGGTGTTGACCTGCACGCTGTCCCTAATGCATCTGCCTTTTACATAAATTACCCCAACCCAGAATTCTCCCTGAAGACCACTCAATATAAGGAGAGTGGTGGCGGAGCCAGGGTAATTCCAACAAAACCTCATCTATACCCTCAGGGAGGATAAAAAATGATATATTCTCCTGATTGGAAGGAGACATAGACAAGGTGAGTGGGACAGACTGATGGGTGATTTGTGTGGGCAGAATTGCTCCGCTCAAACCCGTACCGATACTGGTTCAGCCAGCACACCAAAGGCATGGTGTGTCAAGAAGCAAAAGAGGACAACATAAAATTCCCCTCTGCCCCAGAATCTACACACAGCTTGACGGGTAGGGGGGGGGTAGAACCGTGGGTAATTATCCCCTTGAGGAGCACTTTAGGGGCAAAACTCATGGACTCCAGTGACCCTGTTCCTACGGATACTGGGCGCGACCGTTTATTCAGCCACTGTGGACACGGTTGGCAAAATGTCCCTGCTGCTGGCAAATATAACAAATCGGGGATGGACGAGTGACCTGAGATTTAGATCCTGCAGGAGCAACCTCCTGAAGGTCGGGCGCTGAACAGGCGGCTCGTGGAAACGGAGGTCGACGCGGGTGAAAATAGCGATAAGCTTCTCCAGTGTGGCAGGAATCTCCCTGGTAGCCAAGGCGTCTTTCCACATGACCGCCAGTCCTCTCCAGAACACGGGAATGAGGACTTTATCTGGCCACTCTAATTCCCAGGCCAGAGTCCGGAATTGGACAGCAAAATGGCTGACAAAGCCGAACCCTGGGTACTTCCAGCAGTTGGAGCGCGTATCGTGGGTGACCTGGAGGTCTAGAAAAACCTTTTTCAGAGCCTCCAGAAAAACGAGAAGCGCTCTGCACCCCACGGTCGTCGCGCTCCCACAGCGGCGTTGCC
>JARQOD010000001.1:524969640-525076923 GCA_033576555.1 Oophaga sylvatica
CTCCTCCTCCTCCTGTTCAGCCTCCATGTCAGAAATGAGCACATGAGTCACAAGCTGGAAGCATCGCAGCACTGCAAAAGCAAAGCGGCAACAGGCTGTGCTGAAGCTAATTTGCTTAGGTGATAAACCGCACAATGCTGCAGAGTTGTTGACAGCTCTGAAAGAGCAGGCAGATGTGTGGCTGACACCGGTAAATCTCCAGCCAGGCATGGTAGTGTGTGACAATGGCAGGAACCTGGTGTCGGCTTTGAGGCGAGGCGAACTGACACATGTACCATGCCTGGCCCATGTGCTGAACCTCGTTGTTCAACGTTTTCTAAAAAGCTATCCAGAGCTGAAGGATCTGCTGGTTAAAGTACGTCGCCTGTTTGCACAATTTAGAAAGTCAGCTACAGCTTCAGCCGCCCTTGCTGTGCTTCAGCAGCGATTGCAGATTCCGGCTCATTGACTGGTGTGTGATGTCCTCACGCGTTGGAACTCTACACTGCATATGTTAGAAATTATTTGTGAGCAGAAGCGGGCAGTTGTTGAATACCAGCATCAACAAGGCCATTGTTTGTCAGGTTTGACTCCACACATGAGACCTCAGGAGTGGACATGGATGTCAGACATATGTAGCATCCTCCAAAACTTTGAGGAGTGCACAAAGATGGTGAGCGGCGATGACGTCATAAATAGCGTCACCGTCCCGCTCATCTGCATTCTGGAAAGCTCTCTGCTCACAATGAAAGAGGAGGCTTTGCAGGCGGAGCACGATGACATGGATCAAGGAACCATACAGGATGATTACACACAGCCCAGCCTCGTGTCATCCCAACGTGGATTGGTTGACAATGATGAAGAGGAGTAGGAGGAAGAACAGGAGTTACTTTCATGCGCTATAGACGGGACTACAACCACAACTGTCATACCGTCTGTTCAGCGTGGATGGCCTGAGGACAGGGAAGAAGAGGAAGAGGAGGAGGAGGAGGACACCTTGGTCAGTCGTCCTATTGGTGAGGACACGGAAGTCTTGCCTGTTACCAGTCTGGCACGCATGGCTGACTTTATGTTGTTCTGCCTTTCCGGTGACCCTTGTATTGTCAAAATATTGGGTACCAGTCATTACTGGCTAGTGACACTTTTAGACAAACGGTACAAGGATAACTTTCAATCTCTTGTTCCAGAGGTGTACAGGTGTACCAAAATGGTGCAGTACATTAGGGCCATTGTTGCAGAATTATTAAAAAAATTCCCATCTCAAAACACTGGCAGCAGAGTTAACAGTTCGTTGGCCAACCAAGCAGGACAGGCGAGACAGACACAAGTCCACTCCAGCAGAGGCAGGGGAATACTGGCAGAGTTCTGGGACAATTTTCTTAGACCCTTCCATCGCCCATGCACTGAGGCGCGAGGTAATCTCACAAGGAATGCAATATTCTCTAAGATGCTGAGAGAGTACCTTGCTGACCGTACCAACGTCCTACGTGATTCCTCTGTGACTTTTAATTATTGGGTATCCAAACTGGACATGTGGCATGAGCTGGCTCTCTACGCCTTGGAGGTCCTGGCCTGCTTGCTGCTAGCGTTTTGTCCGAGCGGGTTTTTAGTGCTGCTGGTGGCATTATCACAGATAAGCGCATTCACATTTCAACGGAAAATGCAGACAGGATGACTCTCATAAAAATGAACAAGGGATGGATTGGGCCTGACTTCTCGACACCACCAAATGATGACAGTGAAGCATAAACTCAAATGTATGTTTTTTTTGGGAGGTGTATTCCCATGCACCTCTTCACAACCAGACATGGATATATGCTTCCTGATTTTGTCTATTTGGTGTCCTCCTCCTCCTTCTACTCATCCTCACTGTCCACCACCACTTGAACACCAGGGTGAACGTATTCAGTCATGCTCCGGTCATTCTATGTTTTGACAAGGGTGTTATGATGCCCGTCACCAATATACAAAAAATATGTACACCCCCAAGGGGAAATGTATGGGCATTCCAAGTCTATGAGACCCGCTCCTAGAAATTGGGCCTATTTTTTAATCAGACCTTCCTCCACGTCTGATAATCCACCGCAACTAGATCAAAAGGGTTTGTGTTCCGTGCAGCTACAGCCAGTGTCGCATTATTAACAAGGGTGGGTGGTTAGGCTGTGCGTAAAAGACTTGTTCTGAAAAAGGTTGAGGTGTACCACACAGGGAAATGTTTGCCAGCCCATACACTAAGTGTATGGGCATTCCAAGTCTAGGAGACCTGCTCCTAGAAATTGGGCCTATTTTTTAATTAGGACTTCCTCCACGTCTGATCATCCACTGCCACTAGATCAAAAGGGTTTACGTGTTCTGTGCAGCTACAGCCAGTGTCGCATTATTAACAAGGGTGGGTGGTTAGGCTGTGCGTAAAAGACTTGTTCTGAAAAAGGTTGAGATGTACCCCACAGGGGAAATGTTTGCCAGTCCATTCACTAAGTGTATGGGTATTGCAACGCTAGGGGACCCGCTCCTTTTTAATGGGACATTTTTTGGTAAGAGGCCCTCCTCCCTGTTTCTTCCAAGGGGGGATTGGAGTTATTGGGGTGCATATGACTTGGTAGCAGGGCAGGCCTTGCATTCAATGCATAAGAAAACAGAATAGGAGTACAAAATGAATAATGTGAAGTGGATTTTCCTGGGCCCATCCAGTACCTGGGTTCAAAGACTTATTGGGGTGCATGTGACTTGTTGGTAGCAGGGCAGGCCTAGCATTCAATGTAACATTTTTTATGGAAGCCGTCCAGGACATCTCGTGAAAGGGGTATTGGGGTGCGTCGTAATTCTTGGCAGCCCATCCACTCACTGCATAGGCTATAACAGTTTCGGAGACCCACTGTTTAATAATGGCCCTTTAAGCAGATTAACACTGCCTGATGCCCCTGTAAAAATAGGCACTGCAACTTTAAGAGTCCCTCCTTCATAAATGAAACAAGATATGTCTGCTTATGTGTCACACACCACATGGCCAGCTAGGGTTGGTAAATGTTACAATGACATTTCCCAGTGAATGCATTTGTTTTGATTGAAAGCAATGTTAAAGTTGAAAAACGCTTCAAAAACGCTGCGTCTGAACATGGCCCAAGTGGTGGAGGAACATTTTTGTCTGGGCTTATTTATTTGCCTTATATACAAGCCATTAACCTGGAAACGATGTACCTTAACATATTTCCCAGCAAAATCCGGTTTGGTTTTGTTTTGGTATGTTTTTTGGTGCATGGGTAAAAATGGCATGAAACTCTGACAACATTGTTTAAAGCTGTGAACTACGAGTCAGGAATGCTTCCTGGGGCGATCCCCATGATGGCCCCGTGTCATTTGAGAGTGTTTTCATCATTTTCAGATGTTTTTAGACCTTAAAAGGACCCCTGGGGGATCGTGGTAAAAATGCTCGGGTCTCCCATAGACTTAAGGGTATGCCACACTAAGCGAGATCGCTAACGAGATCGCTACTGCTGCGTCACCATTTATGACGCAGTTGCGATCTCGTTAGCGACTTAGCTGTGTGTGACATGTAGCAGCGATGTGGCCCCTGCTGAGATGTCGCTGATCGCTTATGAACTTTCTGAGCCGTTTTTTGGTCGTTAGTGTCCCGCTGGTGAGCCTGAATCGCTGAGTGTGACACCCTTTATGAACAACTTCACCAGCGTCGCAGGTGGGACTAGATTTTCCCAACGACCACAGAGGTCGTTATACAGATCGCCGATGAGTTGTGTTTGGAATCACAGATCGCTGATGAGTTGTGTTTGGAATCTAACTAGCGATCACATAGCGATCGCACTAGCGATCTCGCCAGGTTAAGTCGTTGTCGTGATCGCTGGTGCGATCGCTAAGTTTGGCAGTGCCTTTACATTGGGCTCGTTGTTCTGTACGAGTACCCGAGTATTCCAATTTGCTCAACCCGAGCAACGAGCATCTGAGCATTTTAGTGCTCACCCATCACTAATCTTAATCTTTTTGTCCTTGATGAAGATAAGCCACTGAGGGTGTCTAGAAGTGATGTATTCCTCCATTTGTATGGGATGTTTTGGAGACGTAGCTGTTGGTCAAAGCTATCTAAGGTGTATGAACATCGAGGTCTTTGGTCTTGGCCACCCTAGTAGATCAGTGCATTATACCCACTAGGTATGTTGCACTGGGCAGTACGCCATATGGCTTACATAGTAATCTGGTGGCGACTGTAGCGCTGGCATCCCTGCATGCTACCTCACTCCCCCTGGCATGGATGTCGACTTACTCTCTGTCGCATCCCTCTTTCTCCTGCTGCTGCTGCCACCCAGGGTCTGCGCATGGCTCGCAGATCCCTGGGCACTGTCCTTAGGACGTGCATGCACTCCCACTCTCTTAGAATGACATTTTAAAGTGTCCCCATCTACTGGCAGAGAGACACTTATTATTTAAGGCACATCTTCCTGATGGGAGGTGCCTGAGCAATGTGTTGCCAGTCCTTTGCACTATTGCTAGCTGTCAGGTTCCCAGTACTGGTCAGATATGAGCTGCCATGGAGATACCACTACGACAAATGTGTGCCCTGTTTTTTTGTTTTTTTTGGGCTAACTAGTGCTATATATCAGTACTGTCTATCTTGCAGGAACAGCTGACACACTCCAGCCAGCATATGGTCTCACAAGGGATCTGAGGATCTCATCTCGGTACCTAATGGCAGTCAGGCTACCCCAAAGAAATGCCACCCCACATCATTACTGACCCACTGCCAAACCGTCATGCTGAAGGATTTTGCAGGCAGCAGATTGTTCTCCACGGCGTTTCCCGACTCTGTCACGTCTGTCACATGTGCTCAGTGTGACCCTGCTTTTATTTGTGAAGAGCACAGGGCACCAGTGGCGAATTTGCCATTCTTCGTGTTCTGTTTAAAAAGCCAAGTGTCCTGCATGGTGTCGGGCTGTGAGCACAACCCCCATCTGTGGACGATGGGAACTTAGACCATCCTCATGGAGTTGGTTTCTAACCGTTTGTGCAGACACATACACATTTGTGGCCTGCTGGAGGTCAATTTGCAGGGCACTGACAGTGCTCCTCCTGTTCCTCCTTGCTCAAGGAGCACATTCACGAAAAAAAAAATCTTATCCATTAAAAGTTATATATTTATTATTACTTTAGTAAAAAAGGAACTAACTGTATATGTTCCCTATCAAACACAAAGACAATTGGCACTTACAAACGATAAGTAGACATTAGTGATAAACACAAGTGCTCACTACTCCAGTTTGCCGAGGGTGCTCGGGAATGCACCAAGTACTCGAGTGATATGTTAAAGTCCCTGCGGCCTCATGTTTCGAGGCTGTTAGACAGCCACAAAACATGTGGGGATTTCCTGACAAACAGGCGCTCGGCAAACTCGAGTAACATGCATTTGTGCTCATCACTAGTAGATATATAATCTATCAAAAATCAGTGTATCAATGTATTTATATGTATCACACCATTGTTCATAGGTAGATAGGGGGGAGGGAACGTGATCCTTTTCCTAATAATTTGCCATATTATTTTTCCTTCCTTGCCACAGATGATGGCACTAGGGATGAGCGGTTATTACTCGAGTATCACGATGCTCGGATGTGCTCGTTATTCGGGGAGTAATGTAAATTTAAATGTAAAACTCGAATCCCCGCCCTGCATCTTTGGCGCTTGTTATGCAGCCAAGAAACATGCAGGGATTGCCTGTGAGTCACTGTAATGCCGTTGCCATCTTAGTTGTGGAATTACTGTGATTGGCTTGCCAAGTGACATCTTCAGGGATTATAAAAGAATCGCCCGGCTCGGCACAAGGACGCCATTGCACAGCTCTGTGACACTTTGTATTGGAGGGAGATAGAGCTTTTCTAGGCCTGTATGTACACAATTTAACAAATCAGAGACCAGCAGTGTTAATACTGGGAATAATGACCATTGGATCAGGCCACATACATTCCCCTTTTGGACACATCACTAGATGTAAGTACAGTCTGCCTCCATAGGTAGATATACTGTAGGTCTTAACACACAGCTGATAGACTAGGGGATATCTATTCATATCTATTTATTACTATCTATTTTTCCTTCATTATATGTGCGTACTGGTCCGTCTTTTTAGGAATTATCTGCTTTTTCATTTTGTTAATTTTATCTTTGTATCAATAGAGATGTAAACTTTATGAGACTTTATTTCACCTATTTTCTTGTGTTGGTAATATACAGTGTTACATGGTCTGGTCTGTGAACATTTCTGTGAGCTCTAAAACTGCTAAAAAGCTTTTAAAAATTTGGTAGGTTTCCATTTCTCAGGCATACAGTGTTAAAGGGAATCTGTCACCCCATTTTGGCTATATCAGATAAAGATATGCCTGAATAGTGCGTCCCATAAGTAACCTATCGGTATCTATCATATATCCTGACACCCCCGTTTTCATGCCCAAATACCTTTGCAAATTTCGGTTTTCTGTATGCTAATCTGGGCGTAGTGTTCCCACGATTGTGCGTTTTAAAATCCCCCCCACGCCTGCGCAGTGTGCTTTGCCCAACAGTGGGCAAAGCATAAATTCATTACAGCGCATGCGCAACTATTTTCGGTCACTTTCCTTGCCCCGGAAATGACTGCTTGCCTTGGACGACTTCCGGGGCAAGGAAAGTGACCGAAAATAGGACCTCATTAAGTCCATTAGGCTGCATAGAGCCAATTTTGTAGATCCACCGAGCCTCCAATTTAGCTAAGCTTTTCTTCCAGTCACCACCTTGGTTATCAATGTGGACCCTATCTATACCAATGATTTTGAGAAGGTCAGGGTTGCAGTCATGACTGACCTTGAAGTGTCTCGGTACTGGTTTGAGATTAGATAGATCGTCTGACTCTTGGGCATTTTTAATATCTCTATAATGTTCCCTAACCCTGACCTTCAATGGTCTGGAAGTAAGGCCCACGTATATTCTCTTGCATGTGCAAGTGGCATAATATACCAACCCAGCAGTATTACAAGTAATATGCTGAGTGATATCGAATGTCCTATTGCCACTGCTGGAGACAAAAGTGGATGCCTTATGCATATTCGGACACGAGATGCAGTTCTTACAGGGAAAAAAAAAACATTTTTGACCTTGCGATCCAAATGCTTTGTTTGGATTAGGTCCAGCATAATAGCTATATACTAGCTGGTCTTTCAGATTGCTTGACTTTCTGAATGTTATCGAAGGCCTGTGAAAAATATGTTTACCAAGCGTTTTGTTTGTTAGTAGGAGAGGCCAATACTTCTCCAAAGCACATTTGACTTCTGACCATTTTTCATTATAATTAATTTCATTATAATTAATATTAACACTTTCACGGAAACCAATCAATAAAAAGAATGGTACCACACAATGGTATATTAATCAATAAAATATTTCCTTTATTACAATTCTTAAAAGTTAACAAACAGGTGCAAAGATATATACCGAGGGACAATACTTTCCTATGAAACCACCACTACAGCCACAAAATACAAATACATATGTATGCACAAAAATATATGTGACCCTGTTTACTAGTAACACAGAGGTTTACAGCTGTATTATCTTAATAAATCAAGACCGCCAACCAAGGGCATATGTCAACATATAACTAATGAAAATACGTATAACGGCAATCTAACTTTTGCCCAGAGAAAAGCTATTAAGGAACTTGGGAGACACAGGGAGATAGTCATAAAGCCTGCGGACAAAGGCAGCAATGTGGTTATATGGCCAACTAAATTCTATGAAAAGGAAACCTTTAGACAGTTGAGGGACACCACATGCTATCATAAAATTACATTTAATCCAACTTTTTTAGAGTTGAGAGTCCTCAGTGGTTGATACCTTTTAATGGCTAACTGAAAAGATGGTAACAAATTGCAAGCTTTCGAGACTACTCAGGTCTCTTCATCAGGCATAGACTAATACAACATCTGAAGAATCACATATTTATACACAAAATAGCATAGAAAAAATGCAATAGGTAAGACAAGTGACGTGAAGCAGAATAGTCATTATGGCAGAGGGATGAGCATAAATATTGGAACAGTTCATAGATAAGGAGTGTGAAAGTTTTATTACCCTCTGATTGGGGTCTGGTAATGTTTTGTGATGTTTTCACAGGGTATTTGGAGTAAATTCCTTAATTGATGTAATAGGCCATAAATCCATGTGATAGGTTCATTCCAGCATTAAGAGTGTCAAAGGTCACCATCAATTTGTATTCGCAAATTCTTCTTTGTCTCAGAGATGTGAAATTGCCTCTGAGTACAAGTATTTTCATATCTAACAAGCTATGATCAGGGGAGCAAAAATGTTTTGCCACAGGTAGATCCATTCTTTTTTCTCTTATTGTGTGGCGATGAGAATTCATCCTTGTTCTCAGTTTTTGCCCGGTCTCCCCCACATACAGACCCCCAGTTGGACATTTAGTACATATAATTAGGTACACCACATTAGATGTGATGCAGCTGAAAGTACCTGGTATCTTGTAGTCCCGATGGGAGTTGGGGATCTTTATCTTGTCCGTGGTCATTATAAATGGACAAGTTTTGCATTTCTTCTGGTTGCAAGGAGAGGTTCCTGCAGCTGTTGGGGAGGACAGGGAACTTCTGACAATGATGCTTCTTAGATTTGGGGGCTGCCTAAAACACAGTAGAGGGGGATCTGGAAATATGGATTGTAATCGGGCATCTTTTTGTAGTAAAGGTTGTAGTTTCCGTGCAGCTCCCCTTAGCACCTCCAGATTTGGATTGTAGGTGACAGTAGTATAGGAACTGTAGTATTCGTCAAACTCAATTTGACAGGTCGACACGCCCCCTATCATTTAATCCGTCTCCCTGTCAGCTTGATCCAGGTCGTCATGCCCCCTGGCTGAACTTTGCTCAGGCTGAGAAATCTGAGCTGCTGGATTTGTGAATTTCAATCAAAGTGATTTATTTGTCTCTATTGATATTTTATCCACTGGATTAGATTAGTCTGTGGAGTATTAGTGTAACTTTTAAGGAGCCAGTAAATGTATAAGGAGTTCTAGTTAATTAATAAGGATTTTTAGTGAATTAAAGAGTGAATCTTGATCTTTTTTGTGGAGAGAAACTTTTAAGGAGTCAGTAAATGTCTGTATTAGAATCCATCAGTAAATGTATGTAAAGCTCATTTCTAGCAGGCTTGTATAAATGTCCCCCAGTAAATGTGTAAAAGTTTGGAACTGATATGCCTGTATGTAAAGGTGATTTCTAACACTCTCTGTTAGAGATGGCTAACTTATTACTAAGATGTGTATCTAAGGCTTGGGTTGTATTGAGAGGAGCATATTTTTCTATTTACTAACTAACATTGTACATAGATATACATCTTTACTGGCACATAAATGTAGTACAACAGTGTTGACATGAATTGTCAGAATGAGTGAAGGTCGATGCTACGGTAATTCAGGCAAACAGTAAATAGTATTGCATTGTGTATAGTCAGTGGGATCTTTTAAAACCAACACATTTATGTGTGTTCTTCTTGAAGTTACAGCTCAAAGACATTTCAATCATTGACTTAATTGTGACATGCTAGACTGAAATTGAAATAAATTCAAAAAGGAAGCTTTTGCAGTATAAAATACAAATTTTATTAAGGTCTAAAATACATTATCATGGATAAAAATCCAAAAAGAGTAGGATATACAGCATGCAGAAAAAATAACCAAAGTGTTGACATGAAGTTACAGCTCAAAGACATATACATTATCATGAATAAAAATCCAAAAGAGTGGGATATACAGCATGCAGAAAAATAGCCAAATGCAGACAGGTATGAACTACATTCAAATCAATATATAATAGTGCACATCTCCATATCTTATATGTTATAACGATAATAGCAGTCTATGTAACTCACAATATCCCCCAATAGGCAGACATATATGCACTATATATAGGATTATAAGTATCTCAATGAAGCATGTATATCAATAAAGTAACTTCCCCATCACAGATGCTAATATAATGATGTTAGCATGCAAGTGCAGGGCTCACAATACATACTGTGCGTGCATATGAAGTCAATTAGCACATCCATATGAGGAGCTATATTAAAAAGCAGTTGTGTATAGTTGGCCAATCAAATATTAGTTATGCGTTAGCTATCAGTGTCAACCATAGCAGCTCTCATGATGCTAGCTAATCACAGATGCTAATATAATGATGTTAGCATGCAAGTGCAGGGCTCACAATACATACTGTGCGTGCATATGAAGTCAATTAGCACATCCATATGAGGAGCTATATTAAAAAAGCAGTTGTGTATAGTTGGCCAATCAAATATTAGTTATGCGTTCACTACCACTGTCAACCATAGCAGCTCGTTAGCTATCAGTGTCAACCATAGCAGCTCTCATGATGCTAGCTAATCACAGATGCTAATATAATGATGTTAGCATGCAAGTGCAGGGCTCACAATACATACTGTGCGTGCATATGAAGTCATTTAGCACATCCATATGAGGAGCTATATTAAAAAAGCAGTTGTGTATAGTTGGCCAATCAAATATTAGTTATGCGTTCACTACCACTGTCAACCATAGCAGCTCTCATGATGCTAGCTATTCTGATCAGCTTATCATATCAACCATGAAGCCTCTTTTAACCCCTTCACAATAATGTACAGAGGGGTTTTTATGTTTTAATACTGATAGACATATTGTGAACGGACATATAGGGTCCATGTGAGATACCATATTTTTCAAATATTAGTTAAGCGTATATTTCAACATTTTGCTCCTTCACAGATTTATTTTACATTATTTTTTTTATTTTGCTTAAGGATCGTGTACAGAGGAGTTTTTATGTTTTAATACTGATAGACATATTGTGAACGGACATATAGGGTCCATGTGAGACATGTCTGGACAAGTCCGGGCATGTCTGGGCATGCCTGGACAAGTCCTGGTCACGGGACAGCCGTGGAAAAAACAATACTGAAATTCAAAAACTATGTGCTGGCCGTTAACCCCGCGCACAGTCATCTAGAAAATATGTTGAATGTTAACGTTCCCGCTATGAGCTACACACATGACCAGCTGTATAGCCTGGGATGCGTAGCGTTCTTGCAGCGCAAGCCTATTTTAAAGACGCTAAGACCATCAGATATAAAAGACAGGCATGTTGAGACGTGTCCCGGCCTATTTTGGTACATACCCACTCCTATGCAACGATACTGAGTAGCGTTCAACAAAAATCAGGTACAAACTTTTTAACATACCTGTGTTTCGGGTGCTCATGCCATACCAGAAGCACTCTGTGCCATGTACCATAGCCCATAATAATCGATCTTGATCAGTATTCAACAAAAAATTGGGTGCAAACTTTTTTAGCATAGCTGTGTTTCTGACTCCCATGTCGTACCAGAAAGACCTATTTTGGCACAGGCCTACACCTATGCAGCGGTTTTGACCACTACTCAACAAAAATGGCTACAAACTTTTTAACATATCTGTGTTTCGGACTATCATGTCATAGCAGAAGCACCCTGTGCCATGTACTCTAGACCATAATATTCGTTTTTGATCACCATTCAACAAAAAATTGAGGCATGTTGAGACGTGTCCCGGCCTATTTTGGCACATGACAAATGTTTCTGACTCTCATGTCATACCAGAAGCACCCTGTGCCATGTACTCTAGACCATAATATTTCACATCGGGTATGGGAACTACATAGCTTTGTTTTCTCAGGTATTTAAAAAGTGGGTGCTAACTTTTTAGCATACCTGTGTTTCTATAGCGAATACACGGACCCCTACAGCGCATCCCTATAGTGTAGTTTAATGTAGGTGGCAAACAGATTATCGCTGGTGCTTGGAAAATACCACATTTCATAGATGGTGCTGATCCGCTGAATCATTTTTAAACATTTCACGCCACTCATGCACCCACAGCACACTTATGCTGTACCAGCACCGCTGCAGCTAGCGCTTTTTAGCTAAAAAAGACCCTTATTTGCATCATTTTCATTATAGTACGACTGGTACATACCCACTCCTATGCAACGATACTGAGTAGCGTTCAACAAAAATCAGGTACAAACTTTTTAACATACCTGTGTTTCGGACGCTCATGCCATACCAGAAGCACTCTGTGCCATGTACCATAGCCCATAATAATCGATCTTGATCAGTATTCAACAAAAAATTGGGTGCAAACTTTTTTTTTAGCATAGGTGTGTTTTCTGACTCCCATGTCGTACCAGAAAGACCTATTTTGGCACAGGCCTACACCTATGCAGCGGTTTTGACCACTACTCAAAAAAAATGGCTACAAACTTTTTAACATATCTGTGTTTCGGACTATCATGTCATAGCAGAAGCACCCTATGCCATGTACTCTAGACCATAATATTCGTTTTTGATCACCATTCAACAAAAAAAATTGCGGCATGTTGAGACGTGTCCCGGCCTATTTTGGCACATGACAAATGTTTCTGACTCTCATGTCATACCAGAAGAACCCTGTGCCATGTACTCTAGACCATAATATTCCACATCGGGTATGGGAACTACATAGCTTTGTTTTCTCAGGTATTTAAAAAAGTGTGGAAAACTGAAAATCCCGCGACCTGTGGTAATTTAGTGAGAACCATATAGACAAATCGGGTATCGTCACACACGAGACCACGACACCTCGGGCTATCACATTTACCATTAGTTTTCAAAAATCAGCTCCTTAACAATAAAGTAAGAATCGTAGTGTCCTGCATTGTGGTCTATAAATGTATAGTTTGAAAATTTACCGTTGCTAAAGAACAGTAAAAAGTCGTGCGTACAACTATCAACCCCAAAACTCTCACCACTATCACAAACATCTATAAATGTATAGTTTGAAAATTTACAGTTGCTAAAGAACAGTAAAAAGTCGTGCGTACAACTATCAGCCCCAAAACTCTCACCACTATCACAAACACTATTGCCTAGAGGCGCCCAGCGAGAATTTCCGTATGGGTGTATCAAGATGCTCCCTGCTATGACCGAATGTTTGCTCGTGGATGCTGGCATTTCCAGTGACATCATAGTTGTGTAAATGCGCAGGGGCACGTGTATCGATCCCCTAGGGTGTAATGCGTGATCATTTTAATTATTTTTCAATTCATAACCACACGTTCTCAGGCAGACAGGTTTATTTCACAGAAGTTGACTGTACATTCATAATTTTGCTAAATCATACATTATAATTTGTTTAAAATCGCACAGCTCTGCAATAATGTCGGGTGTTGGACATGCACTTATCAGTCTTTCATACGTGTCGCAGAAAGATTTTAGTCTGTTCTGCGAGAGTTTATTATGCACGTACTGTGCAGACATGTCAAGAAACATTTTGGTGTGTTCACCAGTCCATACGGGTGTTGGTGTGTAAGGTGAGCGACCATCATCCTTCTGCTTCTTACTTACACGACGGCGCGATACCGCGTGTTTCTTTGACGTAATGCATCGGCTGAATTGGCAGCTGCTGCTTCCGCGTTGCTATTTGCAGATTCTGTAGCTTGACACAGACGTATATTCTTAAGCCTACTACTCTCAGTATTCCCGGGGTGTGCGGTTGGCGCGTCGTTTTCTTCACGATCTGCGACACACCCGTGTGAAAGAGGCTCCGTTCTCACCTCCGTTCTGTTCTCAAATCCATAATTGCGCTGCTGCAAAACTCGCGAATGACGATCCGCCGTAACTAAAGAAAAGATACGTGGTGTAGTTAACCGCTAAGTGGGGGAGATATAGGAAGAGCTACATGAGCCACTTTACTCTGATTCAACGCGATATTTGTAAAGCTACTAGCACCGATTATCTGTGAAACCGATGCATGATTGTTTGTATAAGTACACTATAGAGCGGCCTAGACATATATACTTACAAGTATGCCCCGGGTGCTGGTCTACAGAGAATGCTGAATTAACAGACATCTCGCTGCTGGGGCGCCGCCGTATGGGGCTGTTTTCTCCCTCAAACTGCAACCTCACGGGCGATACTTTAGCAGCTGTAAATAAAATATAGCATACATGAATGCGCACAACACATTCACAAAGCTAACTTGACACACGTAAATAAAATATATCTACTAGTTACCGCAGAAATTTTTAGCTGCGTGTATAAGTGCACTATAGAGATGCGTAGACATATATGCTTACAAGTATGAGACGTGTAGTGTAGTTCAGAGATTGGTGAATTAAACGGTGTGGAGGTGCTCGGGCGTTTTCGTATGGGTGTGTTTTCTTTTTCAAGCTGCAGCCTCCTGCTCATTAGTTTAACATCTGTAAATAAAATATAACTATTACTCGCCACAGAAATGATATCTACGCGGGCCACACGCACAAAGCTAATACAGGGTAATGATGGTTGGGGGTTCTGTCGTGAAATATTACTTCTACAATATTGCATCAACGCGGTTAGCCGCCATGATCCCTCTGTAAAACATGAATGGGATGTTTTTTCTGCCCCTAGCATGGGGGCAGTGACAGAGGGCGTGTTCTCTCTGCTAGCCCTAATAAATACGGGTAGCTCACAAGCAATACAGTTCGCACTTGTTCACAACTCACAGACCACAACTCCGATCTGAACAGGACTAGAGTGAGTATTTTTATGGATTTCGTTTCAATTATATTTAAGTTTGTGTAGTATTTGTATTAACAGGTTAGCCGTGTTTTCATACTTGATCTTTATTTGCTTTAATTCAATAGCGGACCCTTTTTTATTCAAGATGGAGGCCAGATATTCTCGCGGTCAATATACTGCTATGCTTTCACCAGAACAATCGGGTAAGTTTTACACAGTATATAGGGTACTCCGCAATGTCTCGGGATGTCTGAGTCTGCGCTTTGTATATATAAGTGATATATTTCATTCTTTCTTATTTAAGAAGTGGGAGTCCATTCAGACTACTCCTACGAGAACCGGTTCATTACGCAGAACCTGTTAGAGGAAGGCAACTCTACTAGCGGGCGACGAGCCTCAAGCTCTCACCAGTCTGTCACAGGCAAGAAACCTATAGCTATATCATATGTTTTAAACCTATGTATCTAGACGTGTAAACGTGGTAGCTGTAAATTTATAACGCCTACTATTAATATTAATAATTAATATAGACTGCCGCTAAAATCCATACAGTTAATTTTATTTTAGCTGACTGGGTCGTTAGCTAGACATGTTTTAATAATATAAACATTTTCTCATACAGATACAGCTGTAGCGGACTGGGCGGTTGGAAACCCTGTGGCGACTGAGCCGCTCGAGCATCGCGATTCCGATGTTGAGATCGTGGAGGATCCCCAGGATTCAGATGTCGAGTTCGTCGAACTGGACTATAATCCTCCCAACGCTCCTAAAAGATGGGGTGATTCGCTAAGCACACGGCTCTGGAATAGAAAAGGTAGCGGGTCCTTGAAACCCGGGTGATATGTGTGTTTGTATCCTCTGTACCCTGTGACCCCACCGATAACTAGTGGATATATTTTATTTACGCGCGTTACGATAGCTTTGCGAATTTAGCTTTGTGCGTGTGGCCCTGTAGATATAATTTCTGTGGCGAGTAATAGTTATATTTTATTTACAGATGTTAAACTAACGAGCAGGAGGCTGCAGCTTGAAAAAGAAAACACACCCATACGAAAACGCCCGAGCACCTCCACACCGTTTAATTCACCAATCTCTGAACTACACTACACGTCTCATACTTGTAAGCATATATGTCTACGCATCTCTATAGTGCACTTATACACGCAGCTAAAAATTTCTGCGGTAACTAGTAGATATATTTTATTTACGTGTGTCAAGTTAGCTTTGTGAATGTGTTGTGCGCATTCATGTATGCTATATTTTATTTACAGCTGCTAAAGTATCGCCCGTGAGGTTGCAGTTTGAGGGAGAAAACAGCCGCATACGGCGGCGCCCCAGCAGCGAGATGTCTGTTAATTCAGCATTCTCTGTAGACCAGCACCCGGGGCATACTTGTAAGTATATATGTCTAGACCGCTCTATAGTGTACTTATACAAACAATCATGCATCGGTTTCACAGATAATCGGTGCTAGTAGCTTTACAAATATCGCGTTGAATCAGAGTAAAGTGGCTCATGTAGCTCTTCCTATATCTCCCCCACTTAGCGGTTAACTACACCACGTATCTTTTCTTTAGTTACGGAGGATCGTCATTCGCGAGTTTTGCAGCAGCGCAATTATGGATTTGAGAACAGAACGGAGGTGAGAACGGAGCCTCTTTCACACGGGTGTGTCGCAGATCGTGAAGAAAACGACGCGCCAACCGAGCACCCCGGGAATGCGGAGAGTAGTAGGCGTAAGAATATACGTCTGTGTCAAGCTACAGAATCTGCAAATAGCAACGCGGAAGCAGCAGCTGCCAATTCAGCCGATGCATTACCGTCAAAGAAACACGCGGTATCGCGCCGTCGTGTAAGTAAGAAGCAGAAGGATGATGGTCGCTCACCTTACACACCAACACCCGTATGGACTGGTGAACACACCAAAATGTTTCTTGACATGTCTGCACAGTACGTGCATAATAAACTCTCGCAGAACAGACTAAAATCTTTCTGCGACACGTATGAAAGACTGATAAGTGCATGTCCAACACCCGACATTATTGCAGAGCTGTGCGATTTTAAACAAAATTATGCAAATGTACAGTCAACTTCTGTGAAATAAACCTGTCTGCCTGAGAACGTGTGGTTATGAATTGAAAAATAATTAAAATGATCACGCATTACACCCTAGGGGATCGATACACGTGCCCCTGCGCATTTACACAACTATGATGTCACTGGAAATGCCAGCATCCACGAGCAAACATTCGGTCATAGCAGGGAGCATCTTGATACACCCATACGGAAATTCTCGCTGGGCGCCTCTAGGCAATAGTGTTTGTGATAGTGGTGAGAGTTTTGGGGCTGATAGTTGTACGCACGACTTTTTACTGTTCTTTAGCAACTGTAAATTTTCAAACTATACATTTATAGATGTTTGTGATAGTGGTGAGAGTTTTGGGGTTGATAGTTGTACGCACGACTTTTTACTGTTCTTTAGCAACGGTAAATTTTCAAACTATACATTTATAGACCACAATGCAGGACACTACGATTCTTACTTTATTGTTAAGGAGCTGATTTTTGAAAACTAATGGTAAATGTGATAGCCCGAGGTGTCGTGGTCTCGTGTGTGACGATACCCGATTTGTCTATATGGTTCTCACTAAATTACCACAGGTCGCGGGATTTTCAGTTTTCCACACTTTTTTAAATACCTGAGAAAACAAAGCTATGTAGTTCCCATACCCGATGTGGAATATTATGGTCTAGAGTACATGGCACAGGGTTCTTCTGGTATGACATGAGAGTCAGAAACATTTGTCATGTGCCAAAATAGGCCGGGACACGTCTCAACATGCCGCAATTTTTTTTGTTGAATGGTGATCAAAAACGAATATTATGGTCTAGAGTACATGGCATAGGGTGCTTCTGCTATGACATGATAGTCCGAAACACAGATATGTTAAAAAGTTTGTAGCCATTTTTTTTGAGTAGTGGTCAAAACCGCTGCATAGGTGTAGGCCTGTGCCAAAATAGGTCTTTCTGGTACGACATGGGAGTCAGAAAACACACCTATGCTAAAAAAAAAGTTTGCACCCAATTTTTTGTTGAATACTGATCAAGATCGATTATTATGGGCTATGGTACATGGCACAGAGTGCTTCTGGTATGGCATGAGCGTCCGAAACACAGGTATGTTAAAAAGTTTGTACCTGATTTTTGTTGAACGCTACTCAGTATCGTTGCATAGGAGTGGGTATGTACTAGTCGTACTATAATGAAAATGATGCAAATAAGGGTCTTTTTTAGCTAAAAAGCGCTAGCTGCAGCGGTGCTGGTACAGCATAAGTGTGCTGTGGGTGCATGAGTGGCGTGAAATGTTTAAAAATGATTCAGCGGATCAGCACCATCTATGAAATGTGGTATTTTCCAAGCACCAGCGATAATCTGTTTGCCACCTACATTAAACTACACTATAGGGATGCGCTGTAGGGGTCCATGTATTCGCTATAGAAACACAGGTATGCTAAAAAGTTAGCACCCACTTTTTAAATACCTGAGAAAACAAAGCTATGTAGTTCCCATACCCGATGTGAAATATTATGGTCTAGAGTACATGGCACAGGGTCTTCTGGTATGACATGAGAGTCAGAAACATTTGTCATGTGCCAAAATAGGCCGGGACACGTCTCAACATGCCTCAATTTTTTGTTGAATGGTGATCAAAAACGAATATTATGGTCTAGAGTACATGGCACAGGGTGCTTCTGCTATGACATGATAGTCCGAAACACAGATATGTTAAAAAGTTTGTAGCCATTTTTGTTGAGTAGTGGTCAAAACCGCTGCATAGGTGTAGGCCTGTGCCAAAATAGGTCTTTCTGGTACGACATGGGAGTCAGAAACACAGCTATGCTAAAAAAGTTTGCACCCAATTTTTTGTTGAATACTGATCAAGATCGATTATTATGGGCTATGGTACATGGCACAGAGTGCTTCTGGTATGGCATGAGCACCCGAAACACAGGTATGTTAAAAAGTTTGTACCTGATTTTTGTTGAACGCTACTCAGTATCGTTGCATAGGAGTGGGTATGTACCAAAATAGGCCGGGACACGTCTCAACATGCCTGTCTTTTATATCTGATGGTCTTAGCGTCTTTAAAAATAGGCTTGCGCTGCAAGAACGCTACGCATCCCAGGCTATACAGCTGGTCATGTGTGTAGCTCATAGCGGGAACGTTAACATTCAACATGCCTTGAGAGGGTTTGTGAAGCAACTCGCTCAATATTTTCTAGATGACTGTGCGCGTGTTAACGGCCAGCACATAGTTTTTGAATTTCAGTATTGTTTTTTCCACGGCTGTCCCGTGACCAGGACTTGTCCAGGCATGCCCAGACATGCCCGGACTTGTCCAGACATGTCTCACATGGACCCTATATGTCCGTTCACAATATGTCTATCAGTATTAAAACATAAAAACTCCTCTGTACACGATCCTTAAGCAAAATAAAAAAAATAATGTAAAATAAATCTGTGAAGGAGCAAAATGTTGAAATATACGCTTAACTAATATTTGAAAAATATGGTATCTCACATGGACCCTATATGTCCGTTCACAATATGTCTATCAGTATTAAAACATAAAAACCCCTCTGTACATTATTGTGAAGGGGTTAAAAGAGGCTTCATGGTTGATATGATAAGCTGATCAGAATAGCTAGCATCATGAGAGCTGCTATGGTTGACAGTGGTAGTGAACGCATAACTAATATTTGATTGGCCAACTATACACAACTGCTTTTTTAATATAGCTCCTCATATGGATGTGCTAAATGACTTCATATGCACGCACAGTATGTATTGTGAGCCTGCACTTGCATGCTAACATCATTATATTAGCATCTGTGATTAGCTAGCATCATGAGAGCTGCTATGGTTGACACTGATAGCTAACGAGCTGCTATGGTTGACAGTGGTAGTGAACGCATAACTAATATTTGATTGGCCAACTATACACAACTGCTTTTTTAATATAGCTCCTCATATGGATGTGCTAATTGACTTCATATGCACGCACAGTATGTATTGTGAGCCCTGCACTTGCATGCTAACATCATTATATTAGCATCTGTGATTAGCTAGCATCATGAGAGCTGCTATGGTTGACACTGATAGCTAACGCATAACTAATATTTGATTGGCCAACTATACACAACTGCTTTTTAATATAGCTCCTCATATGGATGTGCTAATTGACTTAATATGCACGCACAGTATGTATTGTGAGCCTGCACTTGCATGCTAACATCATTATATTAGCATCTGTGATGGGGAAGTTACTTTATTGATATACATGCTTCATTGAGATACTTATAATCCTATATATAGTGCATATATGTCTGCCTATTGGGGGATATTGTGAGTTACATAGACTGCTATTATCGTTATAACATATAAGATATGGAGATGTGCACTATTATATATTGATTTGAATGTAGTTCATACCTGTCTGCATTTGGCTATTTTTCTGCATGCTGTATATCCCACTCTTTTGGATTTTTATTCATGATAATGTATATGTCTTTGAGCTGTAACTTCATGTCAACACTTTGGTTATTTTTTCTGCATGCTGTATATCCTACTCTTTTTGGATTTTTATCCATGATAATGTATTTTAGACCTTAATAAAATTTGTATTTTATACTGCAAAAGCTTCCTTTTTGAATTTATTTCAATTTCAGTCTAGCATGTCACAATTAAGTCAATGATTGAAATGTCTTTGAGCTGTAACTTCAAGAAGAACACACATAAATGTGTTGGTTTTAAAAGATCCCACTGACTATACACAATGCAATACTATTTACTGTTTGCCTGAATTACCGTAGCATCGACCTTCACTCATTCTGACAATTCATGTCAACATTGTTGTACTACATTTCTATGTGCCAGTAAAGATGTATATCTATGTACAATGTTAGTTAGTAAATAGAAAAATATGCTCCTCTCAATACAACCCAAGCCTTAGATACACATCTTAGTAATAAGTTAGCCATCTCTAACAGAGAGTGTTAGAAATCACCTTTACATACAGGCATATCAGTTCCAAACTTTTACACATTTACTGGGGGACATTTATACAAGCCTGCTAGAAATGAGCTTTACATACATTTACTGATGGATTCTAATACAGACATTTACTGACTCCTTAAAAGTTTCTCTCCACAAAAAAGATCAAGATTCACTCTTTAATTCACTAAAAATCCTTATTAATTAACTAGAACTCCTTATACATTTACTGGCTCCTTAAAAGTTACACTAATACTCCACAGACTAATCTAATCCAGTGGATAAAATATCAATAGAGACAAATAAATCACTTTGATTGAAATTCACAAATCCAGCAGCTCAGATTTCTCAGCCTGAGCAAAGTTCAGCCAGGGGGCATGACGACCTGGATCAAGCTGACAGGGAGACGGATTAAATGATAGGGGGCGTGTCGACCTGTCAAATTGAGTTTGACGAATACTACAGTTCCTATACTACTGGTGACCACTAGAGGCACCCGGTTATTTTCTTCTTTAGCTTTGTAATGTAGCAGGTGATTCCTTGATATTCTGGTGGCTCTTGTAATTTGGTTTTCAATTGTTCTTGGATGGTAGCCCTGATTTAAAAAGGTCTTTCTAAGGCGACCAAGGTGTTCATCTCTATCCATGGGGTTGGAACATATACGGTTGTATCTGATGGCTTGGCTGTAGACAATAGAGTTTTTTATGTGTTTTGGATGGAAACTGTCCCATTTAAGGTATGTTGGACGGTCGATTGGCTTCTGATACAGGGATGTCTCTATTTCATTGTTCTTTAGCTTAATGATGGTGTCCAAAAAGTTAATTTCAGTGCTGGAGTAGTTGAGTGTTAAGTTGATGGTGGGATGAAATTGATTGAACTGTTCATGGAACGTCTTTAGCTGTTGCTCAGACTCCGTCCAGATGATTAAGATATCATCAATGTAGCGGTAGTAGGCCCGAGGCCTGATGGGACATGAGGACAGAAAGTCGCTTTCAAGCTTGGCCATGAAAAGATTTGCATACTGAGGAGCCATTTTACTTCCCATAGCTGTGCCAGTCTCCTGTAAATAGATCTTGTTGTCAAATTGAAAGTAATTGTGGGTGAGGATGAATTTTGTGAGTTTCACCACAGAATCAGCATCATTCGCGGTGTTTTTCATGAAGTCTTTGCAGGCATTTAATCCATCCTGGTGTGGGATATTAGAGTACAAGGATTCCACACCCATGGTGGCCAGGATGGTTCCTTCTGGTAGAGGACCTATTGCTGCTAGTTTATTCAGTAGGTCAGTTGTGTCCTGAATGTAGCTGGGTGTATCCTTTACCAGGGGTTTAAGAATGCCCTCTACCCATCCAGATACCTGCTCAGTTATGGTGTCCACACATGAAATAATCGGCCTCCCTGGATTTCCGGCTTTGTGGATTTTGGGAAGCATGTAGAACGTCCCTGTTCTTGGACTCTCTGGTATCAGGTCATCAGCTCTTATGGATTTGTCAGACAGACAAGATACCAACTTGCTTAGTTCCTTGTAATAGTCCTGTGTAGGGTCCGACTCCAGTTTTCTGTAGTAGCGTGTGTCCGTAAGTTGTCTGTTTGCTTCCTTCATATAGTCTGATGTGTTCATCATGACTATTGCACCTCCCTTGTCAGCAGGTTTAATGATGATTTCTTTGTTGGTTTTCAGAGACTGTATAGCCTTTCTCTCCTGGGCACTGATGTTGGATGCTTGTCTCCTGTTGGTGTCTATGATGGTGGATTTTATCAAATATCTGAATGAGTCTATATATTTATCCAAATGAGGGTTGCGTCCAGGAGGAGGTGTCCAGTCTGACCTCTTCTTGGTTGTTGGGATACCTTTTCCTTCAGTCCGAGTGTTTTCTGAATCTTCTGTATCATTGAAGTATTCCCTCAGGCGCAGTCTCCTGAAAAAATGTTCCATATCACTGCAGAGTTCAGTTTTATCCAGGGCCTTAGTGGGACAAAATGAGAGTCCTCTAGAAAGCACGGCCAGTTCCATCTTGTTGGGTTTGTAATCCGAGAGATTGATGACACAGTTAGATGCTTTTGTGTCTGGAATGGAGTGGTTGTCAGAGTTGTCAGGTTTTGGCTTTGTTTTGGATCTGTTTGTATAGAGTCCGGAATTGAGACGCAATCTGTGTAGTTTCTTTTCTTTGTTATGAATCAGAAAGGTCCAAAGTTTGTTGTAGTATTGTTGTAATTTTTGTTCTGTGGTTTCTGTAAGTGTTTTCCTTAGGCTTTCAAATTGCCCTTGGACTTTACTCCTTATGCTGTAGCAGACATGCAAAAGATGGTTCCTAAGTCTCTCAGACGTCCTGTGACAAAGGTTTTTTCCATAATGGGTATTGTAGGTGTGAAGAATTGGGTTTGTAATCCAGAGTCCTTTGGGAATTAAATTCTCCTTTTTGCATTTAGATAAGAAAAAAATATCGCTGTCCATTTGTGCACGTTTTTCAGAAGTGGTTTTAGTTCCATAAAGATGCGGTACATTCTGGTATCCTCCATTTTGATACAGTAAAGATGTATATCTTTGTACCGTGTTAGCCAGTAGATAGAAAAATATTTAGAGTTGAGAGTCCTCAGTGGTTGATACCTTTTAATGGCTAACTGAAAAGATGGTAACAAATTGCAAGCTTTCGAGACTACTCAGGTCTCTTCATCAGGCATAGACTAATACAACATCTGAAGAATCACATATTTATACACAAAATAGCATAGAAAAAATGCAATAGGTAAGACAAGTGACGTGAAGCAGAATAGTCATTATGACTATTACAAGGAACTAAGCAAGTTGGTATCTTGTCTGTCTGACAAATCCATAAGAGCTGATGACCTGATACCAGAGAGTCCAAGAACAGGGACGTTCTACATGCTTCCCAAAATCCACAAAGCCGGAAATCCAGGGAGGCCGATTATTTCATGTGTGGACACCATAACTGAGCAGGTATCTGGATGGGTAGAGGGCATTCTTAAACCCCTGTTAAAGGATACACCCAGCTACATTCAGGACTAGGGTTGAGCATTCCGATACTGCAAATATCGGGTATCGGCCGATATTGGCTGTATCGGAATTCCGATTCCGAGTACCGATATTTTCGTCATATCGGATACCGGAATCGGGATTGTCACTGTCACTGTCAGTGTCCGTCGGTCGGGTCTGTCAGGAGTCAGCGGCACTTACCCGGCAGAAGATCTCCGGCGGTCACATCCCGGACTGCTTAATGGCCGCCATCCTCTTCTCCCCGGCGGTCACATGCAGTTTCTCGCGATAACTGCAGTGACTGCTGGGTAATCGCGGCCGTAAAGCAGTCCGATGACGTCACCGCCGGGGAAGCTGGTAAGCAGCTGTGCTGCGCCGGGATGTCAGGCTCTGCCTGTCATTCCGATGTAGCAGAGCTGGATCGTCGAGGGACTGTCGTTATGGACTGCGTCGGACAGGTGGTATACTGTTGGTTTGTTTTTTTTATTTTTTTACAGGAGATCGATGGCGTCGCAGGAATGAGAGAGTAATAAAAAAAATGAAAACTGTGTTGTCTCTTTTATTTCATTAAAAGACTTTTTTCTTGCTGTGTCTTTTTTTTACACATTTAAAAACTTTGGGATTAATAATGGATCGGTGTCTTATTGACACCTCTCCATTATTAACCGGGCTTATTGTCACCGTGCAATCAACGGTGACATTAACCCCTTATTACCCCGCTGGCCACCGCTACAGGGCAAGTGGGAAGAGCCGGGTAAAGTGCCAAAATTGGCACATCTTTTGATGCGCCAAATGTGGGGCTGCTGTAGCCTGGTATTATCAGGCTGTTGAGGGCCAAAATCCATGGGCCTTGACAGTCTTTTAATACCAGGCCGCAGCAGTCTGCATTTTACTTGGCTGGTTAACAAAAATAGGGGGACCCCTACGCCGTTTTTTTTTTCGAGGGGATCCCCTATTTTTGTTAACCAGCCAAGCTAAGCAGACTGCTGTGGCCTGGTATTATCAGGCTTGCAAGGTCCATGGATATTGGATCCTTACCAGCCTGAAAAACCAGGCCTCAGCGGTCTGCTTCATCTGGCTGGTTAACAAAAATAGGGGGGACCCCACGCCAATTTTTTCGAGGGGATCCCTATTTTTGTTAATCAGCCAAGATATGCAGACTGCTGTGGCCTGGTATTATCAGGCTGGCAAGGTCCATGGATCTTGGCTCCTTAACAGCCTGAAAATCCAGGCCTCAGCGGTCTGCTTCATCTGGCTGGTTAACAAAAATAGGGGGGACCCCACGCCATTTTTTTTTCGAAGGGAACCCCTATTTTTGTTAATCAGTTCCCTCTGACGTCACTGATGGTGTCCCTGGCTGACCTGAAGTGAAAGTGGAAAGCAATCAATTAAGCTTTCCACTTCCTCTCCTGTCAGCCAGGAGAGGAGCTCATTCATTTGGGGGTTTACTGTGAGGCTGCAGCATTAGCTGCGGTCCCTGCAGTAAACATTAACCCTTTCTGAAGGATTACACTGTGGGACCTGACTGTGCATCGGATTGGTAAGAATAATTTTGCTTTATTATTTTATTTTTATTACAGGAAATGGTTTTAGCAGGTAAATAAAATATGGTCAAAAACTGTGTGATTATTTCATTAAACTTCTTTTTATTAAAGTGTGTGTGTTTGATTTTTTTTTCATACAATAGGATTAATAATTGATAGTTGTCTAATTGACAGCTCTCAATTATTAACCTGGCTTAAAGTGACCTTTCAATTGCAAGGTCATTTTAACCCCTTATTAACCCATTCGCCACCGCTACAGGGCAATGGGAATAGACGGGCAAAGTGCCAGAAAGGGCAAATCTAATTAGAGATTTGCCCTTTCTGGGGTGTCTGGGGGAGATGTTAAGTAGCCGGGGGGGGCAAAAAAAATGGTCCCTCTCTGGGCTATTATTATCTGCCCCCACTCACTGGCTTTGTCTGTCTGGTTGCGAAAATAGGGCGGGAGCCCACGCATTTTTTTTCAGCAATTATACACCTCATATATATATACATGTCATTGAATTTGTGACACATATATATATATATTTATATTTATAGTTCATACACTTCTACATAGTATAATAGCCGCTAATTCAATTGCCGGCTTTTGTGAAAATGCAGAACCCGACATGAAATGACACTTGGTGTACATAGGGTTAACCATGTCTTTTCATGTAGTTTGATATCTGATTTGCACAAACAATTACATCAGTCTATGTGTGCAAAATTTCACACCTGTAGGGGTTAATTAAAGGTGTAAATTCGTTGTAAAAAAAACGGACTTTTTTGCTACGAATTTACACCTTTATTTAACCCCTACAGGTGTGAAATTTTGCACACTTACACTCATGTAATTGTTTGTGCAAATCAGATATCAAACTACATGAAAAGACATGGTTAACTCTATGTAAACCAAGTGTCATTTCATGTCGGGTTCTGCATTTTCTGCGCGGTGCCTGGAAACCCGCTGTGTACCTTGGATACCAGCTCCCCTGCATCAGGGCGCTGGTATCCAAGGTACACAGCGGGTTTCTAGGCACAGCCCCGCGCCTGGAAACCCGCTGTGTACCTTGGTTACCAGCGGATCGCTGGTCTCCCGCCTGTCACACGCAGCGATGCGTGCCTGTCAGCGGGAAACCAGCGATCAAAAAAAGGTCCTGACATTTCAGCGACGATCAGCGATACCCGGCAGGGGGGCTGATCGTCGCTGAATGTCACACACAGCGATATCGCTGGTGAGCTCGCTGCTGCGCCACAAAACTAGTGACTCAGCAGCGATCACGGTAGCGATATCGCTATGTGAGACGGGCCCTTAAGCGATGTTACCCGCAGTGTCGCTGTCCCAGATCGCTGCCTGAGCTGCCTGTTTGGCAGCTCAGCAGCGATCATGTAGCGATACACCAGCGATCCTGACAAGTGCATATATCGTTGTCGGGATCGCTGGTGTATCGTTATGTGAGACCCAGCCTTTACTCTCCTGTCAGCCAGGAGAGGAACTCATTCATTTGGGGGTTTACTGTGAGGCTGCAGCATTAGCTGCGGTCCCTGCAGTAAACATTAACCCTTTCTGAAGGATTACACCGTGGGACCTGACTGTGCATGGGATAGGTAAGAATAATTTTGCTTTTTTATTTTATTTTTATTACAGGAAATGGTTTTTGCAGTCAAATAAAAGATGGTCAAAAACATGTGTCTTTATTTCATTAAAATGATTTTTAATTAAAGTGTGTGTGTTTTATTTTTATTTCATGCAATAGGATTAATAATTGATAGTTGTCTAATTGACAGCTCTCAATTATTAACCTGGCTTAAGGTCACCTTTCAATAGCAAGGTGGCTTTAACCCCATATTAACCCATTCGCCACCACTACAGGGCAATGGGAATAGACGGGCAAAGTGCCAGAAAAGGCGAATCTAATTATAGATTTGTCTTTTCTGGGGTGTCTGGGGGCAGATGTTAGTAGCCAGGGGGGGGGCAAAAATAATGGTCCCTCTCTGGGCTATTATTATCTGCCCCCACTCACTGGCTTTGTCTGTCTGGTTGCGAAAATAGGGCGGGAGCCCACGCATTTTTTTTCAGCAATTTTACACCTCATATATATATATATATATACATGTCATTGAATTTGTGACACATATATATATATATTTATAGTTCATACACTTCTACATAGTATAATAGCCGCTAATTCAATTGCCGGCTTTTGTGAAAATGCAGAACCCGACATGAAATGACACTTGGTTTACATAGAGTTAACCATGTCTTTTCATGTAGTTTGATATCTGATTTGCACAAACAATTACATGAGTGTAAGTGTGCAAAATTTCACACCTGTAGGGGTTAATTAAAGGTGTAAATTCGTAGCAAAAAAGTCCGTTTTTTTTACAACGAATTTACACCTTTAATTAACCCTACAGGTGTGAAATTTTGCACACATAGACTGATGTAATTGTTTGTGCAAATCAGATAGCAAAGGACATGAAAAGACATGGTTAACCCTATGTACACCAAGTGTCATTTCATGTCGGGTGCTTCTGTCTTTTCACAGATGCCGGCTTTACCCGGCAATTGAATCAGAGGATATTTTACTATGTAGAAGTGTATAAACTATACATATATGTATATATACATGTCACAATGACATGTATATATATATATATATATATATATATGTATTCTATGTGTGTATATTTAGTGTTTACAAGGAAAGAAAGAGGTTTTTTTAGTTGCGATATTTTGTTCCCATAGACTTACATGGGACTTCCGGTATCGGTATCGGGTATCGCCGATATTTTAGTGATATCGGCGATACCATTCCGATTCCGATACTTTTGGATATCTTTTACCAGATTAATTGTCAATGATAAGACAAAATACACAAGAGCAAAATCCCATGGTAATCAGAAACATTGTACAAATTTTATTAAGCATAATAAATCACAACAATTTTTATAAAAAATGCAAGATAAAAGAGACGGAAAAAATCTCCTAATGGTAGATATAGCTGCGAGCAAATGAGACCAAAGTATCCCAATCTATGTAGTAATATTTATATAATCAAGAAACCTCTAACATAGTTTCTGAATGTCAGAAAGGTTAATTTCATAACTGACTGATAACATCTACTGTGGGGCAATAATAGAGTGAAAATCTTGGCCTTAAATTAGCCAGAAAATTATACTATCCCTATCAGGAGCTCACGACGCCCCCGAAGAAGCAGGGCGAAACGTGCGCGTCGGGGCAGAGGGACGGCATCTCCTTCCTATTTTTATGCTGCTAGGATCCAGGTAAATGACCCTGAGGGTCCCATTAGATAATGTGTTATTTATCAATAGCGTGTGTGTGTTCATTGAACGGGGTGCTCCGCATTGCCTTGTGATATGGGCTATGACTGGAGGTCAGGCTGATCTTATATAGCGGCATTAGTGGTCTACACCGTTCCCCAGCACACATATGCTTACCTCTTATTAGTTCAATACGGGTTGTATTTATTATTTGATTGTGAGCTCCTGATAGGGATAGTATAATTTTCTGGCTAATTTAAGGCCAAGATTTTCACTCTATTATTGCCCCACAGTAGATGTTATCAGTCAGTTATGAAATTAACCTTTCTGACATTCAGAAACTATGTTAGAGGTTTCTTGATTATATAAATATTACTACATAGATTGGGATACTTTGGTCTCATTTGCTCGCAGCTATATCTACCATTAGGAGATTTTTTCCGTCTCTTTTATCTTGCATTTTTTATAAAAATTGTTGTGATTTATTATGCTTAATAAAATTTGTACAATTTTTCTGATTACCATGGGATTTTGCTCTTGTGTATTTTGTCTTATCATTGACAATTAATCTGGTAAAAGTTTGTATTGTCTAGAGCAGATACTATTTTCTATAATATAGGCACCATTGTTTCTATACTTTTGGATATCGGAAAGTATCGCTCAACTCTATTCAGGACACAACTGACCTACTGAATAAACTAGCAGCAATAGGTCCTCTACCAGAAGGAACCATCCTGGCCACCATGGGTGTGGAATCCTTGTACTCTAATATCCCACACCAGGATGGATTAAATGCCTGCAAAGACTTCATGAAAAACACCGCGAATGATGCTGATTCTGTGGTGAAACTCACAAAATTCATCCTCACCCACAATTACTTTGAATTTGACAACAAGATCTATTTACAGGAGACTGGCACAGCTATGGGAAGTAAAATGGCTCCTCAGTATGCAAATCTTTTCATGGCCAAGCTTGAAAGCGACTTTCTGTCCTCATGTCCCATCAGGCCTCGGGCCTACTACCGCTACATTGATGATATCTTAATCATCTGGACGGAGTCTGAGCAACAGCTAAAGACGTTCCATGAACAGTTCAATCAATTTCATCCCACCATCAACTTAACACTCAACTACTCCAGCACTGAAATTAACTTTTTGGACACCATCATTAAGCTAAAGAACAATGAAATAGAGACATCCCTGTATCAGAAGCCAATCGACCGTCCAACATACCTTAAATGGGACAGTTTCCATCCAAAACACATAAAAAACTCTATTGTCTACAGCCAAGCCATCAGATACAACCGTATATGTTCCAACCCCATGGATAGAGATGAACACCTTGGTCGCCTTAGAAAGACCTTTTTAAATCAGGGCTACCATCCAAGAACAATTGAAAACCAAATTACAAGAGCCACCAGAATATCAAGGAATCACCTGCTACATTACAAAGCTAAAGAAGAAAATAACCGGGTGCCTCTAGTGGTCACCTACAATCCAAATCTGGAGGTGCTAAGGGGAGCTGCACGGAAACTACAACCTTTACTACAAAAAGATGCCGATTACAATCCATATTTCCAGATCCCCCTCTACTGTGTTTTAGGCAGCCCCCAAATCTAAGAAGCATCATTGTCAGAAGTTCCCTGTCCTCCCCAACAGCTGCAGGAACCTCTCCTTGCAACAAGAAGAAATGCAAAACTTGTCCATTTATAATGACCACGGACAAGATAAAGATCCCCAACTCCCATCGGGACTACAAGATACCAGGTACTTTCAGCTGCATCACATCTAATGTGGTGTACCTAATTATATGTACTAAATGTCCAACTGGGGGTCTGTATGTGGGGGAGACCGGGCAAAAACTGAGAACAAGGATGAATTCTCATCGCCACACAATAAGAGAAAAAAGAATGGATCTACCTGTGGCAAAACATTTTTGCTCCCCTGATCATAGCTTGTTAGATATGAAAATACTTGTACTCAGAGGCAATTTCACATCTCTGAGACAAAGAAGAATTTGCGAATACAAATTGATGGTGACCTTTGACACTCTTAATGCTGGAATGAACCTATCACATGGATTTATGGCCTATTACATCAATTAAGGAATTTACTCCAAATACCCTGTGAAAACATCACAAAACATTACCAGACCCCAATCAGAGGGTAATAAAACTTTCACACTCCTTATCTATGAACTGTTCCAATATTTATGCTCATCCCTCTGCCATAATGACTATTCTGCTTCACGTCACTTGTCTTACCTATTGCATTTTTTCTATGCTATTTTGTGTATAAATATGTGATTCTTCAGATGTTGTATTAGTCTATGCCTGATGAAGAGACCTGAGTAGTCTCGAAAGCTTGCAATTTGTTACCATCTTTTCAGTTAGCCATTAAAAGGTATCAACCACTGAGGACTCTCAACTCTAAATATTTTTCTATCTACTGGCTAACACGGTACAAAGATATACATCTTTACTTAATCCAACTTTGGCATTTCAGTGGGAGCTCGTGGATATTCTTGAAGAGGCTTTTCAAAATGGTACTATTACAAAGAAGTTGAGAGATAACCTTATACCTAAATATCCTAAGGTTGCCTGTATATATTTTGTACCGAAGATACATAAGGACCCCATAACGCCACCTGGACGTCCCATCCTTTCATGTAAGGGGAGTCTATGTGAAACTATATCCAAATATCTTGACTCATACCTTAAACCTATTGTGGCTGATTTATCCTCATATGTAAGAGATACGAGTGATGTTCTCAACAAAATTGAAGGTATCCCACTAGATGATGATATGTGGCTCGTCAGTTTTGACGTAGAATCAATATACAGTACATCTATACAACACAAAGATGGCATCCAAGCCACCAAGCTGCATCTGTCAATGACGAATTATGATGATGATCTCACTAGTTTCCTTTTGGCTCTCCTCGAATATGCACTGACACACAATTATTTCATTTTTAAGGAGACTTTTTATTTACAGAGACAGAGAACGGCAATGGGGGCGGCATTTGCCCCCCCATATGCCAATTTATTTCTAGGCATATGGGAGAGGAATATCTTTTTTGTGCATCCCATAGCCTTTATTGAGAAGGTCCTGTTCTGGGTCCGCTACATTGATGATATTTTAAAGATTTGGCAGGGTACAGAACAGGACCTTCTCCTTTTCCTGGATACTCTGAATGATAACACTATTAATGTGAAATTAACGTGCAAATACAGTCAAACGTGTATTGATTTTTTAGACATCAAAATATCGAGAGGAGCCAATGGATTCTTAGAAACCAATGTCCACAGGAAAGAGACTGCAGTCAACTCTCTCTTACACGCGACTTTGTCACACCCCAAGCCATTGATTGAAGGTATCCCTACTGGACAGTTTCTTAGGGCAAGAAGAATCTGCTCTAGTGAAGAGACCTTTTGGGTACAAGCAAATGATCTCACCACCAGATTTGTGGATAGGGGATACTCCAAGAGGAGCATAAAGAGAGGTCTACAGAAGGCGATTAGAGCCCAACGGACGGACCTATTGTAGCCTAGAAATAAACCAACTGATGAACCGAAGGTGAGATTTATATCCACCTATAATGAAAAATGGTCAGAAGTCAAATGTGCTTTGGAGAAGTATTGGCCTCTCCTACTAACAGACAAAACGCTTGGTAAACATATTTTTCGCAGGCCTTCGATAACATTCAGAAAGTCAAGCAATCTGAAAGACCAGCTAGTATATAGCTATTATGCTGGACCTAATCCAAACAAAGCATTTGGATCGCAAGGTCAAAAATGGTTTTTTTTTTCCCTGTAAGAACTGCATCTCGTGTCCGAATATGTATAAGGCATCCACTTTTGTCTCCAGCAGTGGCAATAGGACATTCGATATCACTCAGCATATTACTTGTAATACTTCTGGGTTGGTATATTACGCCACTTGCCTGTGCAAGAGAATATATGTGGGCCTTACTTCCAGACCATTGAAGGTCAGGGTTAGGGAACATTATAGAGATATTAAAAATGCCCAAGAGTCAGACAATCTATCTAATCTCAAACCAGTACCGAGACTATTGTGAATGTTTTGGAAATGAATTCTGAGCAGAAGCTCCCTCTGGTGGTTACAAACAGTACTGAACCATTCAATGAGGATTGGCAATCAGGAGTCATAGACTGGCTTGATATAAGAGAGGTTCCCTCCCATCATGATTGCCGGTGATCAATTGTTCTTGTCTCAACTGTGGTTCCTGGTTCACTTGGAAGCTTGCTGAGTCTTGCCTCTTCTTCTGCTTTCAGATAAGATATTTTCTGTTTTTGTTTTTGTGCTTACCTTTTGCATATTTCTCTGCATTTCTGTGAGGTTAGCCAGGTTCCCCCCCGGGGGGCTTGGGCTCCTCTCAGTTCCGCTGGAGCCACTGTTATTTGTTCATTTGCCTTTTCCAGTTTTTTCAGTGGCTGCGGCTTAGTTTTGTTACACCAGAGAACTGATTTAGGTGGTAGAGGTTGTGTGATCTCAGGTGTTTTTGCAATCAGTAGCGTTGGCATTTTTTAGGGTTTTTTTGGATTGCAGTGAGTATCCTTTCTATCCTTTTCTGTCTAGGCAGATTGGGCCCCAGCGTTTGCTCATACTATTTTCTGTCTGTGTCTGTATTACCTCTTGTCTAACCGCCATTACATGTTTGGGGGCTTCCTATGTTCTTTGGGGATCTGCTCCGGGGCAGATAGCTTTCCTCTTTCTGTCTTTCTTTAGGTGTAGTTAATCTCTCAGGCTGTGAAGAGGCGTCTAGGACCAACGTAGGAACGCTCCACGGCTGCCTTTAGTTGTGGTGGTTAGTCAGGGTACTGCAATCCAATAGATTCCAACCTCTCTGGTATATTGCCGTTTTTGCCTGCTCTCCTCAGCTACCAAAACATAACACGAGACACTTCAAGGTCAGTCATGACTGCAACCCTGACCTTCTCAAAATCATTGGTATAGATAGGGTCCACATTGATAACCGAGGTGGTGACTGGAAGAAAAGCTTAGCTAAATTGGAGGCTCGGTGGATCTACAAAATTGGCTCTATGCAGCCTAATGGACTTAATGA
This sequence comes from Oophaga sylvatica, assembly GCA_033576555.1. Taxonomy (NCBI): domain Eukaryota; kingdom Metazoa; phylum Chordata; class Amphibia; order Anura; family Dendrobatidae; genus Oophaga; species Oophaga sylvatica. Next base: position 525,003,175 of record JARQOD010000001.1, read on the forward strand.
GGTCCTAAGTTTTGCCCCCTTTTTATAGGTATTAATGTGTGTTTATTGTTTTTAATGCATATTGCAATTCTCTTTTTTCTTAGTTATTCCCACGTTTTTACTCTCGGTGATGATGTTGTATGGGGATGAAGTTATTGAGGCCTTTGGGACCTTATTTCACAAGAAGACATTATCAATATTGAACATGTGACCTATATGGACACCTAATGAAGCCTAATGGATTAAGAAGTACTACTTTGCACTATAAATCCAGTTGGATAAGAACTATTATGGACATTCTATCTTACTTTTTTTGGGTATTGGCTTCTCAACCACACATATATATTTTCATATATTAATTTATTATGTTTTTAAGATGTTCTTATTTAAATCCAGTTAGTCATATGATTATACATCCGGGGGTGGGATTCAAATTTTTAACAACAGGTTCTGTGTTTGTGCGTTGGTAAACCACACCATTTTAAGCCACACCCATTTATAAAGCCACACCCATTCACACACACCCTTTTCCTCAAAGATATAAGTGGGGGCGCAGTCAGTTGAAAAACAATAAATTCGAATGGGATCAGAACAGTGCACATTCTGGCCAGCGGCTCTCCTGACCCGAGTGTGAGAGCTGCATATATTTCTATGCAGCTGTCTCACTTGACTGACCAGCTGGCCAGGCTGTGCACTACATTCTGATTCATATGACAGTCTGTCTGCGTCCTAATGGTAATTAAAAGTAAAAATCACCATACCCTTCCTGCAAACAGGTGTTACTCAAGTGACAGTCCCATTGTATGCCTGCCAGCAGCATTATAGAACGGAGGCCATTGTGTCAGGTCACAAACCCATGGCAGCTCAGGCACCACTGCCATTCATCCCCCCATAATGAGCCCCAGAAGCCATGAGGAAGCCACACATTCCCAGGGGAACACAGCAGACACCTGCCATCTGAGGAGCTACAGGGGCGGGATAGCTTCAGCCCTGCACATACTGGCCCTGCTCTAAGCCTCAGTGCTAGGAGTCAAGGCCAAATGACATGGCACCACAAGCCCCAGCATACCTGGCACCACAAGCCCCAGCGTGCCTGGCACCACAAGCCCCAGCGTGCCTGGCACCACAAGCCCCAGCGTGCCTGGCACCACAAGCACCAGCACGCCTCTGCCCTGGGCAGGCCTGCTCTCCACATGGGAATGAATAGATTAGAACTGCTCTTCCATGGAGGGAGGCCTTACTACTCTGTCTCTGACCGGCGTCTATCTATCATAGATAGACGCCGGTCAGACCACCTCCTCAGTCCACACAGACACACTCCACTCCTCCAGCTCCACACTACAGGGCCAGCCCCAGGCAGCGCCGCAGCTCACACAGTACCTCTGACTGCCCTCTCCGGCTCCGCCTCGTGACTGAAGAAGATGGCCGTGGCGCTACCGCTACCCAATCGCCGCACTGCAGAGATCAGTCCGCGGGGGACGGGGCTGGCGGTGTGATGCGGCGCTGCAAGCTGCAAAATGGTACCGGATCGCCCCTCTGATTCTCCCCGGTTCGGGGAACCGGCTGCTTTTTGAACAAGCGGTTCCATCGAACCAGGGAGAACCGCCTGAATCCCACCCCTGTATACATCTATCTCATTTGAGTGGTTTAGGATCTGGCTGAGTACACTGTTGTAGCTGTATCCCTTATTCTCATCCGTTTTCTTTTGTATAGACCATTGATAATTTATGGTCCTATAAGGCTTAATTTGTTCCTGTTGTCCCATAAAAATATATTTAAAAATATTTAAATATCTATGATACTAGATGGCCTTTCACTAAACAGTGGTGTGATCCGCTTCTTATCTAAGTATCTCTTCTTTTTTACCATCCATCTCCTTACCATTGAGAGTAATCAACTCTATTTAGTATATACTGTGAGGAAGGAAAGATGTGTATCTTCGTACCGTGTTAGCCAGTAGATAGAAAAATATTTAGACTTGAGAGTCCTCAGTGGTTGATACCTTTTAATGGCTAACTGAAAAGATGGTAACAAATTGCAAGCTTTCGAGACTACTCCGGTCTCTTCATCAGGCGTAGACTAAAACAAAAACTGAAGAATCACATATTTATACACAAGAGGACACAGGAATAATGCAATAGGTAAGACAAGTGACATGAAGCAGAACTGTCATTATGGCAGAGGAATGAACATAAATATTGGAACAGATCATAGATAAGGAGAGAGTTTTATTACCCTCTGATTGGGGTCTGGTGTTGTGTTTTGATGCCCTAGAAGGTCAGAGACGCAGATTCCTTAATTGATATAGAATGACATGAATCCATGTGACACGTTCATTCCAGCACTAAGAGTGTCAAAGGTCATCATAAGTTTGTATTCCCAAACCTTTCTATCTTTCTCAGATTTGAAGTTAGATTTTAATACCAGTAATTCCATATCCATTATGCTATGACCGGGCATACAAAAGTGTTTTGCCACAGGTAAATCCATTCTTTTTTCTCTTATCGTGTGGCGATGACAATTCATCCTTGTTCTCAGTTTTTGCCCGGTCTCCCCCACATACAGACCCCCAGTTGGACATTTAGTACATATAATTAGGTACACCACATTAGATGTGATGCAGCTGAAAGTACCTGGGATCTTGTAGTCCTGATGGGAGTTGGGTATCTTTATCTTGTCCGTGGTCATTATAGATGCACAGGTTTTACATTTCTTCTTGTTGCAAGGAAAGGTTCCTGCAGCTGTTGGGGAGGACAGGGAGCTTCTGACAATGATGCTTCTTAGATTTGGGGGCTGCCTAAAACATAGTAGTGGGGGGTCTGGAAATATGGATTGTAATCGGGCATCTTTTTGTAGTAAAGGTTGTAGTTTCCGTGCAGCTCCCCTTAGCATCTCCAGAAATGTAAAACCTGTGCATCTATAATGACCACGGACAAGATAAAGATACCCAACTCCCATCAGGACTACAAGATCCCAGGTACTTTCAGCTGCATCACATCTAATGTGGTGTACCTAATTATATGTACTAAATGTCCAACTGGGGGTCTGTATGTGGGGGAGACCGGGCAAAAACTGAGAACAAGGATGAATTCTCATCTCCACACGATAAGAGAAAAAAGAATGGATTTACCTGTGGCAAAACACTTTTGTATGCCCGGTCATAGCATAATGGATATGGAATTACTGGTATTAAAATCTAACTTCAAATCTGAGAAAGATAGAAAGGTTTGGGAATACAAACTTATGATGACCTTTGACACTCTTAGTGCTGGAATGAACGTGTCACATGGATTCATGTCATTCTATATCAATTAAGGAATCTGCGTCTCTGACCTTCTAGGGGCATCAAAACACAACACCAGACCCCAATCAGAGGGTAATAAAACTCTCTCCTTATCTATGATCTGTTCCAATATTTATGTTCATTCCTCTGCCATAATGACAGTTCTGCTTCATGTCACTTGTCTTACCTATTGCATTATTCCTGTGTCCTCTTGTGTATAAATATGTGATTCTTCAGTTTTTGTTTTAGTCTACGCCTGATGAAGAGACCGAGTAGTCTCGAAAGCTTGCAATTTGTTACCATCTTTTCAGTTAGCCATTAAAAGGTATCAACCACTGAGGACTCTCAAGTCTATACTGTGAGGAAGACATTCTTCTTCCCCTGTGGTTTTATGTTCATTCTATTTTTGCACATGTTAGGTATTTTCCTTGCACGCTCTGCACTTTAATAAATGATCTTATATTATATTTAATTTCCCTGCACTTACAGTTAGGTCCATATATATTAGGACAAAGACAACATTTATTTAATTTTGGTTCTAGACATTACCACAATGAATTGTAAACAAAACAAATCAGATGCAGTTGAAGTTCAGACTTTCAGCTTTCATTTGAGGGTATCCACATTAAAATTGGATGAAGGGTTTAGGATTTTCAGCTCCTTAACATGTACCACCCTGTTTTTAAAGGGACCAAAATTAATTGGACAGATTAAATAATTGTAAATAAAATGATCATTTCTAGTACTTGGTTGAGAACCCTTTGTTGGCAATGACTGCCTGAAGTCTTGAACTCATGGACATCACCAGACGCTGTGTTTCCTCCTTTTTGATGCTCTGCCAGGCCTTCACTGCGGTGGTTTTCAGTTGCTGTTTGTTTGTGGGCCTTTCTGTCTGAAGTTTAGTCTTTAACAAGTGAAATGTATGCTCAATTGGGTTGAGATCAGGTGACTGACTTGGCCATTGAAGAATATTCAACTTCTTTGCTTTAATAAACTCCTGGGTTGCTTTGGCTTTATGTTTTGGGTCATTGTCCATCTGTAGTATGAAACGACGACCAATCAGTTTGGCTGCATTTGGCTGGATCTGAGCACACAGTATGGCTCTGAATACCTCAGAATTAATTTGGCTGCTTCTGTCCTGTGTCACATCATCAATAAACACGAGTGACCCAGTGCCACTGGCAGCCATGCATGCCCAAGCCATCACACTGCTTCCGCCATGTTTTACAGATGATGTGGTATGCTTTGGATCATGAGCTGTACCACGCCTTTGCCATACTTTTCTCTTTCCATCATTCTGGTAGAGGTTGATCTTGGTTTCATCTGTCCAAAGAATGTTCTTCCAGAACTGTGCTGGCTTTTTTAGATGTTTTTTAGCAAAGTCCAGCCTAGCCTTTTTATTCTTGATGCTTATGAGTGGCTTGCACCGTGCAGTGAACCCTCTGTATTTAATTTCATGCAGTCTTCTCTTTATGGTAGATTTGGATATTGATACGCCTACCTCCTGGAGAGTGTTGCTCACTTGGTTGGCTGTTGTGAAGGGGTTTCTCTTTACCATGGCGAGTATTCTGCGATCATCCACCACTGTTGTATTCCGTGGGCGCCCAGGTCTTTTTGCATTGATGAGTTCACCAGTGCTTTTTTTCTTTCTCAGGATGTACCAAACTGTAGATATTGCCACTCCTAATGTAGCAATTTCTCAATGGGTTTTTTCTGTTTTTGCAGCTTTAGGATGGCTTGTTTCACCTGCATGGAGAACTCCTTTGACCGCATGTTTCCTTCACAGCAAAACCTTCCAAATGCAAACACCACACCTCAAATCAACTCCAGCCCTTTTATCTGCTTAATTGAGAATGACATAACGGAGGGATTGCCCACACCTGTCCATGAAATAGCCTTGGAGTCAATTGTCCAATTACTTTTGGTCCCTTTAAAAACAGGGTGGTACATGTTAAGGAGCTGAAGCTCCTAAACCCTTCATCCAATTTTAATGTGGATACCCTCAAATGAAAGATGAACGTTTGAACTTCAACTGCATCTGAGTTGTTTTGTTTAAAATTCATTGTGGTAATGTCTAGAACCAAAATTAGATAAATGTTGTCTCTGTCCAAATATATATGGACCTAACTGTATAATGGCACTTTATATACTTCTGATACTCACCTTTTTTAATATATTTCTCTTAATATATGTTCTATTTTGATATATATTCATAAACATGCACCTCTAGGCATAAGATATGCACTTTATTTATTGGTAGTATCATACACGCTCCTTTGTCCGCATCACAAGTACATTACCACCTCATCTCAGCTGCGGGCGATGTGCACAGTGCCGGCTGATACCGCCTCTCCCTCCTGACACGTCGGAGGGGGGCGCGGCTAAGCGGCACGTGACGCCAACCCGTGGTGTATCTGGTTGCCAGGGGAACGCGTCCTGTTGTTCACTGACGCTACCCTCTCTCTGACGTGCCTGGAGTGGGTGCTGTTAAGGAACACATGACACCTCCTGAGGTGACGTCACACGCCGGACTTCATCACACGCGCTATGACTCACCGATATCACCACTGATTTATGGGAATATAAAAGAAAGCCAACTTGGCACAGTCACACAAACCAACCCCTGGGAGAAAGCTAACACGAAACGCGCGTCGGGGAGCTGCAATACTACTGTCAGCTCATATGTCCTTTCCTTACTTTGTTTTGCACTGTCTGCACTTTGGATGTCTATCGCCTATTACCCATGCCTTTACTAGTAAACAGCAGGTATTAATGCATGTACACATGTACTTTATATCTTGATTTCATTTTCCTGCTGGCCATATGGTAACTTAGTAGTGGGCTATAATCAGATTTGACTGTCTATATACAGTCATGGCCAAAAGTTTTGAGAATGACACAAATATTATATTTTTACATGATCTGCTGCCCTCTGGTTTTTATGTGTGTTTGACAGATGTTTTTATCACAGACAGAAATATAATAATTGCAAACATATGAGTAACAAAAGCTTATATTGACAGTTAGAATGAGTTAATGCAGCAAGTCAATATTTGCAGTGTTGACCCTTCTTCAGGACCTCTGCAATTCTCCCTGGCATGTTCTCAATCAACTTCTGGACCAAATCCTGACTGATAGCAGTCCATTCTTGCACAATCAATGCTTTCATTTTGTCAGAATTTTTAGGTTTTTGTTTGTCCACCCGTCTCTTGATGATTGACCACAAGTTCTCAATGGGATTAAGATCTGGGGAGTTTCCAGGCCATGGACCCAAAATCTCTATGGTTTGTTCCCTGAGCCATTTAGTTATCACCTTTGCTTTATGGCAAGGTGCTCCATCATGCTGGAAAAGGCATTGTTGATCGCCAAACTGCTCTTGGAGGGTTGGGAGAAGTTGCTCTTGGAGGACATTCTGGTACCATTCTTTATTCATGGCTGTGTTTTTAGGCAAGACTGTGAGAGAGCCGATTCCCTTGGCTGAGAAGCAACCCCACACATGAATGGTTTCAGGATGCTTAACAGTTGGCATGAGACAAGACTAGTGGTAGCGCTCACCTTGTCTTCTCCGAATGAGGCGTTTTCCTGATGTCCCAAACAATCGAAAAGGGGATTCATCAGAGAAAATAACTTTACCCCAGTCCTCAGCAGTCCACTGCCTGTACCTTTTGCAGAATATCAGTCTGTCCATGATGTTTTTACTGGAGAGAAGTGGCTTCTTTGCTGCCCTCCTAGAGACCACGCCTTGCTCACAAGTCTCCGCCTCACAGTGCGTGCAGATGCACTCACACCTGCCTGCTGCCATTCCTGAGCAATCTCTGCACTGCTGGTAGCCCGATCCGCAGCTCAAACACTTTTAGAGACGGTCCTGGCGCTTGCTGGTCTTTCTTGGGCGCCTGAGCCTTTTTGGCAACAATGGAACCTCTCTCCTTGAAGTTCTTGATGATGCGATAGATTGTTGACTGAGGTGCAATCTTTCTAGTTGCGATACTCTTCCCTGTTAGGCCATTTTTGTGCATTGCAATGATGACTGCACGTGTTTCTTAGAGATAACCATGGTTAACAGAAGGAAACATGATGCCAAGCACCAGTCTCCTTTTAAAGTGTCCAGTGGTGTCATTCTTATTAATCATGACAGATTGATCTCCAGCCATGTCTCATCAACACCCACACCTGTGTTAATGGAACAATCACTGAAAGAGGTTAGCTGGTCCTTTTAAGGCAGGGCTGCAATGATGTTGAAATGTGTTTTGGGGGATAAAGTCATTTTCTAGCCAATATTGACTTTGCAAGTAATTGCTGTTAAGCTGATCACTCTTTATAACATTCTGGAGTATATGCAAATTGCCATTAGAAAAAGTGAAGCAGTAGACTTTGTAAAAATTAATATTTGTGTCATTCTCAAACTTTTGGCCATGACTGTACATCCATGTATGTGTTTGGAGGCATCAGTCATTAGAAAGTTTTATATTTTGCCAATTTGGCATTTATTGGAATGTATCTTCTTTTATATTGTTTTTATTACTCTGTGTCTCAATAAAGTTTGTTTTTTTATGACAATACTTCTAATATCCCTTTGATCTATACAGTGTTAAGTGGTCTGTGAACATTTCTGTGATCTTTAAAACTGCTAAAAAGCTTTTAAAAATTTGGTAGGTTTACTGTTGTGAATGGGTTTGAGATGAGTTCTGAGCAGAGGCTCCCTCTGGTGGTTACAAGCGGTGCTAGTCTGTCCAGTGAAGATTGTGAGGACTGGGAATCAGGTGTTACTGACTGGTCTTATATAAGGGAGTCACCTTCCCATCAGGGTTGCCGGTGATCAATTGTTCTGGTCTGAATCCTTTATTCCAGTTTCCCTTGTAGCCTGCTGTGTCGTGTCTGCATCTCCTGCTAACAGATAAGACATTTTCTTCTTTTGTGTTTGTGCTATATTTTTGCATTTTGTCCTGCACTTCTGTGGGGGCCTTCAGGGTTCCCTCCGGGGGCTTCTGCCCTCTCAGTTTTGTTCAGCCACTGATGTTTGTACTTTTGCTTTTTCCAGTTTTTTCAGTGGCTGCTGTTTTGATTTTGTTACACCAGAGAACTAATTTAGGTGGAAGAGGTCGTGTGATCTCAGGTGCTTTTGAAATTAGTAGAGTTGGTGCTTTGCAGGGTTTTTTGGGATTGCAGTAAGTACCCTTCCTATCCTTTTCTATTTAGTTAGTTTGGGCCCCAGTGTTTGCTCGTACTATTTTCTTTCTGTGTCAGTTTTTCATCTTGTCTAACCGCCATTACATGTTTGGGGGCTTTCTATTATCTTTGGGGTTCTGCTCCGGGGCAGATAGTTTTCCTATATCTATCTTTAGGTGTAGTTAGTTTCTCAGGCTGTGACGAGGCGTCTAGGACCAACGTAGGAACGCTCCACGGCTGCCTCTAGTTGTGGTGGTTAGTCAGGGTACTGCAATCTCATAGATTCCAACTGCTCTGGTGTATTGCCTTTTTTACCTGCACTCCTCAGTAGTGTTGAGCGATACGATACTGCAAATATCGGGTATCGGCCGATATTAGCTGTATCGGGCTTTCGATTCCGAGTACCGATATTTTCGTCATATCGGATACCGGAATCGGGATTGTCACTGTCAGTGTCCGTCGGTCGGGTCTGTCACTGTCAGTGTCCGTCGGTCGGGTCTGTCAGGAGTCAGCGGCACTTACCTGGCAGAAGATCTCCGGCGGTCACGGCCTGGACTGCTTCATGGCCGCCATCATCTTTCCCCGGCGGTCACATGCAGTTTCTCGCGATAACTGCAGTGACTGCTGGGTAATCCCGGCCGTAAAGCAGTCAGTCCGATGACGTCACCGCCGGGGAAGCAGGTAATCAGCTGTGCTGCGTCGTGATGACAGGCTCTGCCTGTCATTGCGATGTAGCAGAGCTGGATCGTCGTGGGACAGTCGTTACTATGGACTGCGTCGGACAGGTGGTATACTGTTGGTTTGTTTTTTTTCTTTTTTTACAGGAGATCGATGTCGTCGCAGGAATGAGAGTACAATAAAAGAAATGAAAACTGTGTTGTCTCTTTTATTTCATTAAAATACTTTTTTCTTGCTTTGTCTTTTTTTTATGCATTTAATAACTTTGGGATTAATAATGGATCGGTGTCTTATTGACACCTCTCCATTATTAACCGGGCTTATTGTCACCGTGCAATCAACGGTGACATTAACCCCTTATTACCCCACTTGCCACCGCTACAGGGCAGTGGGAAGAGCCGGGTAAAGTGCCACAATTGGCACATCTTTTGATGCGCCAAATGTGGGGCTGCTGTAGCCTGGTATTATCAGGCTGTTGAGGGCCAAAATCCATGGGCCTTGACAGTCTTTTAATACCAGGCCGCAGCAGTCTGCATTTTACTTGGCTGGTTAACAAAAATAGGGGGACCCCTACGCCGTTTTTTTTTCGAGGGGATCCCCTATTTTTGTTAACCAGCCAAGCTAAGCAGACTGCTGTGGCCTTGTATTATCAGGCTTGCAAGGTGCATGGATATTGGATCCTTACCAGCCTGAAAAACCAGGCCTCAGCAGTCTGCTTCATCTGGCTGGTTAACAAAAATAGGGGGGACCCCACGCCAATTTTTTTCGAGGGGATCCCCTATTTTTGTTAATCAGCCAAGATATGCAGACTGCTGTGGCCTGGTATTATCAGGCTGGCAAGGTCCATGGATCTTGGCTCCTTAACAGCCTGAAAATCCAGGCCTCAGCGGTCTGCTTCATCTGGCTGGTTAACAAAAATAGGGGGGACCCACGCCAATTTTTTTCGAGGGGATCCCCTATTTTTGTTAATCAGTTCCCTCTGACGTCACTGATTGTGTCCCTGGCTGACCTGAAGTGAAAGTGGAAAGCAATCAATTAAGCTTTCCACTTCCTCTCCTGTCAGCCAGGAGAGGAACTCATTCATTTGGGGGTTTACTGTGAGGCTGCAGCATTAGCTGCGGTCCCTGCAGTAAACATTAACCCTTTCTGAAGGATTACACCGTGGGACCTGACTGTGCATGGGATAGGTAAGAATAATTTTGCTTTTTTATTTTATTTTTATTACAGGAAATGGTTTTTTGCAGTCAAATAAAAGATGGTCAAAAACATGTGTCTTTATTTCATTAAAATGATTTTTAATTAAAGTGTGTGTGTTTTATTTTTATTTCATGCAATAGGATTAATAATTGATAGTTGTCTAATTGACAGCTCTCAATTATTAACCTGGCTTAAGGTCACCTTTCAATAGCAAGGTGGCTTTAACCCCATATTAACCCATTCGCCACCGCTACAGGGCAATGGGAATAGACGGGCAAAGTGCCAGAAAGGGCGAATCTAATTATAGATTTGTCTTTTCTGGGGTGTCTGGGGGCAGATGTTAGTAGCCAGGGGGGGCCAAAAATAATGGTCCCTCTCTGGGCTATTATTATCTGCCCCCATTTCGCTGGCTTTGTCTGTCTGGTTGCGAAAATAGGGCGGGAGCCCACGCATTTTTTTTAAACAATTTTACACCTCATATATATATATATACATGTCATTGAATTTGTGACACATATATATATATTTATATTTATAGTTCATACACTTCTACATAGTATAATAGCCGCTAATTCAATTGCAGGCTTTTGTGAAAATGCAGAACCCGACATGAAATGACACTTGGTGTACATAGGGTTAACCATGTCTTTTCATGTCCTTTGCTATCTGATTTGCACAAACAATTACATCAGTCTATGTGTGCAAAATTTCACACCTGTAGGGGTTAATTAAAGGTGTAAATTCGTAGCAAAAAAGTCAGTTTTTTTTACAACTAATTTACACCTTTAATTAACCCCTACAGGTGTGAAATTTTGCACACATAGACTGATGTAATTGTTTGTGCAAATCAGATAGCAAAGGACATGAAAAGACATGGTTAACCCTATGTACACCAAGTGTCATTTCATGTCGGGTGCTTCTGTCTTTTCACAGAAGCCGGCTTTACCCGGCAATTGAATCAGAGGATATTTTACTATGTAGAAGTGTATAAACTATACATATATGTATATATATATGTCACAATGACATGTATATATATATATATATATAAAATGTATTCTATGTGTGTATATTTAGTGTTTACAAGGAAATAAAGGTTTTTTTTTAGTTGCGATATTTTGTTCCCATAGACTTACATTGGACTTCCGGTATCGGAATCGGATATCGACGATATTTAGTGATATCGGCGATACCATTCCGATCCGATATTTTTAGATATCGAGCAGTATCGCTCAACACTACTCCTCAGCTACCGAAACATAACAGCTTACATTTCTCAGACATACTGTGTTATGTGGTCTGTGAACATTTCTGTAAACTGTAAAGCTGCTTAAAAGCTTTTAAAAAAATTTTAGGCTTCCATTTCTCAGGCATACAGTGTTAAGTGAAACACATGAGCCATGCACACAGTGAACAAGACTGTATGGACATTGTTCACACCACCAAAAGACTGAAACACAGAAAAGCACAGTAAAACAAACGTATAAAAATACTCTGTTGTAAAAAAGTAACAGTAGACAGCAAGTGCTGGTAAAAAGATGATAAAACACAGGGTATTTGGTTGATACGTTTTTTGCAAAAAATGTATACTAAGCCGCTCTACCAAACGTCAAAGTATACCCGTATCAGAGCAGTCCATGACTAATGTATTTAATCCCTAACTGATGTATTTAAAAACCTGGTCATGTGTATAGTACCTATATGAGCAGGATTCAGAAAGGTAATGTCCAATGTAAAAACAAACGTATAAAAATACTCTGTTGTAAAACACTAACAGTAGACAGCAAGTGCTGGTAAAAAGAAGATAAAATACAGTGTATTTGGTTATGTTTTTTGCACTCTTTGCACATTTGTATGCTTTTATTGCTGCAGGTGACCAATATTTTTTTCTCTAAATAAACTTGGTTTCAGCAGCCCTAGCAATTACAAAATGTGTAAATTGTGCGCTAAGGGACGGGAAGTTGAAGTGCTTATGATTGCGCACGCAGATTCCGAGGACGTGGGGCAGGTGTGCCTGTTGCTGGAGCACAAGAAACACACCCATCCACAACACATAGGTTCTTGTCCCACTTTGCAGGGAAGCACGGTACACCACTTTTGAAGCCAGAGCAGTGCGAATAGGTGGTTGGGTAGATAGTAGATAATGCTTCCAGCAGGTTGGAGCACCATACAGTCTTCCACATGGTCCAGTCCCACCAGCCTAAAATCTACATCATTAATCCGCTACCTGATCCTCCTTCCTCCCACCATGTTGAGTCTCAGGAGACAAGTGATCCCACAATAGGACACTCCGAGGAGCTCTTTACAACAGCATTTCTTGATTGTGGTCTCTCAACCTGCATGCTCCAAGAGGGACAGGAGGGCATTATGTTTAATGATGCACAAAACTTAGAGTAGCCACGGCCACAAGAACATGATGGTGAGGAATGGCAAATTTGGGCTAAGGAGGGAGATTATGATGAGACACAGTTGCCACTAAGCCTTGTTGCTGTTAAGTCACATAGTCACAAGGACCAGGGTGTGGAGATGGAAGACAAGGTGGTGGGTGATGATATCACAGACTGAACCTGGGAAGCTGGCATGCAGAGCGAGGCCAGCAGCGCTGAGGGGGAGAGATCAATATAATACACTGCACACTCTATAGGAATTCTATGCAAAATCTTGGAAAATTTATTTATGCAACCAATAAGGCAAAAGGCACATAATAAGTATAAGCGACACACAAAGCATTTGACGTTTCGACTCTCCCGAGTCTTAATCATAAGTCGCTGCAATGTAATGTATCAGAAGAGGTATAGGAATAATGAAATTCTGATAAAGCTGTAGGTTTATGAGGAATAATGAGCGGCCATATACTTAGTGCATGTATAGGTATTGAACCTATATGGTTGTTATTATAGGTAAATTGAACGAAATATGTGAGCCAGGTGTAAGTGGAACCTGGCAGGGGTGATGTACGAGCAGCGCTCCCACGCCTTGCTCTGTGCTGGCAGTACCAAAACAGACAGGAAAAGGTAGTGGGGTGACCAAAGGGAGAAGGCAACAGTTCCGTAAACACTCCTGAATTTCTCCATTAAAGAGTTAGATGTTCCCCAGTCTGAGACATTTTTAAAGAGAGTTCTGAGACAGATGTGTAGCCCAGCTGCGCTTGGTGCCACATGTTCCCTGGAGGATGCACGGCAAGGTAATTCACAAATACCTGATAAGCATACAACACTTCACATTTTTCCTGGTTCCACCAGAGGGAGCCCTTGAGACAGCAGTGAGATGAAGACAATCTAGCTGAACGTTAGTTAGTCGTTGGTCTTAACTCAGGAGAGCAGACACTACTTTGGAGAACGGAGTTACCTCAGACGAGCTGGGAGGGAGAAACCCTGTCAGATTAGCCTGAGGGCTGAGGAAGTTTGAGCGAGAAGCTGACATCTACTGTTGCCTGTGCTTATATTAAGGTGTGTGTAGGACGACAGGCGAGTGGACAAGAGGGAGAGAGTGACTGAGGAGAAAATAGCAGTGACAGCTAACCTCCACTCTGCACTACCGGACACCGGGTCTGAGCTTGCTAGTATCTTCACAGCTAGTGGGAAAAACTGGAGACTCTGGACTTCAAGTCGCAGAGGGGCCCTTCAGTGCTGATACGTAACCGGGGTCAGGAAGACGGGGGTCTGGCAGGTACCGCCATAGAGACACTGTTCTGTCCGCAAAAAGACCTCATCACAAGATCAGCCGGGCGTAGCAAGGAGAAGGAGTTAAACTTAGCTTCATGCAAGTTAGAAACCCACACACATCAGGAAGTAAGGAGGCCTTAACCCTACACAGTGATTACTGGACGTGCATCCTCCACCCTGAGCAGCTTCCCGGGACATGCCTGCAACCATCACCAGTAAAGGTATGGAAAGAGACTGACTTGTGTGTGTCTGCCTTATTGCTTGCACCCCTGCACCGACATATACCCTGAGGGATCCAGTCTTACCTGTGGAAGACTTAACACCTTGCTGCCCAGTAACAACCCCTCAGAGGATTAACCCTGCAGCGCTGGTCACCCTGATCAGAAACCACAGGTGGCGTCACAAACATTACTAAATCCCCTGTAAATATTCCCCCTTGAATGAGCGCCCAGGGCAACGGACCGAGCTGCGCTACCCGTGACCTCTTCCCCATTGAAGTGAACGGGCTCGGTGCCGAGTACCCCATAAGCCCTGGTATGTGCGACTCATCTTTGGCGTCACGAACAGGATGAGAAGCTCGCTATATGTGAGTCCCGTGTGCCTAATTGGACTGTTTTTGTGCTAGAGACTGTGTTGCTGTTTTGTGATTTTTGGCGCCAATTGTCTGCCATTGCCCACCAAAGTACAGCGCTACAGCGCAAAGAGAAGGGGCGTACCTGCAGAAAGCACGCGGAGTCCCGGACACGCCCCCAATGCTGACGCGACGGCAGGTCCTGTGGAGAGCTTCAGAGTGCCGGCGACGCAGGTCCTTCCCCATCGCTGTGTCTGGCAGAGCTGCAGCCTTCAGGAGAAGGTAGGCCACACTTAACTAGGGGGGGCACAGACATGTCACAGCCACAAGCTGACAGCGTGTCCCAGGGCGACCGCTCCGGTGACTTATCCGCCGGCGCAGGATTGAAACGCTGACCCCTCACCAGGTCCGGTGGCCCCGATAGTACCGCTGACGCTCCCATACCTGCCTGGAGCAAAGTGGCTCCCTCAGTATAGCGGTAAGCCAGATACCCTGTCAGGGTTCAAGCGCAAAATATGCAGCATAATGGACATGTACCCTATGACAGAGAAACAAAGAGCTGCAGTGGTATTAGGACAATTGACTGGTGCTGCAGAAAGAGAAGTAGAGACTTGGACAGCTGCAGACCAGGAATCAGTGCTTTCAATTTTCTTAAAGCTACAGACTATTTTTGAGGACCGCACTGAAACAGATCTCCGTATGAGGTTTTACCAATGCTCTCAGAGACCAGATGACAGTATTAGGGACTACGCCTGCCGACTACAGGGGGCCCTGCGAGCTCTCAAACAGGTTAACCCTATAAGTGCCATTAATGAAAGCAAAATGCTGAAGGAACAATTTGTACGGGGACTGAGGTCCCAAGCTGAAAGCAGGACTGTGCACTGGTGGTCCTTGGATCATCCTGACGCTAACTTTGATGCCCTAAAAGATATGGCTATAAAAGGACTGCGACCCCTGGAGAATCCTGAGGTGTCGACCTAGTGTCACCCGGGTGAAGCCACTCTAAAGCCGGCAGCATCCACCTTTTCCCCTGGTGGCGGAAGCCAAAACGCAGGTGGCGCCCCATACTGAGTTGGACTGTCTGTGCTCAGAAGTGCGCCAGCTGACTAAAAACCTGGCCGCTGTAATGAGTGCCCTGCAACTGCGGAAGGAAGAAGGAGGAAAGATCCTGCTAGCCGACTGCCCAGAGGATGTTCCTTGGAGGAAAAGAAGGACGTCGCCCCACCGGAGGAGGACAACGCCACCCCCAGGAGCGACCCCTGATCAGCACCATCCTCGCCGAGATATCATCTGCTACCGTTGCAACAGAGAAGGTCATCTAGCCCGACAGTGTCCTTTAAACGAGCAGATCCTGGGTCTGAGGACCAACACCCAGGAATAGATTTTTCAGGCCCCTCAGACTGGAACCGCAGGTTTGTGGGAGGAAGACCCTACCTGTCCATCATCTTGGACGGGATCGCAATCCCTGCCCTGCTGGACACTGGATCTCAGGTGACCATCATACCTGATGTCCTGTATAATAAGTTTTGGTCCATGGACAGTCTCCAGCCCCCGAGCCCTGACTTTGCTGTGTACACCTCTAATGGTCTCTCTGTTGATATACTAGGAGCCAAAAACGTGGACGTAAAGGTGGGCAGAGTGGAGCTGAAGGACCAGGGACTCTTAGTAGTAAAGACTGTAAATGAGGAAAATGGCTTAAATGTGGTTTTAGGTACAAACATTATTAGTAACTGTCTGGGAGAAGTTGTGTTTTTGCTCCAACAGCTCGCTGAAGTTGCCAAGCCAAAGCAAAAGGGAGTGATCCAGAGGGAGATCCGGGCCCTGATGTGCCAGCAGCAAGCGAAGCTGACAGATGGTGAAATTGGTAATGTACGGGTGACAGACCCGAACCCCATTGTGATACCCCCAATGAGTGAAATGCTTATATGGTGTAGGGCAGCAATAGGTCTGAGAGGACAGAACTACCAAGCAGTAGTAGAGCCCCATTGTTCAGAGCACAGACCTACACTCTTGACTGCGAGAGGGGTAGTAGAAGTACGAAATGGGAGAGTACCAGTACGTCTTCTCAACTGGGGAGAAGATGAAGTGAATTTACCACGCTATGCCACAGTTGCTAAATTACATACCGTAGATAACAACTCTATTCTCACGACAGAGTCCTTAGCCTCCGCCAACCAGTGGAGGATAATGACCCAGCAACCCAGGTGGAGGATTGGTGTCAGCAGCTCCATGTCGGGACAGACACCACTCCCGCCCACCAGAAACAGGGAGTACTACGGGTGGTACAGGAGTACACACAGGTATTTAGCAAACATTCACTTGACTTTGGGACAATTAAGGGAGTACAGCATCATATCCCTACAGGCAGTCATCCTCCCATCAAAGAGCGGTATAGGCCTATACCTCCAGCACACTACCAGAAAGCTAAGGAAATGTTGCGTGACATGAAGGAAGCAGGGGTGATAAGGGATAGTTGTAGTCCCTGGGCAGCACCTCTAGTCCTAGTTAAGAAAAAGGATGGAAGCATGAGAATGTGTGTAGATTACAGACAAGTAAATTGCATAACACATAAAGATGCATACCCTTTACCACGCATTGAGGAATCCTTAGCTGCCTTAAAAACTGCTAATTACTTTTCCACCCTCGACCTCACTAGTGGGTACTGGCAAGTAGCTGTGGCTGAGGAGGATCGGGAGAAGACGGCTTTCACCACCCCAATGGGACTCTGTGAGTTTGACAGAATGCTGTTTGGACTCAGCAGTGCCCGGGAACGTTCCAGAGAGTGATGGAGAGTTGCCTGGGACATCTCAACTTTGAAACAGTGTTGCTGTACCTGGACGACGTAATTGTGTACTTCAAGACGTATGAGGATCATCTGAAGCACCTGGCAGAGGTATTCGAGTCACTGTCCAAGTATGGGATGAAACTGAAGCCTTCAAAGTGCCATCTGCTCAAACAAAAGGTACAGTACTTGGGACATATTGTCAGCTCAGAAGGAGTAGCGCCGGACCCCGAGAAGGTCACTGCCATCCAGAAATGGCCAGAACCAAGGAATCTCAAGGAGGTGCGTCAGTTCCTGGGACTGACAGGTTACTACCGGAGGTTTTTAAAGGACTACACCAAGAAAGCAGCGCATCTGCAGGACTCCTGGTAGGACAACCCCTCAAGAGCAGAAATCCTCCATTCCACTGGGGTAAAGAACAAGCTGAGGCATTCAAAGAGATGAAAGAGATCCTGACAGGCGATGAAATCTTAGCCTACCCTGACTACAGCCAGCCGTTCCTGCTGTACACTGATGCCAGCAACGAAGGATTGGGAGCTGTCCTCAGTCAGAAGCAAAATGGCCAAGAAAAAGTCATCGCATATGCAAGCAGGAAGCTCCGGCCGACTGAGAGAAACCCAGAGAACTATAGCAGCTTCAAGTTGGAGTTCCTGGCGCTGGTCTGGGCCATTACAGAAAGATTCAAGCATTACCTAGCCTCCAGCAAGTTCACTGCTTACACTGATAATAACCCCTTGACACATCTTGAAACAGCCAAGCTGGGAGCCATGGAGCAACGTTGGATGGCTCGGCTGTCGAACTATCAATTTACCATCAAGTACAGGGCGGGCCGTAAGAACGCCAACGCTGACGCCTTGTCCAGAATGCCGCATGAGTCCAACACGGAAGAGGAATTGGAAGACCTAGAAGAGATTGAGCTACCTGCATTCCACAGAAATGGGATGATCCACGAGCAACGAGCCTACAGGAGGCAGCGTGGTAAGACGTTAAACCCTTTACCTCACCACAGCTGGAAGACCCAGAACAGTGACCCGGTTGTCAGCCACATCAAGGAACTGATAACTCAGGAAGGTTCCTCCTTGGAGAAGGATGCGTCTCAACAAGCAAAGCAGCTGTGGAACGAGAGAAGCCGGCTGTTTATCTACCGAGAGAAGCTGTGCCGAAGGTACGTCAACCCCAGAACCCATGAGATGGTATGGCAGATAGTAGTGCCAAGAACAGACATCCAGATGGTGTTGGAAGCCTACCACGATCGAGCGAGGCACTTTGGCTGGAAGAAGCTGGAAACCCTGCTGAAGTGTCGTTTCTACTGGGTGGGAATGCGAAGTTCCATCGAGAAATGGTGTAAAAACTGTGCGTCCTGTAGCCTCCGAAGAAAAGACTACAGTAGCCAGAAAGCACCCCTGCAGCCCATCAAGACGACTCCCTTGTGTTACACTCGGTCCCCGCGCTGGCTCTGCACTCCGTCCTGGTCACTCACCTGTTCCTCTAGCTGTCCCTCTGCAGCAGTCTGCGCGCAGGCTGAGGTCTCCTGTCCCATCTGCTCCTCAGCGCCCTGTGTCCTCCTCCACTTCCTGGCACGCTGCTAGCAGGCCTCCAGATAGATTGCTTAGGACGCGAGGCCGCGCCCACCGTCTCTCTTAAAGGGGCAGCGTGCATTTTTTGAAATAGCTAATTAACCAATGGCAGCGCACTCAGTACTATACCTGGTCACTCCACCATAAGGGGAGTGCCGGAGCAACATGTTCTATCATTGCTACATCCGGTTCTGTTCCTGATCTGTCTGCGCTGCGTCTGCAGTCTCTGTGCTTCGCTTATACTGTTTGTCTCCTCAGATCATTGCTAACCCGTATCTGGCTAACCTGGACAATCTCGGCTATTACTGGCGCAAGTGTCATCCCGTTCCGCCATCAGCCATCCGTACCCGTGGACCGTGACAAGGTCACTGAAGCCATATCAAAAACTGACCGGCACATCCAAACTTAGATTCAGTGTGAACAGGTGCTAAACCTAGAGTCACCAACTCATATACATACAAGAAGAAAAGGTAGCACACTGTAACGCTGTAGCTTGCAAACACGAAATATGAAAAATATGAAAAATGAATTACATCATTACCTTAGAAATATGAAAAATTGAGAAGTCTTAGCGCATAAGATGGCCAAATTATGTGAGCCTGATAGCCACGTCAAGGCTCTTCTCGTATACAGGTCCCTAACTAATGCCTATCCTCGCTTTAGAAAAGTCTGTCTGCATGGGAACCTATGAATCCTCTTTTCAGACTAAAATCTACATCTCTGTGGAGGGGTGATGAACCTGCTGTAATTAAAAGGCCTGTGACCACCAGGTGGAGTGCTCAGGCAGAAGGTAAATGAATACATATCAAAAAACTGACCGGCACATCCAAACTTAGATTCAGTGTGAACAGGTGCTAAACCTAGAGTCACCAACTCATATACATACAAGAAGAAAAGGTAGCACACTGTAGCGCTGTAGCTTGCAAACACGAAATATGAAAAATATGAAAAGTGAATTACATCATTACCTTAGAAATATGAAAAATTGAGAAGTCTTAGCGCATAAGATGGCCAAATTATGTGAGCCTGATAGCCACGTCAAGGCTCTTCTCGTATATCAGGTCCCTTACTAATGCCTATCCTCGCTTTAGAAAAGTCTGTCTGCATGGGAACCTATGAATCCTCTTTTCAGACTAAAATCTACATCTCTGTGGAGGGGTGATGAACCTGCTGTAATTAAAAGGCCTGTGACCACCAGGTGGAGTGCTCAGGCAGAAGGTAAATGAATACATATCAAAAAACTGACCGGCACATCCAAACTTAGATTCAGTGTGAACAGGTGCTAAACCTAGAGTCACCAACTCATATACATACAAGAAGAAAAGGTAGCACACTGTAGCGCTGTAGCTTGCAAACACGAAATATGAAAAATATGAAAAATGAATTACATCATTACCTTAGAAATATGAAAAATTGAGAAGTCTTAGCGCATAAGATGGCCAAATTATGTGAGCCTGATAGCCACGTCAAGGCTCTTCTCGTATATCAGGTCCCTAACTAATGCCTATCCTCGCTTTAGAAAAGTCTGTCTGCATGGGAACCTATGAATCCTCTTTTCAGACTAAAATCTACATCTCTACAGTGTGCTACGAGCAGCTTCCCGGGACATGCCTGCAACCATCACCAGTAAAGGTATGGAAAGAGACTGACTTGTGTGTGTCTGCCTTATTTCTTGCACCCCTGCACCGCCATATACCCTGAGGGATCCAGTCTTACCTGTGGAAGACTTAACACCTTGCTGCCCAGTAGCAACCCCTCAGAGGATTAACCCTGCAGCGCTGGTCACCCTGATCAGAAACCACAGGTGGCGTCACGAACATTACTAAATCCCCTGTAAATATTCCCCCCTTGAATGAGCGCCCAGGGCAACGGACCGAGCTGCGCTACCCATGACCTCTCCCCCATTGAAGTGAACGGGCTCGGTGCCGAGTACCCCATAAGCCCTGGTACGTGCGACTCATCAACAAAATGGCCATTTGCAACCTGTGCCATGCAAAGATAAGCAGGGGCCTGACCACTAAGAATCTAACCACAATCAGCAAGATCAGGCACATGTAGTCTAAGCACCCAACTCGGTGGGCCGAATGCCTGGGTTCACGATTGACAACACCACCTCTTCCACTGTGCTAGGTGCTTCCAATTTCCTGTCCAAAACACTGGTGCAGATGCCTACTGCCCTGCACCTATCCTTGCACATTCTGACTTACCATTATCAGGCACTTCCAAATCCTTGTTCCAGCCCAGAATTCAGCTATCCCTACCACAGGCCATGGAACGAAAAAGAATGTTCCCAGCCACCCACCGATAGGCCCAAATGCTAAACAGGCACATTTCCAGGCTGCTTGCCATGGAAATGTTGCCATTTAGTCTGGTAGACACGGAGGATCTCCACCGTCTCATGGCGGTAGCCATCAATCAGTCTTCCGTCCCCAACCATCATTTTTTTCATTCCTTGTACCAGCACGTGTCCAGGATCAACACCCATGCCCTTACCAACACATTTACTGGCATTGTCCACTTGACGATTGACATGTGAACAAGCACTTGTAGTCAAGGACGCTACATTTTCGTGAAGGCACACTAGGTGAACTTAGTGGAGGCTGAGGCCTTGCCACACCCTGGCACGGTCCATGTACTCCCGATGCCAAGTATTGCGGGCCCTACTTCTAGCAAGGTTTCCTCTACTTCCTACAGCAGTTCCTGCACCCCCTCCTACTTCTAATCATCCTCCATCTCTGATATGGTATCTCAGATCACGTAGTCCACATCAGCCGGAAGCTTGAAACTCTGCTGCACTGCCTCAGTGAAGCGAAGTGACAACCGGCTCTGCTGAAGCTAATTTGTCTAGGAGACAAACTGCACACAGCGGCAGAGCTAGTTGCTGCTAAATCTCCAACTAAGCATGGTCATGTGTGATATTGGGTGTAAACTGCTGGTGGCTGTGAAGCTTGGCAAGCTCACACACGTAACATGCTTGGCAAATGTGCTCAACTTGGTAGTTATTCAGTTTCTGAAAACATACCCCAATTTGCCAAAGCTTCTGGTCGATGTACATCACATCAGCACCCATTTCTGCAAGTCTGCTATAGCTGCCACTGCTGGAACTCCACACTGCACATGCTGGCAAGATTTTGTGAGCAGAAGAGGCCAGTGATTGAGTACCAGCTCCAACACGCCCATTGGTATTCTGATCAGCCTCCACACATTACAATTGAGGAGTGGGCATGGATGTCTGACATTTGTCTGGTTTTCCAAGACTTTGAGGACTACACAAAGATGGTGAGCGGCGATGACGCCATAGTCTGCACAACTATGCCGCTTCTGTGCCTACTATAACAGTTGATACTCACAATTAAACATGAGGCTTTGCATGCAGACCTGGTGGAGATGGGGAAAGACATAACACAAAGAGATTGCAGCCAGCCCAGGCTCATCTCATCTGCTCAGCATGTATTGGGTAACAATAAGGAGTTGGACGCTGAGGAGGAGGAAGATGAGTAACAGGAGCTGTTGGCTAGCACAACACACAACCTTCGTCCTGTCTCTCCTAAGTGGATGAGAATGAGGAGGAAGAGATTGTGGAGGAGGAGTTGTCATCATGCTGGAGACAGCAAAGTGTTGGCTTTAGGGTGATAAGCATATATGGCCAACTTCATGTACCACTGCGCTTCCTGTGACCATCATGTTACATTTCATCTTGGCAAAAAAGAGTACTGGCTATTCACCCTACTAGACCCACGGTACAAGGAGAACTTTGCATCTCTCCTTCCTGAGGTGGAGAGGTCTTCTAACATGGTGCTATACCAGAAGGCCATTGTGGAAAATATGTTGAAAAAATTCCCATCAGACAATGCTAGCGGCAGGGGGAAAGCTTCCTTGCTCAACCAAGAAGGAGAGGCCAGGGAGACACAGAGCAGAGGCAGGTATATTAACTACACTTTCGAAATATTTTCATTCAAAATTTTTTTATGGTTTCAGTGGCTCATCCATACAGTTTAACAGAGTTATTGTTGCATTACGATGGCATGTAAAGTTTGCTAAAAGCATAGAAAAATATTTCATTATTAGATTACTCATCCATTGAGTATTACGTGCTTTCTGGCACATTTTGGTGGTATATAGCAGTAGAAAAAAGCGTTCCAAAATTTTGCTTGATTCTTCACATTTCTTACCCATACACTACTCCATGTAACCCTCAATAAACTTCTTCAAACTGTATTGTTATTATATTGCTCATCCATAGGGTATTACATCTTCTTGGGTAAATTTCATTGCTATATAAGCCTCAAAAAGCTTGTTCCAAATTTATTGGTATCATATTGCTCGTCCATAGGGTATTACATTTTCTTTGGTACATTTCCTTGATATAAATGCCTCAAAAAACGTGTTAAAAAATTTAGTCTGTGTGCACATATTGCAGATTTGGTGCGTTTTTTTTCTGCACAGATTTGTGACAAAACCTGAAGGAAAACCTGCTGCCAGCAAAGTGAATGAGAAACCTGACATGTCATGCACACTGTTGTGCAGCGGTGTTGGTGCAGTGTGACAGATAGGCAGGGACCACAGGAAAGTTCACAGCAAATGTGTTTAATGTCCAAAGAACTCACACAGTGCACAGCACACGGTATCCGCCGGATCACAGCTGGGGCTTCACCACAGTCCGTACACGAGACCAGTTGCCAAGGGCGACTGCACCACCGTATCATGCTGCTGGTGCCGGGTGTTCGCTGCTCTTGGCTCTGTTACCTCACACAGGCTGGAAGCTGCAGAGCCACTTGCTCTGCTACTTGCAAACAAACATTGACACATCCAATCCTTCGCTGCAGGGTTTTTAACTGGAAGCTGTGGCCATGGGCCACTTTTAAGAACTGGCTTGGAGGAAGCGGACCGCTCCACTACCATCCTTTAGTCCGCTTCAAAATAAAAGCCTTTACCAGGTTTTCCTGAACATTGCCTTGGCCAAATAGCTTGACCAGGTCCACACTTACTTTTACTTTGCCTTGTGACTCACAGGCATCCTGCTGTGAATATGTAACAAGGTGGAACGGGGTGGTAGTCATTGTCGAGTCCATCAAACAACAGTCAGTGAGCACCCCGGCTCCTTGCACATGTAAAGACAAGTTAAATCCCAGTCCTGCAGTACAGTCAGTTACCTGCATCACACGTTCACTTCAGTCGCTGGGAATGAGTACTCAGGAAACACCACGAGCCACAGTTCTGTTCCAACGGTAGAAACTTTACTGAACATGATGTAAATAATGCAATGCTTCCTGTGTTTTCCCTGCAACTTCAATAGGCTACACAACACCAACAGCTCCCATCCAGGTTTGGGAATCCGCATTCCTTCTGAAGAAGTTTCCGCGGATCCAGTGCCCATCTACACTGCCCGACAGTCTGCCGCAGCTTCTATCCCCTTGACTGGAGCACCCTCTGTTCCTGGCTGTGCAGAGTGTCTTGCCCTGGGCAAGCCTGCCCAGGTTCTGCCTTAGGCCGGGATCACACATGTGAGGAATACGGCCTCACCCGTTTGCCTGTCATGCCTGCAGATTTCTGCTCTCTCACAGCCTGTGACACTGTTCTTCCTTCCCCCCAGCCTGCACACACACTCAGTGTAACCTGAGATGCCAGTGCGTGATTTCCCTCCTCACAGCTGGGGGCTTCTTTGTCTGCCCATGTGCTCAGGACTTCCCATAGACAATAGTGAGAATCTAATCATTTGGTCATAAAGCGATGTGAGGTTGTGATAGAAAAATAAAAACTACGTGTCCGGGACGTCCTTCGATGGGACTATCTAGCCTGTGTTTTTCCCGGTTCCGGTGCTAACAGAACCAGAGAAATTGCTAATATCATAATGTCACACATAATGCTCCGAAATACTCCCTCCATCATTGCGGGGTTAAGGTGGGTAAGCAATATTTGCGGCACTTTACATTTATGTAGGCACTTCCTCTGCTTTTTGTAGGACTATATTACTGCACGAGTTTCGCCCCCCCCCCACAACCCCTGTATTTGTATGGCTGTGTCCTCCTTGAGGGAACACTGTACACACATGTATATTCGGGATGTTGGTACTTGTCAAAATATTATAGCCCTAGCAGTACTTTATTAGAGGCAAAGACACTAATTGGATTTATGAATATCTGCAGGTGCATCTCACAAAATTAGAATATCATCAAAAAGTGAATTTATTTCAGTTCTTCAATACAAAAATTGAATCTCATATATTAGATAGAGTCATTATAAACAAAGTGATCTATTTCAAGTGCATGAAGAGCATGAAGTGCTCTAAAATTTCCTGGTAGATGACTGCGCTGATTTTGGTCTTGTTAATACACAGTGTACCTATGTAAGGAGGAAGACCTCTTTTTATGCTTTATAAATTCTATTTACAAGGGTGTACACAATCCCCACCATCCACATTGCAGTACATATGTAAGGACACAGTGTGTCATTCAGTCTACTCAAAACCAAATTTAAATTATTGATTACATGGTGTATTATGTGTTCCATGCCGGGCCTATCCACCTTGTCATTCACCTTCACTCATCAATATATACTGTTTGTTTATATCATGTTATTGAATTGCTTTAATAAAATTTTGAATTTTAAAATATATTTTGATCTTTTTTGCTCTCACTGCTGTTATGTGGCATACTTCTCCAGAATTTTTATAGGACTAAATAGTGCTACAATAAAAAATACTTCATAGCGGACGTTGATGAAAAGTTCTTTCAAAAGTCCCAACATGTCACCAAATGAAAAGAACCCCACATACCTACCATCATATTGCGACCTCAACGCGTTTCCCCATTGCCGTTCATGGCTCATCAGGAGGCTTTTTAGAATAACCCTTTGGGAGATATAGGATCACTTATGGTTTCATAGATTCATGATATATTTCCCGGCATGTTACTATCTCACAGATTGCCCCTTAAATATACACTTGGAGATTATAGGAAGTCAAAACCAGATTCAGAAGCCGTACAAAATATGATCTCTTATTAAAGAGATCTTCATGGACATTAGAATGAATCATCTGTTTAAAATACTCTGTCTCAAGTGTTTCAAAAAGATGGCTGTCGATGGTCAATCAGAATCCAAACTCTCCCACTGGTTGTGTGTCATTGGCGCCAGACACCAACACACCAATCACAGGGAGGCTATTGAGTATGCACACCAAAATGGCCACCACTGACCAATCCTTATGCTGCGGCTGTGCATGCGCCACATAAAGCGCACCTCACATAACTAATTTAAAGATGGCATCATATGGCCAGTAAGAAGTCTTGGCCCACGCCTGCACTATGTAAGATACGCTCATCATGTGTCAGCTGTCAGGGTTGCCGAGTCCAGCCAATCACAAGGCTTGAGCCATGCCTGCACTATGCAAGAGGCACTCATCATGTGTCAGCTTTCAGGGTTGCCAAGCCCAGATAACCAGATAGTCCTAAAGAAGTTGTCCACTACTTGAATAACTCCTTCTCATACCCTAAGCTAGGTGCCGGCACAGGAGGTCAGTATAAGTTTTTTTAATTTATCAGGACCAAGTGTTGGGTATGAGAAGGGGTTGTCCTAGTAGTGGACCACCACCTTTAAGATCTTAGTATCAGGGAGCTATTGGGGTACATGCACGATAAGCCCAATGCGTGAAATATGTGGATGAAGAATGAATAACTGTATTTCTATGTATTTCTAAGGGTTAATCCTGTGCTATGCTGTTTGTATCAAATACATTCTTCATTTAGCCTAGGGACAGTTTCAAGAGCAGGGAAAGTGTCAGGATACCGCCTCAGGGCAGGGCTTAGGGCTTTGCAGTCCGTTGCTAAATATAAAGCTGCTGCACGTGACCACGTTCATAATTTTTGGGGTGAAAGAATTGACTATATTGTTATCTATTCAGTTTAACGTGCGTAGTGTTACATTACGGTATGTCACGAACGCAGGTGATGCACGTGGTTCATGGACCCACAGTTCCAGAGACCGGACTTACCTTAGAGGGGCGTGACTAAGCAGCTACCTTGTTGTTCACGGGAGCCTCTAGTTGTGTGGTCAGACTTGTGCAGCAGGTAGCTGCCTGGTGCCACTCCAGGGAGGCGTCTAGCAGGAGCAGCTGACCCCAAGTGTCTAAGCCGTTAATCTGATTCCTAGACAGGACAGGACAACCACTGCAAACACAGGAACAAAGACTAACTATACTGGACTAATGGGACACAGCATACGGGAAACAATAACAGTCTAGGGATGGGGAGCATGGCAACATACAGTTGCCCACACTAAATCACCTAACAGAGACTATATGGGTTACTCAGGCACCTCCCTATTGGGGAGGGTGCCTATAATACAAGATGACTCCCAGATATCGGCTGGGAGACACCTTCCATGTGCCCACAGTAACTAAACGTCTCCCAGCTGTTAGCTGTGGGCATTTTATGATGTGTGTTCTCTGCCCCTCTGCAAACAGGTGAGCCTGCGCATGCGCACACTAGGCATGCCAATGAACACAGCGTGGCATGCACAGGGAAGGAGGAAGAAGCATGCGTGGAAGCTGCTGCAGCCAGGGCGGTGAGTAAGCTGGCATTTCAGCATGAGAAGACTCACAAATTCTGTGATCCAGTCAAGTACTCCCTTTTTTAGGTCTCTTGTAAAAACTGTGGATCAATTGATACCCAATGGACCACCGCTTCCTGTATGCGATATTTGGAGTATTGGACATAACGTCTCCCAAGTCCTGATTGGCCAATAAGATGTTCCAAAGTCTTTTTACCATTCATTTTATTATCAAAGATGCCAGTAATATGCATAAGTCCCCCCTCCAGTTCCCTACTAACTGGACTAAGAAGTGGATATCTGTCCTTCCCCAGGGCATAATTAATTGCCACGGCTAGGATGTCAGTGGGATATCCTTTATGATTGATGTTAAGGTCTTAAGACATACCCTACGTGAGCTGCCTTCATAATGCATGTGTGACTGCGACTGTCTGATTGGCTGGGCTGGTCCAAAAGACTTTATTTTTCCAGTGACAAAGCCATGGGAGTACTTGTTTGTTTTGTTTTGCATTCATTCATTCATTTAGTTACATATTATTCTGAAATATTTGTGAAAAAAAAATGAGGTGAGGTCAAACAGTGGAAAACAAAAAACAAAACATTATTCTGTCGTGTTGTTTTGTATTTTGTTTGTATGGCTTTACCAAAACTGGAACAATGACCTGGATGCGTGATTTTCCAGGTCAGCATGAACATAACAATAACAAACTCTTAAGCTATTTTTCATATTTTAGTAGATAAAAAAAAATCAGAATGTTGTAATAAATAGGGTTTGTGTTGTCATTTTCTGAGACTTTTTTTTATCAATCTAACAATGTTTACTTTTTATTGGCATGCCATACTTGTGACCATCTGTAATCTCCAGTTTCTTCGATAGCTGATAATAAATGCCGTTTGGCCCACAGCTATTCCTCTGGACCCCCATACAAGGCATACATGTGTTCTGAATGGAGAGAGAGACGTAAACCACTGTCAACACCTCTAGTGGTGACCTGTATCCCCATAGACTAAAGCCCCCATCACACTAAGCGAGATCGCTAGCGAGATCGCTGAAGCGTCACTGATTTTGTGACGCAACAGTGACCTAGCCAGCGATCTCGCTTAGTGTGACACGCAGCGACGACCAGTCCCCCTGCTGGGTATCGCTGATCGTCGTTGAATGTCCTGGACCATTTTTTCATCGTTGATCTCCCGCTGGCCAGCGAGCATCGCTGCGTGTGACAGCAGGAGACCAACGATCAGCGAGCTGGTATCCAATGTACACATCGGGTAACTAAGCACCGCGCGGCACCTAGTTACCCGATATGTACCCTGGTTACCGACTCCCAGCTTCTGCTGTAGAGCGCTGAGAGCCGGTATCTAGGGTACATATCGGGTAAATAGGAGCCACGCAGTGCTTAGTTACCCGATGTGTACATTGGATACCAGTGTGCTTGCTGGTCCTGATCGCTGGAGAGTCTGCCCATGTGACATCTCACCAGCGATCAGCTAACGATGTCCCAGCGGTCCCATCCACGTCGTATCGTTGGTGGGATCACTGGGACATTGAAGAGTGTGATGGGGCCCTAAAGTACCCATATTGTGAAATGTATGTTTTATGTAATGTTCCTTGTTAGAGCGCTCTAACTCCAACTTAGAAGTTTCTGGGATTCAGTCGATAGCAGATAAGAAAAGTGAAATACACAGACTTGTGATTTCCAACAATATCCAATGTGTAAAAAAATGTTTGCATATTTATACCCTTCATGAATATATATAAATGTATGCATTTCTTATGAGGTTCCAAATAGCAGAATTCATGGCTGTATAATAAGTAGAAGACACCGCCTGTATCCCCCCAGCTCATTCATACCCTCAACAAGTCCTTGTTTCATTGTGTTCTCCTGAGAATTATTGCACCCTGTGAAATTTGTCAGGTCTGAAGACATTAACTCCTTCCTTATGCTAACAATCATGGAAGTAATAGCTGTTTCATGTATAGAATTTACCATTTGTTTTTGTAAATTTACAAATATTACATTTTTTTCACTTGATTAGTGGTTTCTGATAATCTTCTCTGGCTCCTGTGAAACCAGAGCTGTCAATCAAATAAAAAGAGGGCAAAGATAGATAGAAAAACAACTTGGCCATGTTAAGGGAGCACCAAGCACTTGTGCTTGGTTTGCACAGTCCTTTTGTGTTGACATAGTAGTGCACGTCCTGATTGGAATATGCAGATCATAAGACAAACGTATTTTGGTTTGCAAATGAGATATATTTTTGAATTCTAAGTATTTATTACAGTTATAAAACAATTAAAAAGAAGACATGCTTATTTTCTTCCATATCCCCACTTTGTCCACATCTGCCTCCTGAGCAACCTCCTCCACATGAGCCACCGGAACATCCTCCACAGTCATTGCACGAAAACAGATTTGAGATGGCATCAAGGAATCCTTGAAGGGAAAAAAAAAACTTTATTATCCTTTATGTTTTTTATTTTACCTTGTAAAGACCAGAACATGATGAGGATGTCAGAGAAAGGGCAACAGTCACAAATGTTGTGCTTTCACAACTTGCGCCCAATTACTACTGAATTACGGCCCAACAACAACTTTGTGATGTAAAATTTTTGGACAGATAGAAGTGATTTGAACTTTTCAGGTGCGCTTCATGTGGTTGTCCAAGATTAGAAAAAAAGTGGGCGCCTTTTTTTCCAAAAACAGAGCCACACCTATTTTTGGAAAGTGTGTAAAATTGGGGCTTGACACCATTCCATTTGAGCAGAGCTGCAACCTGTAGACAGTAGTGTTGAGCGATACGATAATGCAAATATCGGCTATCGGCCGATATTAGCTCTATCGGCCTTTCGATAATTCGTTTCAATATTTTCGTCTTATCGAATACCGTAATCGGAAGTTCCCATAATTCTTTGCGAGGCAATGTGATTTTAGTCAGCCAATGAGGAATCCTAAGAAGTGTGGGCACATCCTGTACTGCTGCGGTCATGTTAACTAATGGCATGGCTGTGATTGGATGCTGAAATGATGTCAGAATGCACTATAAAAGTCGCCGCCGCCATTTTAGCGTCACTGTGCTGTGAATTCAGTAAGGGACAGAACGCTGCTGTGCTGACTCTGAGGGACAGTTAGACATTGCGATTTAGTGTACTGTGCTGTAGGCAGGCTAGCACCAACCGCTGTGTAAAGCTTCCTTTTGCCTGCAGTGTTGTTTTAACAGCTCTGCAAGGTGTGTGTGAGTGCAGGTGACGCTGCAGTTTGCTCTGCATGCAACGCTGTCTGTAGGCATCTGCACGTGTCACTCACAGACTCTTTTTTTTTTTCTTCAGTGTATAAAAGGCGCCGCCGCCATTTTAGCGTCACTGTGCTTTGAATTCAGTAAGGGACAGAACGCTGCTGTGCTGACTCTGAGGGACAGTTAGAGATTGCGATTTAGTGTACTGTGCTGTAGGCAGGCTAGCACCAACCGCTGTGTAAAGCTTCCTTTTGCCTGCAGTGTTGTTTTAACAGCTCTGCAAGGTGTGTGTGAGTGCAGGTGACGCTGCAGTTTGCTCTGCATGCAACGCTGTCTGTAGACATCTGCACCTGTCACTCACAGACTATTTTTTTTTTCCTTCAGTGTAATTCTTGCAGCTCCATGCAATTTAACTATTAGTGTGACGCGCTTCCATCCGTATCCAATACATTGGTTGCAAACACTATAGAAGTAGACAAAGGAGTAGCCTTTCACAGATTGTGAACAGTTGTGTTTCAGTGTTCACTTCAGTCTCTGCGTAATAACCACACTTAGGCCTTATAACTTTTCTGACTTTCTTTATCAATCTACCAAGATGAAGAAGTCAGTGAGTAAGGCACGTGGTCGTGGCCGTGGAGTTTCAGCAGGGAGAGGACGTGGGGATTCTGTGTCTGCTGCCGCCCTCAGTGACACAGCATCCACCATTTATCCCCGTGAGCGTTCCTTTATGCGCACTTTGGTAGGAGCTCGGCGTGCCCCCCTGCTGCGGGAAGAACAAATTGAAGCCGTTGTTGGTTGGATGGCAGCCAATGCATCGACTTCAATTCCTTCCACCTCCTCTCAGGAACACAACACTGTTGAGCAACCATCTGTCTGTTCACCGCCTGTCAAATTGCCAAGGCAGTCAGAGAGTTCTGTACAGGAGCCAGCTGAGTCTCTGCTTCTGTTCTCAGAATCTGTTGGCTCGCAAACACGGGCACAGGCAAGCAGCATTCTGCAATTTGAAGAAGAGGGAGTATGCAGTGATGCGCAACAGCTGTGTCTCTCTCAATCTGAAGAGGCGGGTGAGCCAGTGCCGATGGACAGCACACCGCAGAACGCATCTTATGATGATGATGAGACTCAGGTGCCAGGTTTTGTGGAGCATGGTGCTGCCCAGACCATCCAACAGCAGCAGGTGTTGGAAGAGGGTAGTGGAGATGATGAAGTCCGAGACCCAACATGGCGTGAGCAACAGGAAGGTGGTGGGAGCAGCTCTGAGGAAGAGATTGTCCCAACGGTACAAAGAGGAGGGAGAGGTAGGCTGCAGACTCGCTTGCCTGTAGCCTCCAGTTTGGCACCTGTTGGGAGCAGTTCTCTTAGAAATGTCAAAATTGGCGCTCCCATGACTTGCACTGCGTGGTCCTTTTTGACAGACTTGTACATGATATTTGCTATGTTCAATGCAAGCTGTGTAAGCAAAAAGTTAAAAGAGGTAAAAATATCAGGAACCTGAATACCACAAATATGTGGACACATGTACGGACTAAGCACGTAGCTGAGTTCCAAAGACACACTGGAGATGTAGGCCAACCTACAGCAGCACCTACATCTTTAGGTCATGTTCGAGCCTCTACCTCCAGCTCTCACACACACTGTTTCGGCTTCCTCACAGGATCTCCATGGAAGAACCTCGGTCACTGTTGTCCATAGAGAAACTGTTATTCCACCCACTGCAGCAAGTTCACAGTCATCGTCACACTCCCAGAACAAAAAACAGCCATCGGTAACACAGGCATGGGATAAAAGACGGCCATACTCGGCAAACCATCCACGAGCACAGGCTCTGAATGCTGGCCTTACAAAACTCCTGTCCCTTGAAATGCTGTCATTCAGGCTGGTGGAGACTGACAGTTTCAGGAACTTTATGGCATTGGCAGTCCCACAATATAATGTGCCAAGCCGATTTTATTTCAGCAGGCAAGCTGTCCCTGCTCTGCAAAAACATGTCGAGGGAAACATTAAACATGCGCTACTAAACGCCGTCAGTAGCAGGGTCCACCTGACCACCGATGCGTGGACCAGTACCCATGGCCAGGGACGATACCTTTCCCTCACTGCCCATTGGGTCAATGTTGTGGAGCCGGGTACAGATCTTGCCAGTGGCGCTGTACGTGTTCTGCCAACTCCAAGGATTGCAGGAATCCAGTCTGTGCACATTGATTCCTCCTCCTACTCCAGTTCCTCAGAATCATCGCTGCACGAGCCGTCACGGTATACCTCCACATGGACCCGTGAACGCTTACCTGTTGCGACCGATATGAGCACAGCCGTGGCCAAACGTCAACAGGCCGTACTGAAATTAATTCCCATGGGGAATCGAAGCCACACAGCGCAGGAGCTCTGGGATGCCATCAAGCAGGAGAGCGATGTGTGGTTTTTGTCAGCTAATCTCCAGCCAGGCTTGGTAGTGTGTGACAATGGCCGAAATCTGGTGGCAGCTCTGGGCCTTGGCAACCTCACTCACATACCATGTCTGGCACATGTGCTCAACTTGGTCGTGCAGAGTTTTTTGAGGGACTATCCGGATCTTGATGCACTGCTGCACAAGGTCCGCCTAGAGTGCGCTCACTTGCGACGTTCCAGCATGGCCAGATCGCGCATTGCAGCTCTGCAAGTCAGATTTCGCCTTCCTGAACATCGCATCATATGTGACGTACCCACCAGGTGGAATTCCACGTTACATATGTTGGAGCGGTTGTGTGAGCAGCAGCCAGCAGTAATGGAGTATCAGCTGCAACAGGCGCAATCAACTCGCAATTTGCGCCGTTCACACTTCACCACCACTGAGTAGGCCTCTATGAACGACATCTGCGACGTTTTGCGTGCGTTTGATGTCTCAACGCGGATGGCGAGTGCAGATGATGCACTAGTCAGCATGACTGTACCCCTTATCTGCCTGCTTCAGAAATCACTGAAAGCACTAAAGGAAGAGGTTTTGAAAGAGGTGGAGGATGAGGAGTCACAAATTCAATTACCTTCAGGACAGTCAGTGCAACGTCGTTCCTCACAAAGGGCTGGGCAGGGCTCACTTTGTGAGGAGGATGAGGAGGAGGAGGAGGAGGAGTCAATGGAGGAGGAAGAAATCCCTACAGAGGGAGGTACACAACGCTCTACTCAGTATGTAGAGCGAGGGTGGGGTGATGCAGAGGAGACAGAGATAATGCCTCTTCCAGAGGACAGCCTTTGTTGGCCAGTTGGGAGTCTGCAGCACATGGTTGATTTCATGCTTCAGTGCCTGAGAAACGACCGCCGCATCGCCCACATTCTCAGCACGTCAGATTATTGGGTGTACACCCTCCTAGACCCTCGCTACCGGGACAACTTACAAACCCTCATCACACCGGTGAACCGGGACCGTAAAATGCAGGAGTACCAAGACACACTGGTGCAATCCATACTGTTGTACATTCCAGCCGAGAGAGCTGCTGCTGCTACTGCTGCTGCTTTACAAAGCAGCTCTGTGCGTCGAGGCAGTGTAGACACCTCTACAACAAGAGGGAGCAGAAGCAGCGCCTCTGCACAGGGCAAGAGCTGTATGTTACAAATGTGGCAAAGTTTTGTGACAGCGCCAGCAAGGTCAACACCATCCGAGACGGCTCCAGTCACCAGGAAGAAACGTTTCCGTAAGATGGTGACAGACTACTTGGCTTTCCCTCTAAGTGTACTCCCAGATGCCTCTTCCCCTTTCAAATTTTGGGTCTCTAAGTTGGATACATGGCCAGAGCTTAGCCAGTATGCATTGGAGGTGCCGGCTTGCCCTGCTGCCAGTGTATTATCTGAGCGTGTCTTTAGTGCTGCAGGTGGTGTAGTAACAGACCGTCGCATGCGACTATCCTCAGAGAATGTAGACCGGCTTACTTTTCTGAAAATGAACAAGGCATGGATCTCACCTGAATTTGCCTGTCCGTTTTCAGATTAAATAACTGTTTGGCAACGTTTTCCATGTCTCCTGTTATGTTCATCTTTCTACCACCTGAACTCTACTCCCTGGGCTACAACACCGCCATTTGTTGCTCGTAAGTAATTGGCAGGGGTACTGACTCCTGGCCAGCCTGGTTACAGCACGACAGCTGTTTCCTGGCAGTGTGAACGTCAATTATCCTCCAATAAGTTGTGCTGTCGTGTTGCATTCGGGTTAGCCGACTCTATGGTGCCTGCAGTTTAGGTGATTCCTATGTGTTACATAGTTATTACATAGTTACATAGTTATTAAGGTTGAAGGAAGACTTTAAGTCCATCTAGTTCAACCCATATCCTATCCTAACCTGCCCTAACATGTTGATCCAGAGGAAGGCAAAAAAACCCCAAGTGGCAAACAGTAAGCTTCACATTGGGGAAAAAAATTCCTTCCCGTCTCCACATACGGCAATCAGACTAGCTCCCTGGATCAACGCTATATCTAGGAAACTAGTGAATATAGCCTGTAATATTATACTTTTCAAGAAAGGCATCCAGTCCCCTCTTAAATTTTAGTAAGGAATCACTCATTACAACATTAGACGGCAGAGAGTTCCATAGTCTCACTGCTCTTACAGTAAAGAATCTGCATCTGTGATTATGGCTAAACCTTCTTTCCTCCAGACGTAGAGGATGCCCCCTCGTCCCCGTCACAGGTCTAAGAGTAAAAAGATCATTAGAAAGGTTTTTGTACTGTCCCCTCATATATTTGTACATTGTAATAAGATCACCCCTAAGCCTTCGTTTTTCCAAACTAAATAACCCCAAGTGTAATAACCTGTCTTGGTATTGCAGACCCCCCAGTTCTCTAATAACCTTGGTCGCTCTTCTCTGCACCCGCTCCAGTTCAGCTATGTCTTTCTTATACACCGGAGACCAGAACTGCACACAGTATTCTAAGTGTGGTCGCACCAGTGACTTGTATAGAGGTAAAATTATGTTCTCCTCATGAGCATCTATGCCTCGTCTAATGCATCCCATTATTTTATTTGCCTTGGCAGCAGCTGCCTGACATTGGCCACTAAATGTGAGTTTGTCGTCCACCCATACACCCAAGTCTTTTTCAGTGACAGTTTTGCCCAGTGTTTTACAATTAAGCACATAATTATACATCTTATTTGTTCTACCCAAGTGCATGACCTTACATTTATCCCCATTAAAGCTCATTTGCCATTTATCAGCCCAAGCTTCTAGTTTACATAAATCCTCCTGTAATATAAAATTATCCTCCTCTGTATTTATTACCCTGCAGAGTTTAGTGTCATCTGCAAATATTGAAATACTACTCTGTATGCCCCCTACAAGGTCATTAATAAATATGTTAAAGAGAAGCGGCCCCAATACTGACCCCTGTGGTACCCCACTGCTAACCGTGACCCAGTCCGAGTGTGCTCCATAAATAACCACCCTTTGTTTCCTATCCATGAGCCAGTTCTTAACCCACTTACACATATTTTCCCCTATCCCCATTGTTCTCATTTTATGTATCAACCTTTTGTGTGGCACTGTATCAAAAGCTTTTGAGAAGTCCATGAACACCACGTCCACTGCATTCCCTTGGTCCAGTCCTGAACTTACCCCTTCATAAAAGCTTATCAGATTAGTCTGACAAGAACGGTCCCTCGTAAACCCATGCTGATACTGTGTCATGAGGTTATTCAGCTTCAGATACTCCAATATAGTATCCCTTAAAAAACCCTCCAGGATTTTACCCACAGTAGATGTTAAGCTCACTGGCCTATAATTTCCAGGTTCAGTTTTTGCCCCCTTTTTGAATATTGGCACCACATTTGCTGTACGCCAGTCCTGTGGTACAGACCCCGTTATTATGGAATCTTTAAAGATTAAAAATAAAGGTCTATCTATAACTGTACTTAATTCCTGCAGTACTCGGGGGTGTATCCCATCCGGGCCCGGGGATTTGTCAACTTTAGTGATTTTTAGACGCCGCCGTACTTCCTGCTGGGTTAAGCATGTGACATTTAATGGAGAAATTTTTTTATCTCTGATCATGTTATCTGTCATGGGATTTTCTTGTGTAAATACAGTTGAAAAAAAGTCATTTAGCATATTGGCTTTTTCCTCATCCTCATCCACCATTTCACCCAGACTATTTTTAAGGGGACCAACACTATCATTTTTTAGTTTCTTGCTATTTATGTAGTTAAAGAATATTTTGGGATTATTTTTACTTTCTCTGGCAATGAGTCTCTCTGCCTCAATCTTTGCTGTCTTGATTTGCTTTTTACAGAATTTATTCAGTCTTCTGTATTTATTTAATGCCTCTTCACTACCTACTTGCTTTAATTCCCTAAACGCTTTCTTTTTGTCCCTTATTGCGCCCCTTACAGCTCTATTTAGCCATAGTGGTTTCCTCCTAATTCTAGCATGTTTATTCCCATAGGGTATATACTGCGCACAGGTCCTATTCAGGATACTAATAAACGTCTCCCATTTTCCTTGTGTGCTGTGGGATATGTAAATAAAGGCGGTTTCCATTGTGACAATAGGATAAGCACCCACTGTAGGACTGTGTGATTCGGTAACTGCGGACGGCTTGCGTCCTGTCAACTTACATTTTCATGGGTGCGTTCTTCTACCCGTCCGGGGTCCAGTACCGTCAAGTGGTTCTCCCCAGTGCCTTTGGCCTAGGTGCCTCCATCTCCGTATCCGAGTTCCAGCAACGTCTGCTGGTCCTTGGTAGTGCTTTGGAGCACAGGTACCTCCTGCTTAGTAACCGTGTCACAGTAACGTCAGCTGGTACTCGGTTGTGACATTGCCTCTTTTCCTTCTGCTACCCGTCCATAGTCCAGCACAGTCAGCTGGTCCTCGTTACTTCCATTGTCTCTTGCTCCATCTGATACCCGTCAGGGTTCCAGTAACGTCAGCTGTTTCTCGGAAATTAGACGACATTAAAGACCACCCAGAAGAAGATGACGACAACAAGGACGACGAGCATGAAGCCAACCAGCCTGAACACCATCACAAAGAAAAAATAAAAGATTACCCAGAAGAAGATCACCAACAGGACAAAGAAGGTTAAGACAAAGTACAAGACACAGAACAAGAGACAGAAGAACAATAAGCAAAAGATCAAAAAACAGAAGAACATGAAGTATAAGACCAAAATGAAGAGCAAAATATATGCTCTAAATTCTAAGCAGAAGAAGACTAAGCAGTGTATGGGGGTGAGTCCGTTCCTCCTTGTGGTGCCCCTGGAAAATGCCTGCTGCTGCAGGCTAAACTGAACACGGACAAATACTGTTGTAATTTAAATCTTTTGTGACAGCAAGAACGGAAGGATGAAAAATTCATACTTTTACAGATTACAAGTACAGGAATCTCTGTCACAAATAAGAATATGATGAAGAAGATGAAGAGGAAGAAGATGAAGAATTTGAATATGAAGAAGATTAATAGTTTA
Source organism: Oophaga sylvatica (assembly GCA_033576555.1). Classification (NCBI taxonomy): domain Eukaryota; kingdom Metazoa; phylum Chordata; class Amphibia; order Anura; family Dendrobatidae; genus Oophaga; species Oophaga sylvatica. The sequence continues at coordinate 525,041,277 of JARQOD010000001.1, forward strand.
ATAATAACAATATGAGTAATGTAAACAAAAACATGAATAGAAAGAAGTTTAAGAAGAAGATTAAGAAGGTGAAGATGAAGAATAATTTGATGAGAAAGATGATGCTGCTGCTGAAGATTATGAAGGAGAAAGTGTGGCACTGGCAAAAGTTAAAAAGGTGAAGAGCATGGAAGTTGTGAAACATACATATTTGCCAAATAGAAAAAAGGTTAACAACATTGTCAATTTGTTAGTCAATCCAAACGTATTTCCAAAAAAATATATATTAATGCTATTCCAATGCATTGGGTTAAACATGTATGCCTTTATTGTCTCCTCAACCTCCCCCAATACATTCTACATTAGTCTTTGTTGTTTTCCTTCATGTACAATTAACCAACAAGGCAAGAATGTTTTTTTTTAATTTCAATATTTTGTTCCCATAGACTTACATGGGACTTCCGCTATCGAAATCGGATATCGACGATATTTAGTGCTATCGGCGATACAATTTCGATACAATATTTTTAGATATCGAGCAATATCGCTCAACACTAGTAGACAGGGATTGGCCTGTTTTAGGAAGCTTCTACTAAACAGTCCATGAAAAATGGAAAGTACAGGTCCTTCTCAAAAAATTAGCATATAGTGCAAAATTTCATTATTTTCCATAATGTAATGATTACAATTAAACTTTCATATATTTTAGAATCATTACACACCAACTGAAATTTGTCAGGTCTTTTATTGCTTTAATACTGATGATTTTGGCATACAACTCCTGATAACCCAAAAAACCTGTCTCAAAAAATTAACATATTTCAACCGTCCAATAAAATAAAAGTGTTTTTTAAAAACAAACAAAAAAAACCATCAAATAATAAAGTTCAGTTATGCACTCAATACTTGGTCGGGAATCCTTTTGCAGAAATGACTGCTTCAATGCGGAGTGGCATGGAGGCAATCAGCCTGTGACACTGCTGAGGTGTTATGGAGGCCCAGGATGCTTCGATAGCGGCCTTAAGCTCATCCAGAGTGTTGGGTCTTGCGTCTCTCAACTTTCTCTTCACAATATCCCACAGATTCTCTATGGGGTTCAGGTCAGGAGAGTTGGCAGGCCAATTGAGCACAGTAATACCATGGTCAGTAAACCATTTACCAGTGGTTTTGGCACTGTGAGCAGGTGCCAGGTCGTACTGAAAAATGAAATCATCATCTCCATAAAGCATTTCAGCCGATGGAAGCATGAAGTGATGAAAATCTCCTGATAGCTAGCTGCATTGACCCTGCTCTTGATGAAACACAGTAGACCAACACCAGCAGCTGACATGGCACCCCACACCATCACTGACTGTGGGTACTTGACACTGGACTTCAGGCATTTTGGCATTTCCTTCTCCCCAGTCTTCCTCCAGACTCTGGCACCTTGATTTCCGAATGACATGCAAAATTTGCTTTCATCAGAAAAAAGTACTTGGGACCACTTAGCAACAGTCCAGTACTGCTTCTCTGTAGCCCAGGTCAGGCGCTTCTGCCGCTGTTTATGGTTCAAAAGTGGCTTTACCTGGGGAATGCGGCACCTGTAGCCCATTTCCTGCACACGCCTGTGCACGGTGGCTCTGGATGTTTCTACACCAGACTCAGTTCACTGCTTCCTCAGGTCCCCCAAAGTCTGGAATCGGTCCTTCTCCACAATCTTCCTCAGGGTCCGGTCACCTCTTCTCGTTGTACAGCGTTTTCTGCCACATTGTTTCCTTCCAACAAACTTCCCATTGAGGTGCCTTGATACAGCACTCTGGGAACAGCCTATTTGTTGAGAAATTTCTTTCTGGGTCTTACCCTCTTGCTTGAGGGTGTCAATGATGGCCTTCTTGACATCAGTAAGTTTAGAGAACCTTTTCTTGATATGCTAATTTTTTGAGACAGGTTTTTTGGGTTATCAGGAGTTGTATGCCAAAATCATCAGTATTAAAACAATAAAAGACCTGACAAATTTCAGTTGGTGTGTAATGAATCTAAAGTATATGAAAGTTTAATTGTAATCATTACATTATGGAAAATAATGAAATTTAGCACTATATGCTAATTTTTTGAGAAGGACCTGTATATGGAAGGCATCTGAATGCGGTCCGATTTATTTCACAGGTCCATAGATTTGCATTGAGGAGTTTGATCCGACACTTGAATCAATAATGGACAAGTCTCCATGATTTAGTTCGGACCATCCGTTCTAAGTGAAATAATTGGATATGTGAATAGTCCCTTACACTATCATCAGGTATGAGGGCTATCTAAGAAAAACTCTGCTAGCACTTGTTCGAGAATGAATGAGCCCTCCCTTTTACTTTCAGTAATAATCTCTGAACAGAGGCCACTTACCGCTAACAGAATAGCAACGTAAACCACATCCGGAATCACAACAACTCTGAGTTCTTGAACACTGAGAATTTTGCTGACAATGGCTGACAGAAACGGACTGACAGTTAGTACGGGAAACAACTGGAGGACATCCTGAAACAGAGAGAATTTTTTTAAAGAAACTTTTGGAAATAAAGCAGTTGTCCAATTAATTTAATTTAATTATTTTGCAAAAAATGGAAGAATAGAATAAAAAAAAAGAAGTGATCTGTCTTCATGCCGATGCATTCTTTATGTTTCTTAGAAGTGAATAAGTGAAAAGATCGGCCAATTTCTAGTAGATATACCTGTGTTGTAGAGTTCTCATAACCCACCCTCATATGGCAGAAAGGGAATCAATTACCATCACCAGGCTACAAATAAAGCAGAGGATAGGATCGATGCTCTCGCCAAGAATCAATTTAAATTCAAGGTTGATTTGCTCAGGAAAGAAAAAAATCCATTTCCCCTTAAAGGAAGACTCTTAGCCCCAAACGGTTTTTTAATCGACACAAAGGTTCATACAAGGGAGTTAGCCCCTAAAAAATCATACCTTTACTTTTGTATGCCCGGTCATAGCATGATGGACATGGAATTACTTGTATTAAAATCTAACTTTAAATCTGAGAGAGATAGAAAGGTTTCAGAATATAAGCTCATGATGACCTTTGACACTCTCAGTTGTGGAATGAAAATATCCCAAGGTTTCATGTCTTTCTACATCAATTAAGGAATCTGCTTCTCTGACCTTCTAGGGGCATCAAAACACAATACCAGACCCCAATCAGAGGGCAATAAAACATTCACACTCCTTATCTATGAACTGTTCCAATATTTATGTTAATCTCTATCTCCCATAATGACAGTCCTGCTTCACGTCACTTGTCTTACCTATTGCATTTTTTCTGTGCTGTGTAGTGTATAAATATGTGATTCTTCAGATTTTGTATTAGTTTAGCCTGATGAAGAGACCTGAGTAGTCTCGAAAGCTTGCAATTTGTTACCATCTTTTTAGTTAGCCATTAAAAGATATCAACCACTGAGAACTCTCAACTCTAAATATTTTTCTATCTACTGGCTAACACGGTACGAAGATACACATCTTTCCTATACCTTTTCTTTATGAATTGTTGCCTCTGTTGTGCAGAAAAAGCTCTTTATCAAGTATGTAAATTAGGGCGCTCGCTTGGCATGGCCCAGCAGATTATTCGCCGCACCACCCACTGGTTTCTGAATGCAGCCGCCTTTGTCTGCACTGATTGATAGCTGCAGCTAGGAGGATAGTGGAGCAGTCACAGCAGTAAGGACCTACGGCTTGTCTCTGGACAGTGCTCCTTCTAGACAAGCCAGAGGAGCCGACCGCATCCAAAAACCACTTAGTGGCTGATCCACGCCAAGGGTCCATCCAACACCATAGTTTGCATATTAGAAAAAACACTTTTTGAGCACAATGGAGGCAACAATTAATAAAATAAAGGTAAAGGTGATTTTTAAAGAGACTAAATCCCATGTAAGGGTATTTGGTTAGATTAAAGAATGCATCAGGGCTGACTGAGTCCCTTTAAGAACCTTGCCTTAATGAGAACATTATTCTTGGTCCCTTTCAATCCATCTGTTTAGATCTTTTTCAGGTGACATATTCAGACACGCAAAGATGAAGAAACATAATAAATATTTATGATAATAATTATAATGACACTTCTGCACCATTCTGTCTGGAAACCTCCACTCCATTGGAAAAAGGCACCATAGTCTTTAGTAAGGGGTACTCCCAATACTATACAGCTAAGTCACATAACAGATTATAGTACAAACATATCCAAATAGAAATAACAATTCTAAAACAGGCAAGCAACCATACAACCATGGGATGATAGTACAGGCAAAATAGTGATGTCCAAAGGGGAGATGCAGATATATAAATGTCACCAAATATAAATTAATATTGAATTGATTCAAACTCCCTATGGGAAATAGGGGAAATATGGTGAATATGTCACCAATCCAAGGGACATGGAGTGTATTTACATTAAAAAGTGCAGAAATAGAGGATATCATGGATGAAATGTGTCGATGGTCATAAGTTACAGACACTCTACAGTTCATGCCTCTTGACATCCCCAGTAGTCTCTGCCACTACATAATGGTGTGACCATAAGTGACAGGGGCAAAGGATACAAACATGAAATGCACCAAGTCCAATATAGATGGTAGCAAGTCAATTAGACAGTGGAAAGTCCTCTTACCCACATATGATGGAATGTCTATACATCACGCAGGCCCGACGCGCGTTTCACTTTGGCTTCCACGTGGAATGTCTGTATGTGGAGTAAGCCCACGCAAAACGTGTATTGGGGCTGCTTAGGTATGAGGTCTATGTGGGTGATAGATGGGTAAGAGATATTAAGAGCTAGTATTTGCAGTTTAGATTTCCAGGGATCATAATAGTTATGGTTTCTCAGTGCAGTCACAATGAATTATCTTACTGATGTGTTTACATGGTGTGGTTTTGTACTGGCTTGTATGTTATGTGATACTGGCAACTTAAATATGTTTGATATACTGTAATATACTTACTCCTATACTGTACTAGCTACTGTATTCTATTGAATTTCATTACATAGTATCTCTTCCTAACCCAAACACACATACGTGGCATGTACTATATTGACACCTGCTTATGCTTTTGTCTTTATGTTTCTTCTAATTGTTATATGTCATTTTTCAAGATATTTGTGTATAAAAATTACTATATTTCTTGGATGGACTAGCTACTTCATGTTTTCTGGTATATGAATTATAGTGCTCCATACAGATAATGGTCCCACACAGTGCTCCATACAGTATAGTGGCCACATAAATTGCTCCATACAGTATAATGGCCCCATATAATGCTTAATACAGTATAATGGTCCTATATATTGCTCCTTATATAGTATAATGAGCCCCATATATTTCTCCATACAGAATAATATGTCTCATATATTACTCCACACAGTATTAATGGGCCCCATATATTGCTCCATACAGTATAATGTGCCCCATATATTTCTCACAGTATATAATGGACCACACATATTGCTCCACACAGTAAAATTGTCCTATCTAATGCTCCATACAGTATAATGGATGCCATATATTGCTCCATACAGTATAATTGTCTCATATAATGTCCCATACAGTATAATGGACCCATATAATACTCCATATAGTAAAATGGCCCCATATATTGCCCTAAACCGTATAACAGCCCCATGTAATGCTCCATACAGTATAATGGGCCCATAAAATATTTCATACAGTCCAATAGCCCAATATAATGCTTCTTACAGTATAATGACCCCATATATTGCTCCTTACAGTATAATGAGTTCTATATATTTCTCCATATAGTATAATGTGCCCCATATATTGCTCCACACAGTATATAATGGACCCCATATATTGGTCCATACACTATAATGTTCCCCACATATTTCTCCATACAGTATAATGGGCCCCATATAATGCTTCATATAGTATATAATGGGCCCCATATATTACTCTTACCGAATAATGGCCCCATATATTGCTCCATACAGTATATCATGGGCCATATATATTGCTCCAGTCAGTAAAATTGTCCCATTTAATACTCCATACAATATAATGGACCCCATATAATGCTCCATACAGTATAATGGCCCCATGTAATGTTCCATACAGTATAATGGGCCCATATAACGCTCCATACGAATAATGGGCCCCATATATTGCTTTATACAGTATAATGGCCCCATATATTGCACTATACAGCATAATGGCCCCATATATTGCTCCATATAATATAATGGGCCCCATATAATGCTCGATACAGTATATATGGGCCCCATATATTGATCCATACAGTATAATGACCCCATATAATGCTCAATACATCCATATATAAAAAAATCAAATATCCACGTCTCTCTTTCCTGCAGCTATGGTCTCCTCAGCGACTTCTGACTCTGCAGTGTTCAGAAGAGAGTGACGTCATCGCACCCTCCGTCCAGAGACGTCACAGAGTCCGAAGACGCTGAAGAAACTGGAGCTGCTCAGCTGCGGGGAACAAGGAGAGGTGAATATTTGAGGGGGCACCAGGCTCCCCCAACTCATGGTGCCCAGAGAGTGCAGCTGTCCCAATGATTAGTGTCCCCGTTCGTCAAGGGCTCCGACACTTACCCTGATGCGCTGGGTGATGACGCTGGCCCTTGTCGTAGCAGCGGGTCAGGTCTACGTTCACACGCCCCTGCTTTCCCTTTTAAAGAGTCTGTGCCACTATAAACCTTTCTTTTCCTCTTCTCTCTCTCTGGCCCACTGGGAATTTCACCAGTACCCCGCCAGCCCAGTACGACCCGGTGTGTGTATATGTAGTGTACATATGTACAGTATATAGTGTGTATATGTTGTGTATATATGTATATGTAGTGTGCATATGTATATAGTGTATATATGTTGTATATATATATATATATATATATATATACAAGTACTGTGCATATATATATATAAGTACTGTGCATTTGTATATAGTGTACAGTATATATGTCAAATATAAGTAGTGTGCATATGTATATAGTGTATATTTTGTGTAAATAATAATATAAGTAGTGTGCACATGCACATAGTGTATATGTGTTGCGTATATATATATATATATATATATATATAAATGTAGTGTGCATATGTATATAGTGTGTGTATATGTTGTATATATATATATATATATATATATATATATATATATATACACACACACATATACACATATACACACTGCTCAAAAAAATAAAGGGAACACTTAAACAACAGAATATAACTCCCAAGTAAATCAAACTTCTGTGAAATCAAACTGTCCACTTAGGAAGCAACACTGATTGACAATCAATTTCACATGCTGTTGTGCAAATGGAATAGACAACAGATGGAAATTATTGGCAGTTATCAAGACACACTCAATAAAGGAGTGGTTCTGCAGGTGGGGACCACAGACCACATCTCAGTACCAATGCTTTCTGACTGATGTTTTAGTCACTTTTGAAAGTTGGTTGTGCTTTCACACTTGTGGTAGCATGAGACGGACTCTACAACCCACGCAAGTGGCTCAGGGAGTGCAGCTCATTCAGGATGGCACATCAATGCGAGCTGTGGCAAGAAGGTTTGCTGTGTCTGTCAGCATAGTGTCCAGAGGCTGGAGGCACTACCAGGAGATAGGCCAGTACACCAGGAGACGTGGAGGGGGCCGTAGGAGGGCAACAACCCAGCAGTAGGACCGCTACCTCCACCTTTGTGCTAGGAGGAACAAGAGAAGCACTGCCAGAGCCCTGCAAAATGACATTCAGCAGGCCACAAATGTGCATGTGTCTGCACAAGCAGTTAGAAACTGACTCCATGAGGGTGGTCTGAGTGCCCAACGTCCACTGATGGGGGCATTTGCCACAGAACACCAGGATTGGCAAATTCACCACTGGCGCCCTGTGCTCTTCACAGATGAAAGCATGTTCACACTGAGCACATGTGACAGAGTCTGGAGACGCTGTGGAGAGTGATCTGCTGCCTGCAACATCCTTCAGCATGACCGGTTTGGCAGAGGGTCAGCAATGGTATGGGGTGCATTTCTTTGGAGGGCCGCACAGCCCTCCATGTGCTCGCCAGAGGTAGTCTGACTGCCATTAGGTACCGAGATGAGATCCTCAGACCCCTTGTGAGACCATATGCTGGTGCGGTTGGCCCTGGGTTCCTCCTAATGCAGGACAATGCCAGACCTCATGTGGCTGGAGTGTGTCAGCAGTTCCTGCAAGATGAAGACATTGAAGCTATAGACTAGCCCGCCCATTCCCCAGACCTGAATCCAATTGAGCACATCTGGGACATCATATCTCGCTCCATTCACCAATGTCACGTTGCACCACAGACTGTCCAGAAGTTGGCTGATGCTTTAGTCCAGGTCTGGGAGGAGATCCCTCAGGAGACCATCCACCGCCTCATCAGGAGCATGCCCAGGTGTTGTAGGGAGGTCATACAGTTACAAGGAGGTTATACAGGCACGTGGAGACCACACACACACTACTGAGCATCATTTTGACTTGTTTTAAGGACATTACATTTCACTTTAATTTTGTGTGTGACTCCAAATCCAGGCCTCCATTCGTTAATAAATTTGATTTCCATTGATGATTTTTGTGTGATTTTGTTGTCAGCACATTCAACTTTGTACAGAACAAAGTATTCAATGAGAATATTTCATTCATTCAGATCTAGGATGTTTTATTTGAGTGTTTCCTTTATTTTTTTGAGCAGTGTATATATATATATATATATATATAATACAGTGCCTACAAGTAGTATTCAACCCCCTGCAGATTTAGCTGGTTGACACATGCGGAATTAACTTGGCATTGTGACATTTGTACTGTAGATCAGCCTGGAAGTGGGAAATGCACTGCAGCCAAAATTTTTGTTTTAATTTATTTATTTATTTTTTTAAAACGTTAAAAGTGAATTCAGAGTGTCATTTATTATTCAACCCCTCAAACCACAAGAATTCTGTTTGGTCCCCCTGAAGTATTAAGAAGTAGTTCAGGCACCAAGAATAATGAGCTTCACATGTGTGGATTAATGATCTCTTTTGCCAGCCTTTTCTGACTATTTAAGACCCTCCCCAAACTTGTGAACAGCACTCATACATGGTCAACATGGGAAAGACAAAGGAGCATTCCAAGGCCATCAGAGACAAGATCGTGGAGGGTCACAAGGCTGACAAGGGGTACAAAACCCTTTCCAAGGAGTTGGGCCTACCTGTCTCCACTGTTGGGAGCATCATCCGTAAGTGGAAGGCTTATGGAACTACTGTTAGCCTTCCACGGCCTGGACAGCCTTTGAAAGTTTCCTCCCGTGCCGAGGCCAGGCTTGTCCGAAGAGTCAAGGCTAACCCAAGGACAACAAGGAAGGAGCTCCAGGAAGATCTCATGGCAGTGGGGACATTGGTTTCAGTCAATACCATAAGTAACATACTCCACCGCAATGGTCTCCGTTCCAGACGAGCCCGTAAGGTACCTTTACTTTCAAAGTGTCATGTCAAGGCTCGTCTACAGTTTGCTCATGATCACTTGGAGGACTCTGAGACAGACTGGTTCAAGGTTCTATGGTCTGATGAGACCAAGATCGAGATCTTTGGTGCCAATCACACACGTGACGTTTGGAGACTGGATGGCACTGCATACGACCCCAAGAATACCATCCCTACAGTCAAGCATGGTGGTGTCAGCATCATGCTGTGGGGCTGTTTCTCAGCCAAGGGGCCTGGCCATCTGGTCCGCATCCATGGGAGGATGGATAGCACGGCCTACCTGGAGATTTTGGCCAAGAACCTCCGCTCCTCCATCAAGGATCTTAAGATGGGTCGTAATTTCATCTTCCAACAAGACAACGACCCAAAGCACACAGCCAAGAAAACCAAGGCCTGGTTCAAGAGGGAAAAAGTCAAGGTGTTGGAGTGGCCTAGTCAGTCTTCTGACCTTAACCCAATTGAAAACTTGTGGAAGGAGCTCAAGTGTCAGTATTCCAGGTTTTCTAGGTAACTTTGTCAATGATTTTGCCCTTTGTTAAAATGGAGTTTGCTGTTTTGTGTGCCCTACTTCCTGTTCGTTTGTTTAAAGCCTGGCTCAGGTGTTGGCTTCACTGCTGGAATATTCTGCTTCCGTTTCCCTGCAACCCAGCTGCTTTGTTCCTCACAGATCTTTTGTGTGTTTACTAGGAAAGTGCATAGCCTTATCTTCAGGTGTTTCTCAGCCACAGCAGTTTCTACCCATGGCTCTGGACATTCTCTGCATATGTAAGTTGCACAAAGTACTGTGTTATCACTAAACTGTTGACTTGGGAATTTAACCCTTGGTTCACTCCATCTGATAAGAACTGTGTTTCTGAACTGTTGCTGTTTAACCCTTTGTGCATTACCTCTGGTGAGAGCTGTTGGAACTGTTACTGGAACCTTACTGACATATGAACTTGTTGTTGGACTTCACTGAATTAAGCCACAACTGAGATTAACTTGTTCCTGGACTTCCCTGTGTTTTCTTCATACCTGGATCTGACTCTTCACACACCAGCAGTGTGTAAATCCAGCCACGTTATCTGTGCATCAGACTTACCTTGTGGTCACATTTGTGTGAGGACTCCGTCGTAAGAACTTTACCACCCTCGCTATAGAGGTTCAAAGACTTATATATCCGGATTCATATAACTGGACTTGTGTATATATATATGGACTCATTGCATGTCACTACGGGTTGTTTGAATATTGTTTTTGGGTGTTTTGCTGTTTCACAAATACATTATTTGCATTCAAAGAAACCCGTCTCTGATTGTTCATTGCCCCACGCTATCAGAATCCTCGAGTTCCTACAATAGTATTACAGGATATTCCAGCCTAAAAAAGAGGATTCTGCTGGGGCAATGACGGAGACACGGGCAGACAAATTGTTCACCATAGTTAACTCCTTGCAGCAGGAGGTGGCGGCTGCACTCAATCAGATTAGAGACTTGGAGTCTCGGGTTAACCACAATGCACAGGGGTTTGGTCAGGCTCTCCAAGATCTACGTTCTAGGTTAGGAGTCCTGGAGGCCTTACCTACTGAGCCTACCTCATCCACCAGTATGCCCAAATTGCCTCCATTCCGTTTTAATGGTGACCGAAGTCAATTCCGTGGGTTTGTTAATCAATGTATATTATTTTTTGATGTACATGCCTCCTACTACCGGTCTGATAGATCTAAGGTTCTATGTATTATTATGTTGTTGACATCACGTGCACTGGCTTGGGCAAATCCTATGGTTGAAAGTCATGATACCCGTCTAAATAATTTGGACAATTTTCTGGCAGCTATGGCGCAAATGTTCGACGATCCCAACCGCCGTGCTACCGCTGAATCTGCCTTGCTTTCCTTACGCCAGGGGAAACGGTCAGTCATAGAATATGTTACTGAATTTAAAAGGTTAGTGGTGGACACCCAGTGGGAAAACAATGCTTTATTACCAATCTTTAGAAAAGGTTTGTCAAATGCAATCAAGGATGAGCTAGCTCGTTCAGAGTCTCCACAGGAGTTTGAATTGTTTATACAGCACTGTGTACGTATTGATATCCGTTTAACTGAACGCAGACAAGAAAAATGGGCCGCTGTAAATCGCATTACTAATTACTCTCTTCCGTCCAGGGAAACCACAGGCAAAAACCCGCGAGAGGCTGAGGAGGTGCCTATGCAGGTGGACTCACTGCAGAGACGTGAGAATAATGAACGCCGCGAACACCGTCTCCGTGAGCGCTTATGTTTCTATTGTGGTCAATCGGACCATTTCCTCATCAATTGTCCTAAATGTCCTAGGCGACCCAACAAGGTGTTGGCGGTAGTAGGGGATTATGATAACACAGACGCTGAGTCTGAAGTTTCGGAAACCAGTCTACATCTAGATGCGGTTTTTTCCCCCAATACTGATGCCGACTTCCCCTAAAGATCAAGGGGAGAAATATTCACATTGTTCTCTTCCTATACAGATTCAGTGGGAGGAACAGTGGATATCAAGTTCTGCCATGATAGACTCTGGAGCAGGTGGGAATTTCATGGATTCTTCTTTTGCAAAGGAACATGGTATAAAGACACAACTAAGAGCTTCACCAATCACTATGGAAACGGTGGATGGTTCCCCATTAGTTTCTGGACCAGTAGATCGGGAGACAGTGCCTCTGGAGTGTAAGATGGAACCAGACCATCAAGAAACACTTTCATTCATGTTAATATCTTCTCCTCATTTTCCTGTAATTTTAGGAATTCCCTGGTTACGGTCACAAAATCCAATCATCAATTGGGAAACCAAGGAGATAACCTTTCTCCCGAAGTGCAGTTCTACCATCAGTCCAACTGTAGCGGCTCCAGTTACCCAGAACTTGGAAGAGGTGATACAGGTACCTACTCTCCCTCTGATATATCAGGAATTCTCAGACATTTGTGATAAAAGGAAGGCAGATCAACTTCCCCCACATAGACCGTATGACTGCCCCATAGAATTGCTTCCTGGAGCAGCGATTCCTTTCGGCCATGTTTACCCGTTGGCGGCTCCGGAATTAAAATCTTTACGAGAGTATATAGATGAGAATTTAGCCAAGGGGTTTATCCGACCATCTTCTTCACCAGCGGGAGCTCCAATATTCTTTGTAAAGAAGAAGGATGGTACTCTAAGACCCTGCATTGACTATCGGGAGTTAAATAAGGTAACCATTCGTAACAGGTACCCGTTGCCCCTAATTCCAGAATTGTTGGAAAGAGTTCGCCAGGCCAAGGTATTTACCAAATTAGATCTTCGTGGGGCATATAATTTACTCCGTATACGGCCCGGAGACGAATGGAAGACAGCTTTTAGATGCCGGTATGGACATTTTGAATATTTGGTGATGCCATTCGGACTCTGTAACGATCCTGCTGCTTTTCAACATTTAGCCAACGACATTTTCAGGGATTTATTGGACCAATATGTGGTAATTTACCTTGATGACATCTTAATCTTTTCTGACTCCTTACAGGAACATCAGGAACATGTCAAGACCGTACTTAGACGTTTGAGAGATAATCATTTGTACATCAAACTCGAAAAGTGTGAGTTCCATTGTTCTGAAATTCAATTTTTAGGCTATGTTATCTCGCCTCAGGGATTGAATATGGAGTCCAGCAAGATCCAGGCAATCTTGGACTGGCCGGTACCAGGAAACATTAAGGAGGTACAACGATTCATTGGCTTTGCTAACTTTTATAGACGGTTTATCCGAAATTTTTCAGAAATTGTCCGTCCCATCACTCTCCTCACCAAGAAGGGGAAGAAGTTTGAATGGTCTTCGCAAGCTCAGGAAGCCTTTGATCGCCTGAAGGGTTGTTTTAACCACGGCTCCAATATTGATGCATCCGGATCCTGCACAGCCTTTTATCGTGGAGGTGGACGCGTCTGACTGTGCATTGGGAGCTATCCTCTCACAACGTACCGGAGACAAAGGTTTGCTGCACCCGTGTGCCTTCTTCTCTCGTAGGTTATCTTCTGCAGAACTTAACTATGATGTGGCAGATAAGGAACTTTTGGCAATTATTTCTGCCTTTAAGGAATGGAGACACCATTTGCAGGGGGCAACTCAGCAGGTAGTAGTACTCACGGATCATCGCAATTTGGAATTCCTTAAGTCTGCCAGGTGTCTTTCTCCTCGACAAGCTAGGTGGAGTTTGTTCTTGAACCAGTTTAATTTTATTATTTCGTACCGCCCAGGTTCACGTAATGGGAAAGCTGACGCATTATCCCGAATCCATACCGTGGATTCCGTGCCTGGGACCCCGTCGAAGACCATCTTGTCGGAGGCCAATTTCGTTGGAGTGCTCCGGAACCGGGACTTGTGGCAGGAGATCAAGCTGGCCTATGACGGTGACGTATTCTTGCAGCTCCACCTGACAATGTGAATCTTGTCCTTCGGAATGGTGTGTGGCTTAGAGATCGATGTATTTATGTCCCAGAGGCTGTAAGACTTCGAGTTCTCAAATTGGTCCACGACTCTAAATTGGCTGGTCATAGGGGGGTACAGAAGACGCAGGAATTGTTAACTCGTTTTTTTTGGTGGCCTACCTGCTTGAAGGATGTGAATGACTATGTCCGCTCTTGTGAAGTTTGTGCCCGGTACAAGGTTCCTCGCGTTTCACCTACTGGTCTTCTTAAACCGCTACCTGTACCGTCTCGCCCTTGGGGGTCTATTTCAATGGACTTTATTGTGGAGTTACCCACCTCTGGTGGTAAAAATACTATTTTGGTGGTAGTAGATCGTTTAACGAAAGCTGCTCATTTCATTCCGTGTGCTGGTCTTCCCTCAGCTACAGAGACAGTAGATCTAGTTATCCAGAACATTTTCCGGCTGCATGGGGTACCAGATGACATCATTTCTGACCGAGGAATACAATTTACCTCTAGATTTTGGAAAGGATTTTGTTCTGCGCTCCACATTAATGTTTGCTTGTCTTCTGCATACCATCCTCAGACCAACGGGCAGACCGAACGGACAAATCAAACCTTGGAGCAATATCTACGCTGTTACGTCAGTCATTTGCAGGACGATTGGCTGAAGCTACTTCCTCTAGCGGAATTTTCGTACAACAACTCCCAAAGCAGTTCCACGAAGGTAACACCTTTTTTTGCCAACCTGGGTTATCATCCAAGTATTTTGCCTAGGTCCCCGGTTACGATTTCGGTACCAGCGGTTGAAGACAGAGTGACGGCGTTGCAACGTAATCTTGAAGTTTTGAAGGACTCCCTGACCACAGCACAGGAGCGTTACAAGAAGTCGGCCGATAGATTCCGGAAACCAGCACCTATGTATAAGGTAGGAGACTCAGTTTGGTTGTCCACCAAGAATCTAAAATTGGGTGTTCCTTCGCAGAAACTGGGACAGAAATTCATCGGTCCATTCAAGATCACTGGGATTGTGAGCTCTGTTGCCTGTCGGTTGAAGCTACCACGGACTTTAAAGGTACACCCAGTATTTCATGTTTCCTTATTAAAACCAGTCTCTCCTAACACGTTTCAGGGACGTATCGTACCTCCCCCTCCACCAGTGTTGGTTGATGGCGAAGAACAATTCGTGGTACAGGATATTGTTAATTCGAGACTTCATAGAAACCGGCTTCAGTATCTAGTTAGATGGCAAGGTTACTCTCCTGAAAATGATTCTTGGGAACCAGTAAGTAACATCAATGCGCCTCTGAAGATTGCTCAGTTTCATCGGAGATACCCGGACAGGCCTGGTCCAGGACCGTCTGGAGGCCGTCTTTAGGGGGGGAGTAATGTCAGTATTCCAGGTTTTCTAGGTAACTTTGTCAATGATTTTGCCCTTTGTTAAAATGGAGTTTGCTGTTTTGTGTGCCCTACTTCCTGTTCGTTTGTTTAAAGCCTGGCTCAGGTGTTGGCTTCACTGCTGGAATATTCTGCTTCCGTTTCCCTGCAACCCAGCTGCTTTGTTCCTCACAGATCTTTTGTGTGTTTACTAGGAAAGTGCATAGCCTTATCTTCAGGTGTTTCTCAGCCACAGCAGTTTCTACCCATGGCTCTGGACATTCTCTGCATATGTAAGTTGCACAAAGTACTGTGTTATCACTAAACTGTTGACTTGGGAATTTAACCCTTGGTTCACTCCATCTGATAAGAACTGTGTTTCTGAACTGTTGCTGTTTAACCCTTTGTGCATTACCTCTGGTGAGAGCTGTTGGAACTGTTACTGGAACCTTACTGACATATGAACTTGTTGTTGGACTTCACTGAATTAAGCCACAACTGAGATTAACTTGTTCCTGGACTTCCCTGTGTTTTCTTCATACCTGGATCTGACTCTTCACACACCAGCAGTGTGTAAATCCAGCCACGTTATCTGTGCATCAGACTTACCTTGTGGTCACATTTGTGTGAGGACTCCGTCGTAAGAACTTTAACCACCCTCGCTATAGAGGTTCAAAGACTTATATATCCGGATTCATATAACTGGACTTGTGTATATATATATGGACTCATTGCATGTCACTACGGGTTGTTTGAATATTGTTTTTGGGTGTTTTGCTGTTTCACAAATACATTATTTGCATTCAAAGAAACCCGTCTCTGATTGTTCATTGCCCCACGCTATCAGAATCCTCGAGTTCCTACAATAGTATTACATCAAGATTAAAGTCCACATGAGACACCCAAAGAACCTAGATAACTTGGAGAAGATCTGCATGGAGGAGTGGGCCAAGATAACTCCACAGACCTGTGCCGGCCTGATCAGGTCTTATAAAAGACGATTATTAGCTGTAATTGCAAACAAGGGTTATTCCACGAAATATTAAACATAGGGGTTGTATAATAATTGACCCACACTTTTATGTTTAAAATTTATTAAAATTCAACTGAGCAACATAACTTTTTGTTTTGTAAGATTTATGCTTCTGTTAATAAATCCTACTCTCGTTTGCAGTTTGAAGGCTCTAACTTATTTGCATCTTATCAAACCAGCTAAATCTGCAGGGGGTTGAATACTACTTGTAGGCACTGTATATATATATACGCGTACATGTAGTGTGCATATGTATATAGTATACATGTGTTGTGTATATGTATATGTAGTGTGTATATGTTCGGTATATGCAGTGTGTTTGTCTGCATATAATACCCATGAAAGTATATAATTAGTGTACATAAGTGTATAAGACAAATCTACATATGCATGAATTTGTTGTGCGCAATCACATACAGTAAATAGAAATAAATATAAGTGTGTTTTTATATATACTATAGAATTACGGTATATTATACACATGCATGTGTACAGTATATAGTGCCCTTTGGAAAAATGAACACTATGATTGCATCATTCCTACCATATGACAATATCTATGCCTTGTACAGTAGTATGCTTTGGACACTATATGGCTGTATCATTTAACTTCCACTATGTTGCTAAAAATTCCTTTAACAATCAGCAGCAATCACTCATCAGTGGGGCAGATTGTTGTATTATCCTAAACCTCTCTGCATTTCCCTCTCCTGATGTTAGGAAGTACGAAATACCGGTATATAAAATTGCAAAAACCATACAATGCCCTTTATATTTTCTGTGCAATAATCTGATCAACAAAAGATGACGGAAAATGTATGCAGTGAAAATAATCTAATATATAAAGCAGTCAGTAATTAATATATCAGTAATAATGTCCCTTCTGGATCCCCCCATATTAAGGCCCAGTCATACCGCCACTACACACATCCTCTGTTAGTAGTTACAGCAATATGTGGGCTCAGAATTCTTACTTGGTCGTCTTATGTAATATCCCGATGTTGGGGTTACTGATGCAATGAGCAAGAAGAACAGCAGCAGGTATCCCTGAGACTTCATCTTGTGTCTTTGCTGTGCTGGCACCTTCTTCATGCAATAAACTAGGGTGGTGCCTAATGAAGGAGATGTAGCTTCATCATTTGCTCACATGACTCCCTTGATAAATATATAATTTCATGAATTTACATAACAACATATCGGGTGTATATGGGGATGATTCCTAACACGAATGGGGACATTGGATGGGCAGAATAGGCTTTTGCATAGGGCACAGATCCATGAGAAGCCCCCGGTCCGATCCTGCCTAGCCCTATTCACTAATCACATGTGGGAAAATATAGGGGAGCCAGATGGGGTTTATCACACTGCTGATAAGAAATGAATATATGAATACATATATATATACATTTTTATTTACGGTATACATTTTTATACAATTTTTAAAGAGAAGCGACAATAAAAGCCTACTGATACACATTTTAGTCCCTTTTAAGAAATGTATTTCTATTTGAATAAGACCTTACTTGCACTTTTTCTTTGCTCTCAGCTTCCACTATTACACTGCTCATATGTAGCTTCTTAACCCTTTAACCCCCAAGGGTGGTTTGCACGTTAATGACAAGGCCAATTTATGCAATTCTGACCACTGTCCATTTATGAGGTAATAACTCTGGAACGCTTCCATAGATCCCCGCGATTTTGACTTTGTTTACTCGTGACATATTGTACTTCATGAAAGTGGTAAAATTTCTTTGATATGACTTGCGTTTATTTGTGAAAAAAGAAATTTGGCAAAAATGTTGAAAATTTCGCAATTTTACAACTTTGAATTTTCATGGCCCTAAATAATATGATAATATAATATGTCACACAAAATACTTAATAAGTAACATTTCCCACATGTCTATTTTACATCAGCACAATTTTGGAACCAATACTTTTTCCTGTTAGGAAGTTATAAGGGTTAAAGTTAAACAGCAATTTCTCATTTTTACAACATCATTTTTTTTAGAGACCACATCCCATTTGAAGTCACTTTGAGGGGTCTATATGATAGAAAATACCCAAAAGTGACACCATTCTGAAAACAACCCCTCAAGGTGCTCAAAACCACATTCAAGAAGTTTTTAACCCTTCTGGTGCCTCACAGGAATTTTTGGAATGTTTTAAAAAATGAACATTTAACTTTTTTTCACAAAAAATTTAATTCAGATCCACATTTTTTTATTTTCCCAAGAGTAACAGGAGAAATTGGACCCCAATTGTTATTGTTCAATTTGTCCTGAGTACGCTGATACCCCATATGTGGGGGGACCACTGTTTGGGCGCATGGCAGAGCTCGGAAGGGAAGGAGCGCCGTTTGACTTTTCAATGCAAAATTGGCTAGAATTGAGATCAGACGCCATGTCGCGTTTGGAAAGCCCCTGATGAGCCTAAAAAGTGGAAACCCCCACAAATGACACCATTTTGGAAACTAGACCCCCCAAGGAACTTATCTAGATGTGTGGTGAGCACTTTGAACCCCCAGGGGCTTCACAGAAGTTTATAATGTAGAGCACTAAATTAAAAAATCATATTTTTTCCACAAAAATGATCTTTTCACCCCCAATTTTTTATTTTTCCAATGGTAACAGGAGAAATTGGACCCCAAAAGTTATTTTACAATTTGTCTTGAGTACGCTGATATCCCATATGTGGGGGTAAACCACTGTTTGGGCGCATGGCAGAGCTCAGAAGGGAAAGAGAGCCGCTTGACTTTTTCAACGCAAAATTGGCTGGAATTGAGATCGGATGCCATGTCGCATTTGGAAAGCCCCTGATGTGCCTAAACAGAGGAAACCCCCCACAAGTGACCCCATTTTAGAAACTAGAACCCCAAGGAACTTATCTAGATATGCCTTAACAGTGGCAATGCCCAACAAGTGCCCCCTTTTTGGAACTAATCTACTGTTTCCTGGTATGTGAATTTTATAAGTGACCTCGGATTTCACCGCAGCTCAGCCCGGCTGGAAACAAAGCCCAGTGACCGGATGTTACTGCGGTGACTTTGGTGAGATCCCCGCTAGCACTGTGAGCGTTCACGATGCTAGCGGGTATCTAACCATCTCACCGCAGCTCACCCGGCTGGGAACAGAGCCCAGTGACCAGATGTAACCTCTATGACGTCACCCCCAGTTACTGACGCTGCATTACCAGAAGCTCATTCAACAGTGGTTCTCAGCATGGATAGTTACATCTTGGTACTGTCCAGATTGAAAACTAATGTTTTTATGTTTGGCAGCTGTCACACGCTAAAAGATGATTTTTATTTCAAAAACAGTTTTTGCATCACCACATTTTCAAAGCTATAATTTTTCCATATTTTAGCCCACAGAATCATGTGAGGTCTTTTGTGGGATGAGCTGATGTTTTTATTGGTAGCATTTTTGGGCACAAAATGGTGGTAAAATTGATAAGGCAGTTTTATTCTTCGGTCAGTACGATGACAGCGATACCTCATTCATATTTTTTTATGTTTTGGCGCTTTTATATAATAAAAACTATTTTATAGAAAAAAATAAATGTTTTTGCATCACTTTATTCTGAGAGCTATAACTTTTTTATTTTTCCGCTGATGATGCTGTGTTGCAGCTCGTTTTTTGCAGGACAAGATGACGTTTTCAGCTGTACCATGTTTATTTATAACTGTCTTTTTGATCGCGTTTTATTCCACTTTTTGTTCGACGATATGATGGTAAAGCATTGTTTTTTTGACTTTTTTATGGTGTTCACTAAAGGGGTTAACTAGTGGGACAGTTTTATAGGTCGGGTCTTTGCGGACACATCGATACCAAATATGTGTACTTTTATTATTTATTTTCATTCAAATATTTATTTATGATAGAATATAGATTTATTTTTTATTATATTTTTTTATTTTTACAATTATTTTAAACATTTTTTTTTTGCTTTTTCCTAACTTTTTCACTTATAGCAACTGCATGCTATAGAAACTGTCAGCGCTGCACTGACAGGGAGACTGATTATGCACTGCACATGATCATCAAGTTTACTTAGCCCTGGTGAGGTGGATGTCATCATGAGGACATCCGACTCACCATGGCAACGATCGGGACCCCGCGTCACAATACAATAATAATTATGAGAAATTGTATATTGTGATGGTGTGATATGTTCCGTGGGTATCATTTTATGTATATTTATATTTTACTGATTTACATGGTGTTCTCTTGTTGCCCGGTATCATTCTGTGTATTCCACATATTGTCTAGAGTCTCAATTATCAGCCTTTTGGCTGATAATTGAGTTAGCTCACCTACCATCTGCAGCCTGAATTTGTCTATGCCTCTTGATGAACCCCTGCTGATATCTCCTGATTGTCCATTCATGACCCCTCAGCTATCAAAATGCTGCAAGTCACCCTCTGTAGTGCCTTAATCCCTGAGGCACCTTTCCCAGGTCAGAGAAGCCTGAAAGCCATCAAAACTGTCTGACTACCCCTGGAGATAAGGAGGGGGTCTGAGGAGGACAGAGAGGGGGAAGTCAGATCCGTGTGGTGAGGATGGTGTAAAGACACAGCACGTCAGAGAGAAAGAAGGATATGGTTTCTTTTGTTTATCCTCTGTCATATGGATTATTGGACTCATCTCCTGGGACATTTATCCTGTTACTGAATGGCATTTGTGTTGTGGACTATTATATCCTCAGTGTGTTGGATTGTTTATGGACCTTTTAGTTTTGCCTATAATAAAGGTCTTGGGATTGTTGCACTTTTCTTGCTCTGTTGATTTCGTGATACCGGAGAAGGACCCCATGACAACTGGTGGCAGCAGTGGGATCAACAGAGCGTAACCCAATAGAGAACCACCCACAGAGAGAGTACAGAAATTGGACTGTATCCAGTTTACAGGAGAGAGCCAGAGACCTGGGCCTGAACTACCAGGGACTGACTAAAGAAGTCTTAATTGACCTACTGGTGAGTGCTAGCCAGGCCACCTCCTCCCAGATGTCTGAAGGACAAGCACTGGAGACAGGGATCCCCACCCCAAAAAGCCAGTGGTTGGTGTGGTATGAAGAAGAGATGGCGGTTCTGGGCCCAGATGTCTCTCAGGAGTATAAGGAGGAGGCTGCCCCCCGGGCACAGCTGAGACAAGAAGCAATGGAGCTTGAAAGAGGGAGTAATGCAATGTGGAGTGTATACGGATCACCCCGACAGACTTTAAGCTGTTTGATGAGGCTTCCGAAGATGTGGAAGGGTTCTTCAAGGACTTTGAGCAGCAGTGTGGTGTGATGGAGGTGCCCCACTCTGGCTGGATGCGTTTGTTAGTGGGACTCCTGAACGGTAGCGTGGCGGAGGCTTAACGAACCATCGACTCACAGCGGATTCGAGATTATAACATTTTAAAGCGGACTATCCTGGAGTACCATGCTATCACCCTAGAATCATATAGGGCCAAGTTCCGAGACCTCCCATGCACCCGACCACGACGTTGGGGTATCACAGAGAGGAGATGTTATAGGTGTGGGCAACCTGGGCATTTGCAATCCTGCTGTCCCTCAAGGATTCAGAGGGAGCCCCACGCAGCCCCACCTCGTCCAGTGCATCTTGTGCACTCCAAGAGGAAGAGCTACCACCACCCCCACCAGAGTGGACCACCGACCATGGCACCATAGATACCCCTCCTGGAGTGTACGGACTCCGGCCTTTGTCCTTTAGCTACCCAGAGCAATGGCAACGCCACCTGCAGGATGTCTTAATTGATGGATACAAAGTGTCAGGATTTAGAGACACGGGGGCATTCCTGACTATCGCTGACCCCCATGTGGTTCGACCCGAGGCAATTCACCAGGGCCCGGTGATTTCCATTGTCCTGGCGGGGGGTGCCCGCAAATATATACAGAGAGCTTCTGTGCGTTTGGATAATGGTTGTGGAGAAAAACTGTGTTGGATTGGAGTTATGGGAGGACTTCCTGCAGATATCCTCCTTGGGAACGACATTGGGGAGTTACAGTGCCAATTTGTGGGAGCAGTCACACGACTACAGGCCCTTCAAGCACTACGACATCCAGACCTCACCGGGGAGCAACCACCACGAACCGCATCAGAGTTGGTAAGCAATATGTTTCCTGCTACTACATTGGGAGAGTCTTGGGATAGAGAGGAGTTTAGGAGAGAAATAGAGGGTGACACTACCTTAGCAGCCCTTAGGTTAAGTGCAGAAACTGGGTGCGTGGGAGATAATGGGGATGCCTTCACTCGAGAAAACGGACTGTATTATCGTGTAACAAAAGTCAGTGACAAGGGCAACCCTGACACAACGACCAGGCAACTCATTGTCCCTCAGAAGTACAGGGCATAGCTAGTCCAACTGGCACATGACATCCCCTTGGCAGGGCATCAAGGGAGGAAAAGGACTGAAAAGAGACTCACCCAAAGTTTTTACTGGCCTGGCATCTCGCAGTCGGTAGCCCATTATTGCCGCACCTGCAATGTGTGCCAGCAAATGCGGCATCCAGGAGCTCGACATAAGGTACCCCTGCTATCCCTGCCCATAATTGAAGAACCATTTCAACATGTAGCTGTCGACATCATAGGTCCTCTGGCCCAACCCAGCCGGTCGGGGAAAAATTATTTCCTGACAGTGGTGGACTATGCCACTCGGTATCCTGAAGCTGTGGTCCTGTCCAGTATTACAGCAGTAAAGGTAGCCGAGGCACTTGTTACCATCTTTACCCAGGTAGGGTTTCCTAGTGAAATAGTATCGGATCAAGGCACTCAGTTCATGTCAGATCTGGTCCAGTCCCTATGGCATACCTGTGGTGTTCGAGCCATTCGCACCACCCCATACCACCTGCAAACCAACGGACTATGTGAACGCTTTAATGGAACCCTAAAAAATATGCTGAGGGATTTTGCTGACGTTGAAAAAGACTGGGAAAAATACCTGCCACATCTCCTCTTCGCGTATCGGGAGGTTCACCAAGAGTCCACAGGGTTCTCTCCCTTCGAACTAGTGTTTAGCCGAAAGATCCATGGGCCTCTCACTCTTCTGAAAGAACATTTGAAGGGAGATATCTCAATCACCGGAATGCCCATCATTCCCTATGTTCTTGAGTTTAGAGACCATCTCACCCAGCTAGCTACCTTGGCTAAAGAACATCAGCAGATCTGAATGAATGAAATATTCTCATTGAATACTTTGTTCTGTACAAAGTTGAATGTGCAGACAACAAAATCACACAAAAATCATCAATGGAAATCAAATTTATTAACCAATGGAGGCTTGGATTTGGATTCACCCACAAAATTAAAGTGGAATGTAATGTCCTTAAAACAAGTCAAAATGATGCTCAGTAGTGTGTGTGGCCTCAACGTGCCTGTATGATCTCCCTGTGCCTGTATGACCTCCCTACAATGTCTGGGCATGCTCCTAATGAGGCGGTGGTTGGTCTCCTGAGGGATCTCCTCCCAGACCTGGACTAAAGCATCTGCCAACTCCTGGACAGTCTGTGATGCATGGAGCGAAACATGATGTCCCAGATGTGCTCAATGAGATTCAGGTCTGTGGAATGGGCGGGCCAGTCCATAGCTTCAATGCCTTCATCTTGTAGGAACTGCTGACACACTCCTGTTGTGAATATGCTAGAGGTGGCTTCTAAGCTGGGGCTCCCTCCGGTGGTTGGTGAGGGTAATGAACTGATTAATGAATGGCCTTCAGCTGGCGCTGAATGGTAGGATATAAGTTGCCTGATTTCCCAGCAGCCTTGCCGGTTATCAATTGTTCTTCTGGTCTTGCTTGAAGCACTGCTAGTTTCCTGCTCTCCTTCAGATAAGTGTAATTTTCTCTGCTGGTTTGCTGCCTGCAGTGGACTGCAGCCTGTCCCCTTTTGGGGGTCTGGCGCTGCAATTGTGCTCCGTTTGTGTCTGCACTTTTGCTTTGCTCTTTTGTTACTTTTAATTTTCTGAATAGCATTTTGTTACACCAGAGATCTGATTTAGGTGGAAGAGGTCGAGTGATCTAAGGTTTTTTGTCAATCAGACTTGTTGGTATTTTTGTTAGGGTTTTTGTTGGATTGCAGTCAGAATTCTTTCCTCTTCTTTTCTGTCTAGACTGATTGGGCCCCAGCGTTTGCTCATTCTATTTTCTGTCTGTGTCCGAGCTTTCTTCTTGTCTAACCGCCATTAGTGTTGAGCGATACGATACTGCAAATATCGGGTATCGGCCGATATTAGCTGTATCGGCCTTTCGATTCCGAATACCGATATTTTCGTCATATCGAATACCGGAATCGGATTTGTCACTGTCACTGTGAGTGTCCGTCGGTCGGGTCTGTCAGGAGTCAGCGGCACTTACCTGGCAGAAGATCTCCGGCGGTCACGTCCTGGACTGCTTGATGGCCGCCATTATCTTCTCCCTGGCGGTCACATGCAGTTTTTCGCGATAACTGCAGTGACTGCAGGGTAATCCCGGCCATAAACCAGTCCGATGACGTCACCGCCGGGGAAGCAGGTAATCAGCTGTGCTGCGCCTGGATGTCAGGCTCTGCCTGTCATTCTGATGTAGCAGAGCTGGATCGTCGTGGGACACTCGTTACTATGGACTGCGTCGGTCAGGTGGTATACTTTTTTTTTTTTTTTCATTTTTTTACAGGAGATCGATGGCGTCGCAGGATGAGACTGTAATAAAAGTAATGAAAACTGTGTTTTGTTTTTTTTATTAAATTAAAAAACTTTTTTATGAACATTCACCCGTCCGGGTACATCAACAATTTAACTATTTACATACAGGGACCCTGTCCGGGTTATTTCTAATTCTTTGGCAGGGGTGTTCCAGGTACCACCTGGTACTCTTCTGATGCTTGCCAAACATCCGAGGCACCAAGGACCACCAGGACCTGATGACGTCGTGTGGCCTGTACAGTCAAGTCGTGACCCGCTATCTGGGTCTGTGTGGCCACCTCTTTCATCTCCCTCCGGGTCTGGAACCCTATGTCCCGGACTGAACGAACCCCAGGGGGCCTAACAGGCGCCGGGTACGGGCCAGCTATACTTATGTCCATAGCTGGGGCTGCTGAGGAGACCACTGAGGGAGGCTGGGGAGATTTACGGCGTGGGGTGGGCACTTTTGCAGAGGCCTGGATGTGGGAGGCATGAAGGCTCCGAGGGTCTCACAGGTTCCTGACACTCTGGGGAGTAGGGGTCGCACCTGGTAACATTTAGGGCGTACCATCCATTGTAACCCCAGTGTCGGGTGTAAGTCACCAAGTCTCCTGGCAACAGGTCCCTCCCCGGTGTCCTTCTGGGAGGTGAGTCTCCACGTCCCGCCGGGTCACAAAGACTTCTAAATAAAGTCCAGGCTCCTGGATGAAGCCCCAACCACCTTTCAATTTAAAGCTCCGTACTGCACCCTTACGCCGCGGCTCCCACAGGGTTCCTTTATCTTTTCTCATCCGGTCCTTATCTGCCCGGTCCTTCTCCAGCTGACGTTGGCGAAGCTTTTGGGTTTCTCGCTGCTCCCTTTGTCGCTCTGCTTCCCGCTCCCAACGTCTCCACTCTTCCTCCTGACGCCGGTTAAATTCTCCTCCACCAGCAGCTCCATGTCTCCACCATCAAACTGCAGCTTACAGTGTCCGGTTTGCGGCAGCTCTCCTGGCGCCCCCCAGTCCTGGCGGCGCTCACCTGCGGAGGAAGCAGCCGGCTCTGGAACAGATGACAGTCGGGGCTCCGGTACAGGCAGGTAGACCTCTGGTGCCTGCGCGGCCTCCTCCATGAGGACGGGTGTCGCTTCTTCTGTCTCAGCGACGGGGGCAGACAGCGGGATCTGGGGTGCTGCCGGTGCAGAGTTTTTTCCAGGAACGGGTGCCTCCACTGCGACAACGTCAACCGGATCACATTGCAAGGGCTCCTCTACTAGAACGGGTGCCTCACCTTCCGGTACAGACACTTCAGGTAAGAGGGATTGGCGCATCTCCAAGTTTAGTTTTAGGGCACGCCAGCTGGCTTCCATCCTGGCGACCTCCTCCCGGTGCCGGGCCAGGCCTCTTAGGGTATCCTCCGCTTCTTGCAGCGTAGGAGGGTTTCCAGGCCGGGTGCCCAACGGTGGTTCCGTGGCGATCGGGTCGCTTCCTTGGGGGGAGAGCTCTGACTGCTCATCCCTTCACACTTCTGCTCGTGTCCATTAGCCATCTCTGCCAAGTCACATGTGTCATTAGCATCTGGAGAGGGCCCCTCTTTTGTAGGGAGGCGGGACCTTCGTGTTAGTTTCCGCACACTGAGGAGGATGAGGAGGCGGAACTGAAGAGCTGTGGGGCACGATGTTACATTGCAGTACCATTTACAGTGGTCGGCCATCGTTTTCGCACCACTGAGTGAGTGTACACCCACGAAGAGCACGCCCTTCTTCTTCACCAGTGCCTCGTCGTGACGCAGATATGGCTGAAAAATGGCAAATACATTCTCTGATGATTTTAGCAATTCTCAAGCACAAAACCAGTTCAATTCAGGCACACAGGACTCGCTTATAGCGAGCTACAGAATCCTGTTCGTGACGCCCAAGTTGAGTCGCACAGAGCCAGAGGTTTTGGGGGTACTCGGCACCGAGCCCGTCGACTTCTATGGGGTATGTCACGGCTTTACCCGGCAATTGAATCAGAGTCTATTTTACTATGTAGAAGTGTATAAACTATAAATATATGTATATATATATGTCACAATGACATGTATATATATATATATATATATATATATATATATATATATAATATTATTACTATGTGTGTATATTTTGTGTTTACAACGAAAGAAAGGGTTTTTTTTTGTTGCGATATTTTGTTCCCATAGACTTACATGGGACTTCCGGTATCAGAATCGGATATCGACGATATTTAGTGATATCGGCGATACCATTTCGATACAATATTTTTAGATATCGAGCAGTATTGCTCAACACTAACCGCCATTACATGTTTGGGGGCTTCCTATTTTCTTTGGGGATCTGCTCCGGGGCAGATAGCTTTCATCTTTCTGCCTTTAGGTGTAGTTATCTCTCAGGCTGTGACGAGGCGTCTAGGATCAACGTAGGAACGCTCCATGGCTACCTCTAGTTGTGTGGTTAGTTCAGGTTACTGCAATCCAATAGGTTCCAGTCTCTCTGGTGTATTACCGCTTTTGCTATTTTTTGCCATCTCTCCTCAGTTACCGAAACATAACACTCTCCAGCCACATGAGGTCTGGCATTGTCCTGCATTAGGAGGAACCCAGGGACAACCGCACCAGCATATATTCTCACAATAGGTCTGAGGATCTCATCTCGATACCTAATGGCAGTCAGGCTACCTCTGGCGAGCACATGGAGGGCTGTGCGGCCCTCCAAAGAAATGCCACCCCACACCATTACTAATCCACTGCAAAACCGGTCATGCTGAAAGATGTTGCAGGCAGCAGATCGCTCTCCATGGCGTCTCCAGACTATGTCATGTCTGTCACATGTGCTCAGTGTGAACCTGCTTTCATCTGTGAAGAGCAAAAGGCGCCAGTGGCGAATTTGCCAATCCTGGTGTTCTGTGCAAATGCCAAGCGTCCTGCATGGTGTTGGGCTGTG
Source organism: Oophaga sylvatica (assembly GCA_033576555.1). NCBI lineage: Eukaryota > Metazoa > Chordata > Amphibia > Anura > Dendrobatidae > Oophaga > Oophaga sylvatica. Next base: position 525,069,156 of record JARQOD010000001.1, read on the forward strand.
AGCACAACCTCTGTTATGATTTCAGAAGACAAGAGAAAAACGAAGTCCTAACTATTATATCAAGTATTTTTATTAGTACAAACAAGACACAAAGTGAGAACCAGGGTCAATAAAAAAGTATTGCTGGTTAACAATGAATAGTAAGTCAAGGACAACAGGAGGCAGAAAAACCAGTCCTCCCTACTGATATAAGTAACCTATAGATGGTAAAGTCCATAAATTAGAATGTGCCAATCAATATAAAGAAATAATAAATGTATTGTATGTTGCCTAGAGAGATCTCTGAGGAAGGTCACATGGCAAGTGATAGGGACAGACTACTGACCGTACTGTATTATTTCAATTATATCATTTGTTACTTAGGAGTAGCCATGACATTTTTAGAAAGTAATAAGCCCATATACAGTCAAGGAAAAAAGTGCAATAGTGCCAAAGTGCAATAGTGCAAAAAAAAAAAACATTCCACAGCAAATATACTGCTTAAACCAAATTGTCTGCATGTATTAGACAAGTGTCCGGAATGCATATACAATTCACCATTGACTATATAGGTAATCTGTGCATTTTTTTCCCCCTGGTCCCACAGGAGGAATCACTGAACAGAGAGATCTCCCACAGAGAAAATCCTGCCAGCAGTAAATGTGCATGTATAAAATGTGTCCAAAGAAATGGCAGGACATCCGCAGTGGCTACAGTTAGCTAGAAGTACATACCCATCATGGCACAGAGGGAGGGAGAGTTGGACTCTGCCAGACCCCAACGCACGTTTCGGGGTATAGAAACACCGCTTCCTAGGGGGGCGTGGCTAAAGGTATGTATTAATCCTTATTTATATCCGGGTTAGGTGATCACATGACTGGTGTCAACCAGTCATGTAAACTTCATTCGCCCATGCGCACTGACATCAAAAAAGAGGGGGTAGAGGAGTGGAAATGAGTAATAAAAGCACCTGTGCACTCCCATGTGCGCTGCTGACAGCCGGCGCCTGGCTGTTTCACAGATCACACCTTGGGAGTGCATGGAGCAGAAAGGCACTAGTCTGTCCCTATCACTTGCCATGTGACCTTCCTCAGACATCTCCCTAGGCAACATACAATACATTTATTATTTGTTTATATTGATTGGCACATTCTAATTTATGGACTTTACCATCTATAGGTTACTTATATCAGTAGGGAGGACTGGTTTTTCTGCCTCCTGTTGTTGTCCTTGACTTACTATTCATTGTTAAAAACCAATACTTTTTTATTGACCCTGGTCAATAAAACCCTGTCTTTGTGTCTTGTTTGTACTAATAAAAATACTTGATATAATAGTTAGGACTTCGCTTTTCTCTTGTCTTCTGTATGCTTATGTGAGTCATCACTATTTCAAATTTTGAGGCATTTCTCAGTTTTTGGTATTTACCATGTACTTTTGAGCATTATGAATTTTTGGAGTATTTTTTTCGCTCTGTTATGATTTGGTAACTTAGGAGGACAGGAGCAAAACAGCAAGGCAGCCGAACACCTGAGAGGTTGGGAACTAATGGGTTGCAGATCCCTAAACTAACCGCACAACTAGAAGCAGCCGTGGAGCGTACTGACGGTGCAGCCCCCAAACATATAATGGCTGTTAGACAAGATGAAACACAAACGCAGACAGAAAATAGAGTGAGCAAACGCAGGGGCCAAACACTGACTAAATAGGACAGGAAAGAACAGAATACTATCTGCAACCCAGCAAAACCCTAGCAAAACTTCCAACACTTCTGATTACAAAAATGCTGAGATCACACGATCTCGCCACCCACTAAATCAGATCTCAGAGTGAACAAGGCAAACCCGCAGCCACTCAAAAAGCAGGGAAAGAGCATTTGAACAAATAATAGTGGTTACAGAAAAGAGAGAGAAGCACAGGCCCCAGGAGGGGACCCGGCTAACCTCCACAAAGGTGCAGACAAAAATGGAAATAGCAAACACAATAGAAATAAGCAGAAAATATCTTATCTGAAAGTAGCAGACGCAGGCAAGACACCAGCAGACTTCCAAATGAACCAGGAAACAACAATTGATCACCGGCGAGGATCATGGGATGGCAGCTCCCTTATATCAGTCCAGTCAGTGACTCCTGATTGCCAGGTATCTCTGCCAGCTGAGGAGGCCCAGTCATTTGATACAGCTTCAGTACCGAGAGCAACCACCAGAGGGAGCCTTCACTCAGAAATTGTCTCCAATACGTTCACAACAGTACCCCCCCCTTGAGGAGGGGTCACCGAACCCGCACCTGCGCCACCAGGCCGATCAGGATAAGCTAGATAATAGGCATGAACCAGTCTCTCCGCATGAATGTCAGAAGCAAACACCCAAGAATTTTCCTCCTGACCATAACCTTTCCACTTAACTAAGTACTGGAGTCTCCGTCTAGCGAAACGAGAATCCAATATTTTCTCCACTTCATACTCCAGATTGCCCTCAACTAGAACAGGCTCAGGAGGCGCAGCCATAGGAACCACTGGCTTGACAAACCTTTTCAATAAAGATTTGTGGAAGACGTTATAAATCTTAGGAAGAGCCAAGCGAAAAGAAACTGGATTAAGGACTTTCAAGATCCTATAAAGGTCCAATGAACCTTGGCTTAAACTTTGGAGACGCAACCTTCTTAGGGATATTCTTTGAAGGCAACCAAACCAAGTCACCCACTTTAAACCGAGGACCATCAGTCCTATGCCGGTTGGCAAACTAATGGGCCTTCTCCTGAGAGAGAGACAACTTATCCACTACTTAATCCCAAATCTGCTGCATTCTCTCTACCACAGAGTCAACACCCGGACAGACAGAAGCCTCCATCAGCCCCGAAGAAAATCGAGGATAAAACCCGGAATTGCAGAAGAAAGGGGACATCAAAGTGGCAGAACTGGCCCTATTATTAAGAGCGAATTCAGCCAGGGGCGAAAAAAGAGACCCAGTCATCCTGCTCCGCAGACATAAAACATCTCAAATAGGTCTCCAAGGTCTGGTTTGTTCTCTCAGTCTGCGCATTGGTCTGAGGATGAAACGCAGAGGAGAAAGACAGCTGAACTCCCAGTTTAGAACAAAATGTCCTCCAAAATCTGGAAACAAACTGGATTCCCCTGTCAGACACAATGTTCTCCGGAATGCCGTGCAAACGAACCACATGCTGAAAAAACAAGGGTACCAACTTGGAAAAGGATGGCAACTTAGGCAGTGGCACAAGATGGATCATCTTGGAGAATCTATCACAGATCACCCAAATGACAGTCATTCTCTGAGACACCGGGAGGTCGGAGATAAAATCCATAGAGATATGGGTCCATGGCCTCTTGGGCACCGGTAGTAGCATTAACAATCCACTAGAGAGAGAACAGGGCTTGGAACGAGAACAAGTCCCGCAGGACTGCACAAAATTCCTGACATCGTGAGATAAAGTGGGCCACCAAAAGGACTGACTCACTAAATCTCTAGTACCAAAAATACCAGGATGACCAGCCAACGCAGAGCAATGAACTTCAGACATAACTTTTTCTCTCCATTGGTCTGGGACATACAATTTCCCCGCAGGGCAATGCTCAGGTTTATCCCCCTGAAATTGCTCCAGTGCCAGTCTCAAATCGGTTGAGACAGCGGAAAGAACGACACCCTCCTTCAGAATGGCAGTAGGCTTAGCCACATCAATAGAATCAAGGAAACTCCTAGAGAGGGCATCCGCCTTAACATTCTTAGTACTGGGAGGAAGGAGACCACAAAGTTAAAACGTGTTAAAAACAAGGCCCACCTGGCCTGTCTGGGATTCAATCGTTTGGCTGATTCGAGATAGATCAAGTTTTTGTGGTCAGTGAAGACCACAACTTGATGGTTGGCTCCCTCCAACCAATGTTTCCACTCTTCGAACGCCCACTTCATAGCCAATAATTCCCGATTCCCCACATCATAATTACGTTCAGCTGGGGAAAATTTTCGAGAGAAGAAGGCACAAGGGTTACTCTTAGAGGTCTCCGGATCCCTTTGGGACAAAACGGCTCCCACACCAATCTCAGAAGCATCTATCTCCACCTGAAATGGTAGAGAAACATCAGGTTGCCATAGAACAGGAGCAGAAGTAAATCAGCGCTTAAGCTCCTGAAACGCAGAAACTGCCTCAGAAGACCAATTTACAACATCAAAACCCTTTTTGGTTAAATCAGTCAGTGGTTTCACAATACCAGAGAAATTACTTATAAATTTACGGTACAAATTAGCAAAACCCAAAAATCTCTGAAGAGCCTTCAATGAAGTGGGCTGAACCCAATCACAAATGGCCTGAACCTCGATTGGGTCCATTTCAATAGCAGACAGGGACAAAATGAATCCCAAAAAACCATACCTTCTGTACTCCAAAGAGACATTTCGATCCCTACATACAAAGCATTCTCTCTCAAAATCCGGAATACGCTCTGAACATGTTCCACATGAGAATTCCAGTCACTGGAAAATATCAAAATATCGTCCAAATAAACGATCAGAAACTTATCCACCAAGTCCCGGAAAATATCATTCATGAACGACTGGAAGACAGAAGGGGCATTAGTGAGCCCAAAATGCATCACTAGGTACTCAAAATGCCCCTCAGGGGTTTAAAACGCCATCTTCCATTCATCTCCGTGCTTGATGCGAATAAGATTATACGCCCCCCTAAGGTCAAGCTTGGTAAACCAACTGGCACCTTTCACTCTGGAAAATAATCTAATAGAAATAGCAAGGGAGACACAAAGCGCAATAGGGTCTTATCCGATAGTAAGTTATCACTTTTTTAAGTAGGAAGCTGCTCACCTGGTATTAGGTGGTTAAAGCACATGTAGGAGAGGCTGCCGCAGATCCACAGGTCGGTCAACGACCCGACAATACAATGCACTGCAGAAAAGATGTGGATTCCAGTCCGCGCTGCCCAAATAATAGATTTCCAAGACGTAGTAGCAGTTAAGAAATGGTTTAATCTACGCATTTCAGGGTGAATACCACCCCTTCTATAGCTATATGTGGTGTTTTCCTGAAGAAGGGGTGGTATTCACCCTGAAACGCGTAGATTAAACCACTTCTTAACTGCTACTACGTCTTGGAAATCTATTATTTGGACAGCGCGGACTGGAATCCACATCTTTTCTGCAGTGCACTCTGGAAAATAAATCAGAAATCAGGGTAACGGATATTGATATTTAACCATGATCTTATTAAGGAGACGATAGTCAATACTTGGCCTCAATGAACCACCCTTCTTGGCCACAAAGAAAAAGCCGGCGCCCAAGGGTGAAGAGGATGGTCTGATATGACCCTTTTCCAAAGCCTCTTTGATATACGATCGCATAGCATCATGCTGGGGTACAGATAAATTCAAGAGCCGACCCTTGGAAAATTTACAACCGGATACCAACTCAATCGCACAATCATAACTCCTATGCGGAGGCAAGGACGCAGGTTTACTCTCACTAAATACATCAGAAAAATTAGCCAAATAGACGGGACATCTTCCAACTGGGGAGAGGTAGAAAAAACAGGAGTGTCACTACGAACACATTGACAACCCCAACTGACCACAGACACAGACTTCCAATCCAAAACAGGATTATGAGTCTGTAACCAAGGAAAACCCAGTACAATAATGTAATGTAAATTATGTAAAACCAAAAATTTACAATTCTCTTGGTGGTTCGGGTCAACACGCATTATCACCTGGGTCGAAAACTGGGGTTTTTTCTCCGCCAAAGGGGTAGAATCAATACCCAGCAAAGGAATAGACTTCCGCAGGGGTATCATGGGAAAACCACAACGTTTGGCAAAATCAAAATCCATGAGGTTTAGAGCTGCTCCTGAATCAACAAAAGCCTGAGTCAAAAATGTGGAAACGGAGCAAATCAAGGTAACAGTCAAAATAAACCTAGTCTGAACATCACCCAAAACAACTGAGCGCGCAAAACGTCTTCCCCGCTTGAGGCAGACGGAAATAGCATGAGAAGCGTCTCCACAGTAGAAGCACATCTTATTACGTTTACGAAACTCCCAACACTGAGCCCCAGAAGTCACTCCATCACACTGCATGGGCTCAGGGGCTGGCTTGCAAGGCGTCACCACCTCTCGCATATTTCTACGCTTACGCAGACGTCTGTCATTTTGAATAGCCAATGCCATAGAGTCATTGAGCCCAGAGGGGACAGGAAATCCCACCATAACGTCCTTTACAGTCTCTGCCAGACCCTTCCGAAAAAGAGCTGCCAGGGCATCGTCATTCCATTTAGTAAGGACTGCCCACTTTTGGAATTTCTGACAGTATAGCTCTGCAGCTTCCTGACCCTGTTTTAATGCCAGCAAGGTTCTCTCAGCTTGATCAGTAACATTGGGTTCATCATACAACAACCCAGAGCCTGAAAAAACACATCAACATCAGTCAAGACAGGATCCCCAGGTGTCAGGGAAAAGGCCCAATCCTGAGGGTCACCGCGCAACAGGGAGATGACAATTTGAACCTGCTGTGCAGCTTTCCCCAAGGACTTAGGCCTCAAGGCAAAAAACAACTTACAGTTATTTTTAAAATTCAAAAATTTAGAGCGATCCCCAAAAAACAACTCTGGGGTAGGAATCTTAGGCTCTACAAACAGGCATCCGAGTGAGATAGATTGCCATACTCCGAACTTCAGCAGCAAGCTGCTCCACACGCTCGGACAATTGCTTGATTTCCATTGAAGAAAAAATTCCTCCTCAGACCCAGAGAAAAAGAGGGAAAAATGTATATATTAAACAAAAAAAATTTCTGACAACTCTTTTTTTTATTTTTTTCTGATAACTCTGACAACTTTTTTTTTTTTTTACTATTTTTCCCTTCTGTTGAGTACCATAGGATTTTCAGTAAGGCCGGTGATTCTGTTATGATTTGGTAACTTAGGAGGACAGGAGCAAAACAGCAAGGCAGCCGAACACCTGAGAGGTTGGGAACTTATGGGTTGCAGATCCTTAAAGTAACTGCACAACTAGAAGCAGCCGTAGAGCATACCTGCGGTGATCCTAGACGCCTCGGCACAGCCGAAGAGCTAGCTACACCTAAAGACAGAAACAGGAAAGCTAACTGCCCCGGAGTAGAGCCCCAAAGGAATAGGCAGCCCCCAAACATATAATGGCAGTTAGACAAGATGAAACACAAACGCAGACAGAAAATAGAGTGAGAAAACGCAGGGGCCAAACACTGACTAAATAGGACAGGAAAGAGCAGAGTACTATCTGCAACCCAGCAAAACCCTAGCAAAACTTCCAACACTTCTGATTACAAAAATGCTGAGATCACATGATCTCGCCACCCACTAAATCAGATCTCAGAGTGAACAAGGCTAACCCGCAGCCACTCAAAAAGCAGGGAAAGAGCAATTGAACAAATAATAGTGGTTACAGAAAACAGAGAGTAGCACAGGCCCCTGGAGGGGACCCGGCTAACCTCCACAAAGGTGCAGACAAAAATGGAAATAGCAGACACAATAGAAATAAGCAGAAAATAATATCTTATCTGAAAGTAGCAGATGCAGGCAAGACACCAGCAGACTTCCAAATGAACCAGGAAACAACAATTGATCACCGGCGAGGATCATGGGACTGCAGCTCCCTTATATCAGTCCAGTCAGTGACTCCTGATTGCCAGGTATCTCTGCCAGCTGAGGAGGCCCAGTCATTCAATACAGCTTCAGTACCGACAGCAACCACCAGAAGGAGCCTCCACTCAGAAAATGTCTCCAATACGTTCACAACAAACC
>JARQOD010000001.1:525077023-525281671 GCA_033576555.1 Oophaga sylvatica
AAAGGTGAAGAGGATGGTCTAATATGACCCTTCTCCAATGACTCTTTGATATAAGATCGCATAGCCTCATGCTCAGGTACAGACAAATTGAAGAGCCGACCCTTGGGAAATTTACAAGCAGGCACTAACTCAATCGCGCAATCATAACTCCTGTGAGGAGGCTAGGACGCAGACTTACTCTCACTAAACACATCAGAAAAATCAGTCAACTAGTCAGGGACATCCTGAGACTGGGGAGAGGTATAAAAAAACAGGAGTGTCACCATGAACACATTGACAACCTCAACTGACCACAGACACAGACTTCCAATCCAAAACAGGATTATGGGTCTGCAACCAAGGAAAACCCAGTACAATAATGTCATGTAAATTATGCAGCATCAAAAATTTACAATTCTCTTGGTGGTCCGGGGCTACCTGCATTATCACCTGGGTCGAAATCTGGGGTTTATTCTCCGCCAAAGGGGTAGCATCAATACCCAGCAAAGGAATGCTTCATCTATCTCACCTGTTCAATCTTGTGGGGTTGAACACTTGCCTTAAACCAGAGGCCTCGAGACCAGGCACCTATGTGACCTTGCCCTACCAGTCAAGAAGGCCCTCAGTCATCTTTGAGCGTCAGCTCCTGAGACTTAGTTCATCACTGTTACTTTGTTAAACCTTCCCTGCACCCAGCGGTTAGTATGTAGGCCTTGAGCTTTGGCCCTTGAGTCACAGTCTGTCTGTGTCATCAGACCCTTTTTAGTCACCACATTTTCCAAGTGCACCTCTTCACCTGACATTTCTCTCTATGGCCGCCTCCCATGATCGGTGTGGTCATAAGACCCACTTACAGTTGAGCCTAATGTCTGGTCTGATCCTTTGTCACTTCGTCCGCTACAGGGTCTCCTGCCTATGCTACTCAGCACAGAGTTAACAGAGGAGTCACTACTTCTAATCCTTTTATCCTAAGATTGCGTACTGCTAGTCTTTAGAGAACCCCTTCGTCTCTCTATACCTCGGGTTGGAAGCGGTTGCATCTTCTTTCCAATTCCTGTAGCTGTACCTTAATCTGCAGTTTTTCCTGTCGCAGCTGCTCTACCTCTCATAGGTACGTCACCTGATATTCAAGGAGCATTCGGATATTTTTAAGGTTTCTACTGAGCCGACAATGATGAATGGAACCATTCCATCTTCAACCACTACCTGGGCTTCGTCATCAGCCGGAATCCTCACTCTTACCACACCGGACTTATTCACGATTTCCTGCATTACTTTTCCAAGTCTTCCAATGACTTTCCTCACCAGATTTCTGGGTACTTGAACGATGTCTTCCACAAATCCCAGACGACTTTGAGCATTACTGGCATGATCCAAACGTCGAGCAGCTTCCTTATTACTCAACAGGATCATCTGTTTCGTGCGGAGGCATTGTAGGTGCATGTCCCTCAGGATAGCCACCTGCTCCACTGTGACTTCCCTAGTCGACAGTATCACCAACTGTTTCGTCTCTGGTGTCAAGTTAACACTACATGCTTCTACTACCTTTCTAAAGGCCTCATGCACAGCCTCCCTGGCACATGCCTCCTGTACGTCTTCGGGTACCTCTATCACGCACTTGAAGAGCGAGGTCTCACTCTCTTCATGGACGGATGGCTCCTGCTTTGCCTTGGACATTACCATCAAGTCTTCTGCCATGACCAGGTGACTGTCTTGTTCAGCTGTTAGCGTAAACTCTCCCTGAGCTTTATCTTCTGCAAGACCCTTTGCTAAGATGGGTATTTGCAGCTCCGCCTCATTACCACTCTTGCACTGCCGCTGTAAGTCTGCAACCACCAACTTCTTCTCTTGCAGAAGACCTCCTAATGCTTCTCTGAGAACCTCCATATCTTGCAATATGGCCTTGTTCTCGGTTTGACACGTTAAAAAGTGACCTATGAGCTCAGAGACTTCCTTCTCCAGCTTATCCATTCTGTGCTCAGCCGCTTGTCTCAGGACCCTTTCTCGTTCAACATGCTTATTTACAGTCTCTTTAAGCATCTCTATTGCATGATCCTGTTCTGTTTTAGCCAGCATGTGTTGTACCATAACTTCTTTAATTATATTTTCAGAGGAGCCAGCTTGCCCACACACACTCTGCTGCTTCAGAGGTCTACCTGTCCCTTCATCAACAGGTTCCATTTTCTCTTGGGTCTTCCATCCATCATCTTCAACCACCTCTAGGGTCTCTGCTGGGCTCTCTGAAGAATCATTGTTCTTGCTCCCAGACTCCAAAACCGCATTTTCCTCAGATTCCTGTTTTTTCAGACGCGCACTCTCCAGGCTTTCTTCTCCTACAGCGCCACCAACCGACCGTCAGCTTCTTGTTCCGACACCAAAGAGGTCAGCCACACCATCTTCTTGACTGGCTCCGTCATCCTGACTTCACCTTGTGGAGCACTGTCGTTCCACTGTGTCAGTGCTTCTGATAGCACAACATCATACTTAGCTCTAGCAGTTGCTATTGGCAATGTCACGTCACCTTCTTTCCCTACTTCAGTGTCTGACAGAGTACTAACATCTTAAATACAAGCACAATTCACTGTTTTTCCTTTATTTCCGCAAAGGGTGAAACTCGTTCAGCCTCTTTACGCCCTTTACGTCTCCGGCGACGGGAGGAAGACTTGCCATTTGTACACCGGTCAACCTTAGTGCACTCTTTCCCTTCCTTCTTAGGCCGGCGTCACACTTGCGAGTGTGATGCGAGTAAGTCGCACAACTTTCTCGCATCAACACCGGCACGGCCACTCGCTCTTGGACCCGAGTGTGCGGCTGCATAGAAATACATGTCCACGTCCAGTTACCGTGGGTGACCTTACACTGAACAGTTCTTCAATGTCCACGGAACACAAGCACCAACAGTTTGTTCCAATGGCAGATACTTGTCTGCTGTTCCATAACCCCCTTGTTTGGAGTTACCTTACAGGAGCTCCTGATCCACACACTGACTCCTTGTCAGTCCTGGTTCCCAGGGAAGCTGCCTAACAGGGATCACCGTCCCGGACAATGCTTTATTCACCAAGCCACCCGACAGTTCCAGACCCTCAGAAGGATGGTAGCTTCCCCAACGCATTACCGTCACAGACTCTGCACATACACGGCCTTTTCATGTGCTAATAAGGAATCCAGTCCCCACCTGGGACCTTCCAACACACAGGCCTTTCAGGTCCATGGCCTCACCACGTGCACTTCAGGAAGTTTGGACCTTCAAACACACAGGCTTTTCAGGACCTTACATCACAGAACCATGATACCAGACCTCAGTCACATATCACCGTAACCTCCTCCATATGTGGGAGGTGTGTGTGGTTAGCCAGTCCCACCCAGCTCTCCGACTAACCCTGAAACCCCCCATTTAAAACTAAACAAACACTTGTGGTACTACAGGTCCCAGAAAAACAACATTTAGGGCTTACAGCGCAGAGGACATCCTCCGTCGCTGTGGCACATACCGGCCATTCACAATGACACCAGTCACTGTCTCACCATCAGGCTATGTGCCCACGTTGTAGAAATACTGCAGAATTTTCCGCAGCATTTCCGCAACTCCCCGCCGCTGGTAAAACGCATGCAGAATTCACATGCGTTTCCCGCAAAACACAAGCATAACGCAAGTGTCGGCAAAACCGCTGCAGAAACGCTTTAAAACCGCAACGTGGGCACATAGCCTCACAGTTACTCCTGCGACTGCCATGCACTCCCATGACCTCAATACACCTCCGTGCGTACCCTGAGAACACACAGCGCTCCCTAGCTGTAACAGGGGTCACTGCCTAACAGTAGCTACATAGTGGGCCCCAAGAATGATTTTCTCTGGTGGGCCCAAGGTGCTCCAGTCCGACACTGGATATAGCTCACCATCCACAGATGAAAACACTTCACTTGGCAGTACTGTAGGACCCCTCTGAACCAATTATTTAGACTGTGCAATATTGCTATCTCCAGAGGCCTACTTATGGAGGTGGCCTCCAACCACCCTCAGCAACTTGGGGGTGAGAAACCCTGGAAGTAGGAAACTTCTCTACACCCTCCCTTTGAGCCAATGAGATGACACACAGTGCCGTCTCATGTGCCAGAACCCACATTACTCCCAAAAGGCACGGTACACCTCACTAATCAGAGATCCCCCTGGCTTGCTGGTGCTGCGGACATTTCCCTTGCCTGGCGGTTGTCTTCATCACCTATCTGGCTAAACTGAGTTGCTCAGTGGAGAATCCATACCCGGTCTCCTGCTGCCTCCCATCCCAGGTGCCATTTTGCTGATAATTTAGTGGGGCACTCTCAGAGGGTGTCGTTGTATCATTGGGAGGTCTCTAGGTTACAGGCTCAGCATATGCCTCCTCCTGCAAGCTGACATAACTAGTGTTGAGCATTCCGATACTGCAAATATCGGGTATCGGCCGATATTTGCTGTATCGGAATTCCGATTCTGAGTTCCGATATTTTTGTCATATCGGATACCGGAATCTGAGTTTTCCGACCAAGTGTATGGGAGTTCCTGTGTCACAGAACGAAGTACGTGACACAGGAACTCCCCGAAACTGTCACAGTCAGTGTCGGTCGGGTCTGTCAGGTGTCAGGACTCAGCAGAGTCCGCACTTACCTGTCAGAAGATCCCCTTCCCCGGCGGTTACGTCCTCCTGGATAGCCGCCATTACCCTGTCCCTGGCGGTCACGTGCAGAATCTCACGATAACTGCAGTGACTGCCGGGTACTAGGTAATCTCGGCCAGCTGTACTCTCGCGACAGCTGGCCGTAAACCAGTCCGGATTACGTCACCGCCGGGGACGCAGCTCTGGTAAGCAGCTCTGCTGTATGTGGATGTCAGGCTCAGCCTGTCATCCAGATGTAGCAGAGCTGGACTCGTCGAGGGACACTCGTTAATATGGACTGCGTCGGACAGGGAGTATTTGTGTTGGTTCATTATTTTTGTTTTTTTACAAGAGAACGATGGCGTCGCAGGATGAGCGTACAATAAAAATAATGAAAACTGTGTGGTGTTTTATTTCATTAAAAGACTTTTTTCTTGCTGTGTTTTTTTTTTAAATTTACAAACTATGATTAATAATGGATCGGTGCCTTATTGACGCCTCTCCATTATTAACCGGGCTTATTGTCACCGATCAATCAAAGGTGACATTAACCCCTTTTTACCCCGCTTACCACCGCTACAGGGCAAGTGGGAAGAGCCGGGTAAAGTGCCACAATTGGCACATCTTTGGATGCGCCATTTGTGGGGCTGCTGATGCCTGGTATTTTTAGGCTGTTGAAGGCCAAAATCCATGGGCCTTGACAGTCTTTTAATACCAGGCTGCAGCAGTCTGCATTTTACTTAGCTGGTTAACAAAAATAGGGGGATCCCCACGCCATTTTTTTTTCGAGGGGATCCCCTATTTTTGTTAACCAGCCAAGCTAAGCAGACTGCTGTGGCCTGGTATTATCAGGCTTGCAAGGTCCATGGATATTGGATCCTTACCAGCCTGAAAAACCAGGCCTCAGCAGTCTGCTTCATCTGGCTGGTTAACAAAAATAGGGGGGACCCCACGCCATTTTTTTTTGAGGGGATCCCCTATTTTTGTTAACCAGCCAAGATAAGCAGACTGCTGTGGCCTGGTATTATCAGGCTGGCAAGGTCCATGGATATTGGCTCCTTAACAGCCTGAAAAACCAGGCCTCAGTAGTCTGCTTTATCAGGCTGGTTAACAAAAATAGGGGGGGCCCCACGCCATTTTTTTTTTAGAGGGGATCCCCTATTTTTGTTAATCAGTTCACTTAAGGTCAGCCGGGATTCCCTCTGACGTCACTGATGCTGTGGGTGTCCCTGGCTGACCTGAAGTGAAAGTGGAAAGCAATCAATTATGCTAACCACTTCCTCTCCTGTCAGTCAGGAGAGGAGCTCATTCATTTGGGGGTTTACTGTGAGACTGTCAGCATTAACTGTCTCTGCAGTAAACATTAACCCTTTCAGAAGGATTACATCGGGGGACCTGACTGAACATCGGATAGGTAAGAATAATGTTGCTTTATTATTTTATTTTTATTACAGATGAACAAGGGCTTCGCAAGGAATGGCAGTAAAATAAAATATTGTCAAAAACTGTGTGTTTATTTCATTAAAATGATTTTTAATTAAAGTGTGTGTGTTTTATTTTTATTTCATACAATAGGATTAATAATTGATAGTTGTCTAATTGACAACTCTCAATTATTAACCTGGCTTAAACTCACCTTTCAATAGCAAGGTGTCACGTTACTGGCGATACAGGACTGGAAGTCAGTGGCCGGAGCAGAAGTGTGCAGATGAGCGGACCAAGGAAGGACTTCTGGAAGTGCTGTATATGGCGGTGGTGGTTCACTATGTCGGCAGATGCCGGAGCCCGCCCGAGCACGGGCCGGCCGAGATCACACACAAGCACCAAGTCCGTTTAGGTGAATAGAGTTGGAGGTAGGAACAGCAGGGTTTCCACAAGAGACAGGAAGATGCCAGCAGAACACCTTCCAGATCAGGAGCTCAGATAATTTTTTTTTTTTTTCTCCTCAGATGGGAAATTCCACAGTCAGATAACCAAAACTATAAGGAACTCAACTCCCAAACAGCGTGTACACTTACATAATGCAGCAGCTGTTCCCATCATCATCGGAAAACCAACTTTATTTACAAGCACAAAAAAACACAAAACTAAGACACATTAACAAGGTGTTTCCACTTTTTAACTTTCCAAATTCCCTCTGCGTCCTCCTCCCCCCTCTTTCTCTTATCACACACAAAACAAAAATACAATTTTGCCAAAACAATTTTTAAACAATTTTTAACCTCAATCTCCTTCCTCTTTAACACATACACGTTCCTCACATCCCACAACACCTCTTTTATACATGCAAGCATCAACCACAACACTCTCTCCTTTTCTCCACACATACCCAACCCAAACATAAATAACTCAAACGTCAAAAAATTCACATCACACAACTCCTTACACAACGGGCCCAAACCTGAAATCACATTTCTAGCATACTGACAATTCCAAAACAAATGCACCACACTCTCTCTCCCACCACATCCCCTCCTCGGACACATCTCACTCCTCACTAAACCCCGGTTTCTCTGGAACTCTCTCACCGGTAACACCTCATGCAATGACTGCCACACAATCTCGCTCTGTCTATTTGTCACACCATCCAAACGTACCTTCTTCCATACCTTCTGCACATCACTTCCTCTTACCATATTGATACCACATTCCATCTCTCTACACTCAATCATCCTATATACCGCTTTCTTCTTCTCTAACAACCTCACATCCACATCACACAGTTCATACTTCACCAAAAATTTGTAAACCCACACATACCACACAGGCACCTCAAAAGCCACTGGGCACCTTAGATCCCTTTCCCGCCACTTCAAACGGAACAGAAAACTTCCAAACAAATACCTGCACATACATGCACACTTCCCATCCATCCTAATCACACCCAATACAAACACCATAATATTCACGCCAAAAAATACATTCAAATTGGGAATCCCAGCCCCCCCTTATCCATTCTCTTCATCACAACCTCTCTCCTTGCACGCTCCATACTTGAACGCCAAAAAAATACAAACAAAACCCTATTTAATCTTCTAACACACATATAACCTGGTGGAAAAACCACCGCAACATGCAAAAAAATTGGTAACACCACACTCTTAATAACTAAAATTTTACCAAAAAATGTCAGATCTCTCATCTTCCAAAAATTTAACTTGCGCTCCACTCTCTCTCTCACATCCACCCAACTTTCCTCTCCATCCAACTTCTCTGAAAATTTCACACCCAGCACCAGAGTCCTCCCACCAAAAATCTTACATTCAGTCTTCTCCCAATTCACTTTAAACGCAGACGCTCCACAAAAAACGGATACCAACAACTTCACACGACGCACCGAACACTCTGAATCACACAAAACACACACATCATCCATGTAGCCATTCACCTTCCACTCCCTTCCCCCCACCCCCGGCACTTGCACACCCCGAATCACCTTATCTTTCCTCAACATACACAACAACGGCTCAATCGCGCAAATGAACACGACAGGGGACAATGGGCACCCCTGCCGTACACGGGAAAACACATTCACTCTCCTCCCTACATTCCCATTCAACAAAACACAACTATAAATATTTTTATACAAACTTCTCACTCTCTCAACAAACTCAGCCGGAAAACCCATCTTCACCAACACGCTAAACAGAAAACCATGCGCCAACCTATCATACGCCTTCTCAAAATCCAAACTCAACACATACACCCCCTTCTTACGGTTCATACAGTCCCACAAACAATCTCTCAGCATACACACACCCTCATGTAACCGCCTTCCAGGCACCGCACAACACTGCTCCTCACCCACCACACTCCCTACCACATCACGCATCCTATTTGCCAAAAGCTTCGCATAGATCTTATAATCACAATTAAGCAACGTGATTGGCCTCCAGTTTTTTAGATTTTTCAAATCACCTTTTTTTGGCAACAGCACAACCACTCCTGCACGCATACCATTCGCCACCTCTGCATTCGCCCACATATACTTACATACATCCACAAAATCCTTCCCAATCACATCCCACATCACACGATAAAATTCCACCGGGAGACCATCATCCCCCGGCGTTTTATTCAGCGCCATGCTACACACCACCTTCCATATTTCTTCACTCGTCACCTCACCCATCAAACTCTCCCTTTCTGTCCCATTCAATCTATTTTCCAAAACGCTCAGCACATCACTCTCCAAACCTTCATCCCTCCATTTCACTGCATACAAATCATCATAAAACTTTGCCACTTATTCACATAAGTCCGCACCACTCACTTCATTTCCATCCACTCCATTCAAAACACTCATGCTCTGTCTTTTTCCAAAAACTTTCTTGAAAAAAAACCGTGAACACTTCTCATTCTTTTCCAAGTTCTCTATTTTAGCCCTATACACAATACTCCTCCCTCTGTCTCTCAAAAACTCGTTCACTTCTTTTTTCACCCTCAACAAATCTTCACTCACATCCATCCCGCCCTCTCTTAGCTTATATAACACATTCAATCTTACATTCAACCCAGCAAACCTTTCTCTCTTAGCAGCTGCACACTTGTAACCAAGTTTTTTTAAAAAAACCTTGGTTTTCCATTTAACCCAATCCCACCATTCACACACATTACTGAATTCACTTCTGCTCTCACACCACTCCTTATAATGTCTCTCATACTCCTCTCTCACCTCCACCCCCTCCAACAAACTCACATTCAGCTTCCATATACCTTTCCCAGTTACCTCTTCGGTATGCACATCCACTTCACACTTCATACACACATGATCTGAAAAGGGCACACTCTCCTGTGCATAACTAACAGCAATCAGGTTTTTTGAAACAAAACAATAGTCCAGTCTAGACGCCACCCTCCCACTCTCAGAAAAAAACGTATTTAACAATGGAGTTACTTTACACTCCCTCTGCATATCCCTCAAACCAAAATCACTCACCATGTCCATTAACTCTTTCCTTGACACATCCACATTCACCTTTCCCACATCAACATTCATATCACCCACAATCACAACAGGCACTCTACCTGGAATAAAAAACTTAATTTTTTCAAATAAAACTTTACGCTCCTGTTTTTCCACAGGAGCATACACATTAATAACACTAAAACGAATATTTCTAAACTCAAAATTTGCTAACACGCATCTCCCAACCTCAATCACCATATAGTCACACAAACTCACATTACGCCCTTTCACCAAAAAACCAACACCGTCATTTCTATTACATGCACTCCCTGACCACACAGACGCACCATGAGGCCATTCACTCCCCTTCACACCATCCACAATCCCACACTCCTGTAAACAAAAAATTTCCGCATTTTGCGCTGCAAAAAACTCAAAAATGGCCGCACGCCGCAACTTATTTTTAAAAACCCTCACATTTTGAGATATAATTCCAACACCCATACTAAACACAAAACAAAAAGCTTAAAAAAAACACTTGTCCAAAGAAGCCAAAAAAGGAAAAAAAATACAAAAAACAACCTACAGATATAACTTGACACACATTACATAAAACACACCAAAAAACAGCTAGCCATTGCTTAAAGAGCAAAGCTATGTACACAAAAAAACCCTACCTGGCTACTGGAAAAGTAAAACGTACTTAACCAGTACCGCCAGCGTCCTCCTCCACCATTTGTGCCAAGCAGCTTTCTGAGCCGCTGGCCTCCATATACTCCTCCACCCGTGCCTTTTTCCGCCCAGTCTTCCTCTGGGCCATTCCTTCTTCCACCACCTCAATGTCTCTGTTTTCCCCACCACCCTCCCTGTGACACTTTAACCCTCCTGAGTCCTCTTCCGAGGAGAAGGCACCAATATTTCTCGGATCAGACTCATGAACCAAAACCTCAGCCTCCTTCTCTGCCACAGATATATCGAAATCCATCAGGCATTCTGACCATGATTCAGCGACTGGGACTTCTTTTTTTTCTTCTTTTTTAGGCCATGAACGCTCCTCTCGCCTTATGGCCTTCCAAAATTCCTTGTCCTCCTTTTCCTCCTTTTGCTTCTCCCTCCTTCTCTCAGCCTCCTTGTCCTCCTGCCGCTTCTCCCTCCGTCTCTCAGCAGGAGTGGGTGACGCCCTCACAACGCTTTGCAGCGCGGCGACTTCGCTTTCCCTCCGCTTCTTCTCCTCCTCCCGCCTCTTAACCTCCTCCTCTCTCTTCCTTTCTTCCTCCCGCTTCCGCTCCTCCTCACGTCTCTTTCTTTCCTCCTCCTCTCTAGTTGACCTCCTCGGCACACCAAACGGGCAGTCTCTATACAGATGCTCTGAACTGCCACACCTGTCACATTCACGAGGCATCGGACACCTAGCCGCCACATGACCCTCTTGCTTGCAATTACGGCAAACCAACTCCTTGCTACACATGTTTAGCAGGTGCCCGAACTGAAAGCACCTCCTGCAGTATAGTGGCTGCCCTGGGTATGACAGGAAGCCCCTATGACCCGCCACTGAAAAGTTTGCTGGTGGGTGGGTGAAACCTCCCAAACAACCTGGGTCCTTCTTCAATTTCACCCGAAACACATACTTGCAGTTGAAAATGCCCAAGACATTTTTCTGCTTCTCCCCTCCCTTCACGTATTCACAGCACCGCTCCAGGAACTGCTCCAGTAGTGCTACTTCTGTATAGGGGTTGTACACAGTCACAGTCACCACTTTTTCCATGAGCCCAAACAGCGGCTCCACCCGCACTCCCTCCAGGCATGGATCACCTTCATTACTTCTGAGCCATTCAAAGACGGTCAAACAGCATCCCTCATTCACAAAGGTTACATCATATGTACCTTGACTCCGGAATTCATTGACGCTGTAGATATCCTGACGATGGGCTCCAGCTTTTCCCTCCAACAGGTCACGAACGACGTACACCAGGTTGTTTTTCTCACCACCTTCCACCACCACACGGATCGTATTCTTTATGAACATCCTCAGTCCAAACTGCCGATACGGATACCGCAGTAGAAATTCAGCAGCACACTGCCAGCAAAGCCCCTGGATCACTCCAGTTTGCTTCACTCAGACTGAGCACCATAATATACTCAGCAACAGGAAGCTGCACAGGGCCAGGTATATATAGCAGGTCCAATCAGTCTTAATCAGGGTGAGAACAATCAGCAGGGCAGGTGATGATCTCTATCCAATCAGTCTCAATCAGGGAGGGAACAATCAGCAGGGCAGGTGATGATCTCTATCCCAGACGAAGTTCATATGGTTTCAGGCTGAAGTTATTCAAGTTCCGAAATAGCTCCACAGCAAGGGAACAGACCAGCAAGCCATGGTTCACAGGTTCAAATCCTAACAATACTCCCCTCTTAACGGCGGCCTCTGGACGCAACTTGCCCAGGTTTTGCAGGATACCGCTGGTGAAATTGTCTAATCAAACGAGGAGCATTGACATTGCTTACTGGTTCCCATGAATTTTCCTCTGTGTCGTAGCCCTGCCATTTGATTAAATACTGTAAACAATTTCTGTGTATTCGGGAATCCAAGATCTTTTCCACCACAAACTGCTCCTGTCCGTCCACTTCAATTGCATCGGGAGGCGGAGGGGATCGTTCTGGAAATGGATTGGCTGTGGCGGCTTTCAACAACGACACATGAAAAACAGGATGAATCTTCATTGATATTGGTAGCTGTAGACGTACGGCCAATGGACTCACAATCTTACTGATTTTGTATGGTCCCACAAATTTTTGTCCTAATTTAGGAGAAGGAATCTTCAATTTCAAATTCTTAGTGGATAACCACACTCGATCTCCAATCCTAAACGTGGGAGTGGGTCTCCGATACCTGTCGGCCGCTTTTTTATATTTCTCCCGAGCTTCCTTTAGAGTGTCTTTCAGAACATTCAGATTTTTCTGTAGTAGAGAGATTCTTTCTGCGACTGCTGGTATTAATGGTGCCACAGGATTTTTGGGAAGGATGTTTGGGTGATATCCCAGATTTGCAAAAATTGTTTCATTGTTTCGTAGAGGCATTCTGTGAATTATTATATGAAAATTCCGCAAATGGCAGCAGATTCACCCAGTCGTCTTTCAGATGGCAAATATAACAATGAAGATACTGCTCCAGCGTCTGATTTGTACGTTCTGTCTGGCCGTTAGATTGCGGATGGTAAGCGGTTGACAATCGTACTTTGATGTCTAGTGCTGAGCATAAACTGCGCCAAAATTTAGATGTAAATTGCACACCTCGATCTGAAACGACTTCATGCGGCACTCCGTGGAGGCGAAAAACATTGCAAATTATCAGATCAGCTGTATCTTTTGCTGAAGGTAGACCTGAACATGGGATGAAATGCGCTGCTTTTGTAAGTCGATCCACTACTACCAGAATGGATGTCTTTCCCTTGGACTCTGGTAGACCTACAATAAAGTCCATTGAAATTGATCCCCACGGTCGTGTTGGGATGGCGAGAGGCTGCAATAGTCCCATAGGGGATGCACGTGGAGTCTTATATCTGGCACAGATGTCACAGGAATTAACGTACTTCTTCACGTCTTCTTGAAAGTTCGGCCACCAAAAGAAACGTGACAAAAACTCCTGCGTTTTCTGTGTCCCTTTGTGTCCTGCAATTTTAGAATCGTGCACTAGTTGTAGGACTCTTAACCGAGCTGCTTCTGGTACATATAGTCGTCGACCATCAGTCCATACTTGATTTTTAAAAAACAGATGCACGTCCCCTGATGGACGTGATAGAAACGAGTCTGTTTCGTATGCTGCCTTCAAATCTTCCAGCAAATCTCCATCATGTATTACTCCCAAGATCTTAGTATCTGCAATAATGGGTTTGGGTGTTGTTACAAGATTAGCTTCGCTTGAAAACATTCGGGATAATGCGTCTGCTTTCTTGTTACGGGAGCCTGGTCGATATGAAATTACAAAATTGAATTGATTCAAAAACAGACTCCAACGGGTCTGCCGAGGAGAGAGGCATTTTGCAGACCTGATAAACTCTAGATTGCGATGATCGGTCAACACCAAAATTTGCTGTGCAGCCCCTTGGAGATGATGTCTCCACTCTTTGAATGCTGATATGATGGCGAGCAATTCTTTAATTCCCACGTCATAGTTCTTCTCGGCTACAGACATACGTTGTGAGAAAAATGCACATGGATGAAGCAACTTCTTTTCCCTGTCCTCTGAGAAAGGATAGCGCCGACCGCACAGTCTGAAGCATCCACCTCGATGATAAAAGCCAATTCAGGGTCAGGATGGCGTAATATGGGAGCCGTTGTGAATTTCCTTTTTAAACGAGAGAACGCTTCTTGCGCTTGGGGTGTCCAGATGAATTTTGCTCCTTTTTTTGTTAATTGCGTGATGGGTAGCACGATTTCTGAAAAATTCTTAATAAAGCATCTGTAAAAGTTGGCGAACCCCACAAAACGCTGAACTTCTTTCACACTTTTAGGGATAGGCCACTCGGTGATAGCTTGCGTTTTCTTAGCATCCATCCGTAATCCTTGAGGTGAAATGACGTATCCCAAGAACTGAATCTCTTCTCGATGGAATTCACATTTTTCTAATTTAATATATAACGAATTCTCCCTTAACCGTTGTAGCACTTGTCTTACGTGCGTCTGATGTTCCTCCATAGAGTTTGAAAAGATCAGGATGTCATCTAGATAAACGACCATGAACTGATCCAACAGGTCTCGGAAAATATCATTTGCCAGGTGCTGGAAGGTAGCTGGAGCATTAGTGAGTCCGAAGGGCATCACTAGACTTTCAAAGTGTCCGTATCGGGTACGAAAGGCCGTTGTCCATTCATCTCCAGGCTGTCAAGGACACCGCACTGCACATGCTCACTGAGCCAGTGCACGTGTCCTAAGTAAACCAACTGTGCCCCAAGATACCTGTAAGCAGAGCCGCAGCAGAGAAGACGTGTGTTTCTGTGTAACAGGACCTTCCGCAGCATGTGACAGCCAAGGGGCGGAGCTGGTCACACGTCTCTCAGAGGCAGCAGTAATGAATGATGTGTACTGCAGACTAACAGGACCTGCAGCACATGACTGCTGGGGGCGTGGCCTAAGCTCCAGAGATCTAGGAACTGCAGGAAAACTCCTAGCAGGGTAACGACGAGATAAAGTTACCAAGGGGCAAAGACAGAGACGAAAACCAGGACAGGCCGAGATCAGAGCACAAGATAGCACGACAGTACCAAAGGGTTAGACAGAACGGATAGTCAGGACGTAGCAATAGATCAGTAAACCAGAGCGGGCAATAGACAGTACAATAGGGACAAAACGGTAACAGAGTATCGATAGCCAAGCCAGGAGGTCAGAACCGGAGAAGACAATATAAGCAAAACGTGAGACAGAGAGCAGAGTGAGCAAACAGACCGGGTCATACACAGGAGTCAAACAAGCAGAGCAGTATACATGCAAACCAGGGGAGTCAAATACACAGTCACAACGAAAGTATAGCTGACAGAGAATCTCCCTCTGGACTGGGTATAAATACCCTCCCAGATCCAAAGGGAGGCCAGCAAAAGTTAATCCTGAGTGGACAGGACATTAACCATGTCCTATACCATGACAGTACCCCCCCCTTAATGGGGGGCCACTGGACCCCCAGGCCTCTCAGGATATCTGGCATGAAAAGCCTGTACCAGTCGATCGGCATGTACCGAACTGGCCGGAACCCATGACCGATCTTCAATGGAGTATCCCTTCCAATGAATAAGGTACTGAAGTCTCCGGCGCACCCACCGTGAATCAATGATGCGCCCTACCTCGTACTCCAGTTGACCCTCTACCAATACTGGTGGAACCACGGATGAGGGATCTTCTCTAACCATCCCCACAGGTTTTAATAGGGACCTGTGGAAGACGTTAGATATTTTGAAGGAGGTGGGCAACTGAAGCCTGTACGCCACTGGATTGATCACCTCTACAATCTTGTATGGGCCAATAAATTTGGGGCCCAGCTTCATAGAGGGTATCTTAAGTTTGATATTACGGGTGGACAACCAGACCTTTTCCCCCACTGTCAACGCAGGACCCAACCCCCTCCTCCTGTCCACAAAATGTTTGTACTTCTTCTGGGCTTTGGAGATGTTCCCCTGCACCTCCCTCCAAAGGTTTTTTAACTGTTGAACCATCCCCTCTGCACCAGAACAACCAGAATCCATACTGGAAAATTCCCCAAACTGCGGAACAAACCCATAATTGACCTGAAAAGGAGACTTTCCGGTAGACTGATTGATACGACAGTTGAACGCAAATTCTGCCATGGGTAAAACCTCACACCAATCTTCCTGTCTGGAGGAGGTCAGGCATCTCAGAATCTGCTCCAACGACTGATTGGTGCGTTCAGTCTGTCTGTTGGATTCCGGGTGATAGGCAGAGGAGAATGATAATGTGACCCCCAACTTCTTACAGAACGCTCTCCAAAACCTGGCCACAAACTGCACACCCCTGTCCGACACCACATTCACAGGCACTCCATGCAACCGAACTATGTGCTGTATAAACAAGCGGGCCAAGGTTTCAGCAGACGGCAACGCGGGTAACGGCACAAAGTGGGCTTGCTTAGAAAATCTATCAACCACTACCCATACCACTGAATTGCCCTTGGATGAGGGAAGATTAGTGATAAAGTCCATGGACAGGTGTGTCCATGGTTTATCCGGAATTGGCAAAGGCACCAATTCCCCGGCCGGCCGGACCTGAGAGCTTTTAGAGCGAGCGCACACCCCACAAGTATTAACAAAATTTTTTATATCAGTACCCATAGAGGGCCACCAAAAACCTCTAGCCACTGCCCCCGGGTAGCTGCAATACCAGGGTGTGCACTTAACACAGAATCATGAAATTCTTGCAGGAGTGTGAGACGGAGCTGTTCGGGTACGAACAATTTACCTGGGGGTTTATTCCTGGGAGCTTGTGCTTGTGCTTCCAGAATCTCTCTCTGTAACTCAGAGGAGACTTCGGCTACAACCACTCCCGGTTGAAGAATGGAGGAAGGAGGTTCTGGAGGGGACACAGAATCAAAACTTCGGGATAAGGCATCTGCCTTTACATTTTTAGACCCTGGACGGAATGTGATGGTAAAATGAAAGCGAGAAAAAAAACGTGCCCACCGAGCCTGTCTAGGGGTCAATCTCTTAGCAGACTCGATATAGGCCAGGTTCTTATGATCAGTGATGACAGTAATGGGATGAGCGGCCCCCTCCAAAAAATGCCTCCATTCTTCAAAGGCCAGTTTGACCGCTAACAATTCCCTGTTGCCGACATCATAGTTTCTCTCTGCCGAAGAGAACTTTTTAGAGAAAAAGGCACAGGGTTTAAGGTTAGTCAGGGTAGAGGGGCCCTGGGACAACACTGCCCCCACCCCACTTCTGAAGCGTCGACCTCCACGATAAAAGGTCTTGACGAATCGGGTTGTACCAACACAGGGGCTGAAGTAAAGCATTTCTTCAATGTAAGGAAGGAATTTTTTGCGGCCACGGACCAATTTTTTACCTCTGCCCCCTTAAGAGTGAGGTCCGTCAAAGGTTTCACTACCTGTGAAAACCCTTTAATGAACTTCCTATAATAGTTAGCGAAGCCCAAAAATCGTTGCAACCCTTTCAGATCATGAGGCTGCACCCAATCTGTAATGGCCTGAACCTTCCCTGAATCCATGCGGAATCCCTCCCCGGATACAATTACACCCAGAAAAGACAGTTCTTGCATAAAAAATAAACACTTCTCCAGCTTAGCATACAAATGGTTCTCCCGGAGTCTCATAAGAACCGCACGTAAATGATGCAAGTGTGACTGACTGTCTTCTGAGTATATCAGAATGTCATCCAGGTAAATGACTACATAACGTCCAATTAAATCAGAAAAAACAACATTGATGAAGTTCTGAAAAACAGCAGGGGCATTAGTGAGACCGAAGGGCATAACCAGGTTTTCAAATAGCCCCTCAGTTGTCAGGAATGCTGTTTTCCATTCGTCCCCCTCCCGGATCCTTATAAGGTTATAAGCTCCTCGTAGATCGAGCTTAGAAAACCATTTGGCCCCCGTGAGTTGATTGCATAGATCGGGAATCAACGGGAGAGGGTACGTGTTCTTAACGGTAATTTTGTTCAGTTCCCGAAAGTCGAGACACGGTCGCAACCCACCATCTTTTTTCTTTACAAAGAAAAACCCTGCTGACACGGGTGACACCGAGGGCCGAATATGCCCTTTGCGAAGGCTTTCTTTGATGTACTCTTTCATGGCTTGGCGCTCAGGCCCGGACAAATTAAATAAACGAGCCTTGGGTAATTTGGCTCCAGGTAACAAATCAATGGCGCAATCATAGGGTCTATGTGGTGGGAGCGCCTCAGCCTCACTTTCGGAAAATACGTCTTCAAAGTCTTTCAGGTACTCCGGAATACCCTCCAGACTGACAGACGACACAGATACAGATTTTATCGGTTTGACAAGAGAAACGGAGTTACAATAAAGACCATTATTATTACATCCCCATCGGGTGATCTCCCCTTTTGCCCAATCAATGAGAGGATTGTGGCGTTGCAGCCAGGGCATCCCCAATACCAGTCCTGCAGGCAGATTATTCAGAATAAAGCAACTTAATTTTTCCACGTGCGTGGAACCCACTTTCATAGAAAAAACTTCAGACATAAAACAAATTCCATCCCGGGCAAGAGGGGATGAATCCACAGCCACAATTTTAACAGGATCTTTCAACCTGACTGTCCCTATCTTATTAAGAGTCACAAATTGGGCATCAATCAGATTAATGGAGGAACCACAGTCAACAAAGGCGGTGGTCATAACAGAACCGCCAGCAAGTTCCAATTCAACCTGGAGCACCATTTTAGCAAGCGAAAAAAAATGTACCTGGGAGTCTGGGCAACCTCCACGATTGTTGCCCAGACTCAGTAGTTTTCCTGATGATTTCACAGAAGAAGGGCAGGAAGGACAGTCCCTTTTCCAATGTCCAGAGGCTCCACAGTAAAAGCATAGACGGTTGTCTTTACGGTGTCTTCTCTCTCGTTCCTTTCCTGAGACAGCCTCCATCTCCATGGGCTCAGATGCGGGTGCGGTGTAACACAATTTGGAGTACAAAGGAGTCTCTTGTTGCATCATTCCCCTAACACGGAGTCTCCGGTCCATACGGACCGCCTGCATCATGGCGTCCTCCAGAGCAGGGGTCCCCAACCGCCGGTCCGCGGCCCACCACCGGGCCGTAGCAGTCCTGATGCCGGGCCGCGGAGCCACGGCACAGAACGCTGGACCCACATGGAGCCGGCGGCTGTAGCGCTGTAGTGACAGCTACAGTCGCCGGCTCCATCATCGATACTCACCTTCAGCCGCTGCGATCCCTGTCCCGGCCGTGGCAGCTTCATCCAGCGCTGAGCAGTGACGTATACCGCTCATTAAGGGCATGAATATGGACGTGACGCCACTCCCATAGGCGTAGCATCCATATTCATGTCCTTAATGAGCGGTATTACGTCACCGCTGCGCACAGGAGGAAGCTGCCGGCGCCGACAGGGATGCAGGGACCTGCAGCGACGGAGCGAGGAGGGTAAGTATGATGGGGGGGAGGACGGGGGAGTACAAGGGAGGGTGCGGAGCCATGTTGGGGAGCGGAGCCATGTATATAGGGTGGGGAGGAGCCATGTATATAGGGTGGGGAGCGGAGCCATGTATAATAAGAGGGTGGAGAGGAGCCATGTATATAGGGTGGGAGCGGAGCCATGTAAATAAGAGGGTGGGAGAGGAGCCATGTATATAGGGTGGGAGAGAGCCATAGTGGAGCGGAGCAGTATAGGGGGGAGCGGAGCCTTGTATATAGGGTGGGAGAGGAGCCATAGTGGGAGCGGAGCCATTGTATAAGGGTGGGAGCGGAGCCATGTATATAAGGGTGGGAGAGGAGCCATAGTGGGAGCGGAGCCTTGTATAAAAGGGTGGGAGCGGAGCCATGTATATAGGGTGGGAGAGGAGCCATAGTGGGAGCGGAGCCATGTATAAGGGTGGGAGCGGAGCCATGTTATAGAGGGTGGGAGAGGAGCCATGTAAAAGTGGGAGGGAGCCTGTATATAGGGAGGGAGGGAGCCATGTATACGAGGGTGGAGCAGAGCCATAGTGGGAGCGGAGCCATGTATAATAAGAGTGGGAGCGGGCCTTGTATATAGGGGGAGAGGAGCCATGTATACGAGGGTGGGAGCAGAGCCATAGTGGGAGCGGAGCCATGTATAATAAGAGAGTGGGAGCGGGGCCTTGTATATAGGGTGGGAGAGGAGCCATGTATATAGGGTGGGAGGGGAGCCATAGTGGGAGCGGAGCCTTGTATATAGGGTGGGAGCGGAGCCATGTATATAGGGTGGGAGAGGAGCCATAGTGGGAGCGGAGCCATGTATAAGAGGGTGGGAGTGGAGCCTTGTATACAGGGAGGGTGCAGAGCCATGTATAAGAGGGTGGGAGAGGAGCCATGTATATAGGGTGGGAGCGGAGCCATGTATAAGAGGGTGGGAGCAGAGCCATGTATACGAGGGTTGGAGCAGAGCCATAGTGGGAGCGGAGCCATGTATAAGAGGGTGGGAGCGGAGCCTTGTATACAGGGAGGGTGCAGAGTTGTGTATAAGAGGGTGGGAGCAGAGCCTTGTATATAGGGTGGGAGAGGAGCCATGTATATAGGGTGGGAGCGGAGCCATGTATATAGGGTGGGAGCAGAGCCTTGTATATAAGATAAGAATGATAAGAATGCACTACTACTAAACTACAACCCTGTCCATAGCTCCGTCCCCTTATGACCAAAGCCCCACCCCTGCCACACCTCCATCCCTGCCGGGCCATGGAAGAATGGTCTTGCTTGAAGCCGGTCCCTGGTGCAAAAAAGGTTGGGGACCACTGCTCCAGAGTATCGGGAGGAGGATGTAATGCCAGAGCGTCCTGCAGACGGTCAGATAGGCCCCTGCGGAACAACCCCCTCAGGGCGGCATCATTCCAGGATACTTCCGCGGTCCAACGTTTGAACTCTGAGCAGAACCATTCAGCAGAGTTCCTCCCCTGTGTCACACTCATCACCATATCCTCAGCCAGACGCACTCTATCAGGCTCGTCATAAATGTGCCCCAGAGCCTCAAAGAACAGGTTCACAGACATACGTTCAGGAGCAGAGGAAGAGAGAGAGAAAGCCCATGCTTGCGGAGCCCCCCTTAATAAGGACATTACGATCCCCACCTTCTGCCTTTCATTTCCAGAGGTCCGGGGACGCAATTCAAAGAACAACTTGCATCCCTCCTTAAAAACCCTAAACAATTTTTTATCTCCAGAAAAATTGTCGGGTAATTTTACAGGGGGGTCGGGGTCCGCAAGAGATACATCAGTGGGGCCCCCCTCCTGGAACCCCGACGGAACAGACCCCATTAGAGCGTCTGCCACATCTCTCTCTACCTGCTGATGCGACTGAACCAGATTTTGCTGCTCCATAGACAGCTTCTGCATAAGCTGGGAGAGCTCATTAACCTGCTCAGTGAGAGCCCGTACCGAATCCATAATGTGCTAACACCCCACCACCAGGGAAAGACTGTAATGGTCAGCTATAATATCAAGGACACCGCACTGCACATGCTCACTGAGCCAGTGCACGTGTCCTAAGTAAACCAACTGTGCCCCAAGATACCTGTAAGCAGAGCCGCAGCAGAGAAGACGTGTGTTTCTGTGTAACAGGACCTTCCGCAGCATGTGACAGCCAAGGGGCGGAGCTGGTCACACGTCTCTCAGAGGCAGCAGTAATGAATGATGTGTACTGCAGACTAACAGGACCTGCAGCACATGACTGCTGGGGGCGTGGCCTAAGCTCCAGAGATCTAGGAACTGCAGGAAAACTCCTAGCAGGGTAACGACGAGATAAAGTTACCAAGGGGCAAAGACAGAGACGAAAACCAGGACAGGCCGAGATCAGAGCACAAGATAGCACGACAGTACCAAAGGGTTAGACAGAACGGATAGTCAGGACGTAGCAATAGATCAGTAAATCGATAGCCAAGCCAGGAGGTCAGAACCGGAGAAGACAATATAAGCAAAACGTGAGACAGAGAGCAGAGTGAGCAAACAGACCGGGTCATACACAGGAGTCAAACAAGCAGAGCAGTATACACGCAAACCAGGGGAGTCAAATACACAGTCACAACGAAAGTATAGCTGACAGAGAATCTCCCTCTGGACTGGGTATAATTACCCTCCCAGATCCAAAGGGAGGCCAGCAAAAGTTAACCCTGAGTGGACAGGACATTAACCATGTCCTATACCATGACACAGGCTTTATACGTACTAAATTGTATGCCCCATGTAAATCTAACTTAGTGAAGATCTTCGCACTTTGTACTCTTTCTAGGAGTTCCGGGATCAACGGTAGAGGATAACGGTTTTTTTACCGTGACTTTATTAAGCTCCCTGTAGTCCACTACTGGGCGTAATGTTCCATCCTTCTTCTTGACAAAGAATATAGGGGCTCCAGCGGGCGAGGATGATGGACGAATAAATTTTTTGCTTAGGTTTTCATCAAATTCTTTAAGAGCCTTCAGTTCAGGACCCGCTAAAGGGTAGATAGTTCCAAACGGTATAGCCACCCCCGGGAGTAGTTCTATTGGGCAGTCGTATGGTCGATGCGGGGAAGTGTATCCGCTCCCTTCTTGTCACAGACATCCAAAAAATCTTCATACACCGCTGGTAGCTGAGGCAATTCTGGATTCTGAACTGCTTCTAATGTGGATTCGCTTGGAACCTCCGTCTGAACTTCCTTTTCGGTGAAACTGATCTTTTTCATCTCCCAATCGATGATAGGATTGTGCTTCTGCAACCAGGGCAAACCTAAAATGATGGGAAAATGTGGAGAAGAAATAATTAGGAATGTCAACATCTCACGATGCTGCGGCTCAATATAGATCTCCAAAGGTCCTGTCTCATGATCCACTGGCCCCGAATTCAGTGGAGATCCATCTACCGTCTCCATCACAATAGGTGAACGTCTTTACTGCATATATATGCCATGATTTTGAGCAAATGCAGAATCCATGAACATCCCGCTGGCCCCAGAGTCGATCATGGCTGATGCAGTGATCCACTGGGAGTTAACCTTCAGTTTAATAGTTACAAAATAGTGGGATTCACAGCTCTCCTTCCTGGTAGGTGAACTATGGATGATATGGACTGGATCTCATCTTTAGCATAATCAGTCTCTGAGATGAAAGACTCCTCGTCGGAAGAATCAGGATCCATTATAGCCGCCACCATTTTTCTTGAACGGTTTGTGGGACGACTTGGACAGTTAATAAGAAAATGTCCCGCTTCCCCGCAGTACAGACATAGATTCTCTTTAAATCTCTGTTCTCTTCGTTCTGCACTCGCTCGTCTCTGGATCGCATCCACTTGCATTGGCTCTAGTTCTGTATCTCGGACATTCCAGCTAGGCACTTCTTTAGTGACCGATGGCAGGGAGGAGTTATAAGAGTTAGTTGAACGATTCATGGAGGTCCACTTCTCTTGTCGTCGTTCAGACAGACGGGTGTCAACCCGGATGCAATGCTTGATGAAATCATCCAGATCCGAAGGGGTCTCTCCACGGGCAAGTTCGTCCTTTACTGCACTAGAAAGTCCTCTTTTAAAGAAACTTACTTTTGCTGCATTATTCCATTCAGTGTCAACGGCCCACCTCCTATACTCCATAGCATACTCTGTGACGGGGCATTTGCCTTGTCGTAATGCCAGCAACGTTGATTCAGCAGTAGCTGCACGGTTTGGGTCATCAAACATCTGCTGCATCGCTCGAATAAACTCGTTCAGATTGTCTAAACGTGCGTCCCGAGTCTCAATCAGAGGATTAGCCCAAGCGATCGCTTTGTGGGTTAACAGCATAATGATGCATAGCACCTTTGACCTATCAGTTGGAAACTGATTAGCATGTGTATCGAAGAACAGGTAACATTGATTCAAAAATCCACTAAATTTATCTCGATCACCGCCAAAACGAAAAGGTGGTAGCTTGGGGGGCGTGGCAGATGCTGAGACGGAAGCTTGTCCTTCTTGCTGGGTAATTCGAGCAGTCAACACTTGTACTGCATTCTGCAGATCTTGGATAGCTTGTTGGTGGTTCTGGACATTATGATCGCTTTGTGCAATAAATGCGTACATCCGTGCTTTTCCATTCACCTGTTCGGTGTGCAAACTGGACATTGCACCCTGCAGTTTTCTGACACGTGTTTCCAAAGTTTCTGCTCCAGCGGCCTCCATTTTTGAGAGGCTGAGTATTCTGTCACGTTACTGGCGATACAGGACTGGAAGTCAGTGGCCGGAGCAGAAGTGTGCAGATGAGCGGACCAAGGAAGGACTTCTGGAAGTCCCGTATATGGCGGTGGTGGTTCACTATGTCGGCAGATGCCGGAGCCCGCCCGAGCACGGGCCGGCCGAGATCACACACAAGCACCAAGTCAGTTTAGGTGAATAGAGTTGGAGGTAGGAACAGCAGGGTTTCCACAAGAGACAGGAAGATGCCAGCAGAACACCTTCCAGATCAGGAGCTCAGATAATGCTTCACTCAGTTAGACTGAGCACCACAATATACTCAGCAACAGGAAGCTGCACAGGGCCAGGTATATATAGCAGGTCCAATCAGTCTTAATCAGGGCGAGAACAATCAGCAGGGCAGGTGATGATCTCTATCCAATCAGTCTCAATCAGGGAAGGAACAATCAGCAGGGCAGGTGATGATCTCTATCCCAGACGAAGTTCATATGGTTTCAGGCTGAAGTTATTCAAGTTCCGAAATAGCTCCACAGCAAGGGAACAGACCAGCAAGCCATGGTTCACAGGTTCAAATCCTAACACAAGGAGGCTTTAACCCTTTATTAACCCATTCGCCACCGCTACAGGGCAATGGGAATAGACGGGCAAAGTGCCAGAAAGGGCGAATCTAATTATAGATTTGCCTTTTCTGGGGTGTCTGGCGGCAGATGTTAGTAGCCAGGGGGGCGGGGGGGCAAAAATAATGGTCCCTCTCTGGGCTATTATTATCTGCCCCCACTCGCTGGCTTTGTCTGTCTGGTTGAGAAAATAGGGCGGGAGCCCACGCATTTTTTTTCAACAATTTTACACCTCATATATATATATATATATATATATATATATATATATAAATATATATATATATATATATATACATGTCATTGAATTTGTGACACATATATATATATACATATATTTATAGTTCATACACTTCTACATAGTATAATAGCCGCTAATTCAATTGCCGGCTTTTGTGAAAATACAGAAGCCGACATGAAATGACACATGGTTTACATAGAGTTAACCATGTCATTGACACATGTAGGGGTTAATTAAAGGTGTAAATTCGCAGCAAAAAAGTCAGTTTTTTTACAACGAATTTACACCTTTAATTAACCCCTACATGTGTGAAATGTTGCACACATACACTCATGTAATTGTTAGTGAAAACCAGATATCAAACTACATGAAAAGACATGGTTAACTCTATGTAAACCATGTGTCATTTCATGTCGGGTGCTTCTGTATTTTCACAAAAGCCGGCATTACCCGCCAATTGAATCAGAGGCTATTTTACTATGTAGAAGTGTATGAACTATAAATATATGTATGCATATATATATATATATATATGTCACAATGACATGTATATATATATATATATATATATATATATGTATTCTATGTGTGTATATTTAGTGTTTACAAGGAAAGAAAGGGGTTTTTTTAGTTCCGATATTTCTGTCCCATTGACTTGCATTATGTTTCCGGTATCGGATTGGCGATACCCGATACTTTTTGAGTATCGGGCCGATCCAATCCGATCCGATATTTTAGAATATCGGGCAGTATCGCTCAACACTAGACATAACCCATCATGGGGACCGAAAAACTGAAATGCTTCCTGGTTATTCAGATGAAATCTCTTTTTTACATCCAACAATTGCATTAATAATGTTTTACTGACATCTTGTGGCTGTTTGTTGAAATGCACAAGACAGTCCATAAAATAAACATCTCAACCACCATTCTACCACCATCTACTGGTCAGATTGAAATATAACAGGCTCTGGACCTCTGATAACTGTAGAACACTATCTGACACAAAGGTTTGATGGTCCCTGGCTGCAACAGTCTTTTAAAGGTGCTACTCCCACCAGCTTCTCTGTCAACTTGCATGGCCAAACATCAATCTAAGCCTTTTAATAGATCCCATTGTATCCACCTTAAAAATAAAGTGTCCTAGATATGTGCCCCAAACATCATGAACTAAAAACACACACTGCTAGTGCTCCATGGACCTAGATACCTGTAATGAATTTTCTTTTCAACCTATACCCACGGGGATGCCTAGAAAATGTCGAGATTATGATATACAGGTGCATCTCACAAAATTAGAATATCAGCAAAAAGTGAATTTTTCAGTTCTTCAATACAAAAAGTGAAACTCATATATTATATAGTCATTACAAACAGAGTGATCTATTTCACGTGTTTATTTCTGTTAATGTTGATGATTATGGCTTACCATACTAGTCCTCAAGCAGCTTGGATTGTGGCCTCTCCACTCTTACTCCAGACTCAGAGACCTTTATTTCCAAGGTCTAATTTGAAGCTTCCACAATCAGTGATGGTTTGGGAGCCATGTCATCTGCTGGTGTAGGTCCTCTGTGTTTTATCAAGACCAAAGTCAGCGCAGCCGTCTACTAGGAAATTTTAGAGCACTTCATGCTTCCCTCTGCCGACAAGCTTATTGGAGATGGAAATTTCATTCTCCAGCAGGACTCGGCACCTGTCCACACTGCCAAAAGTAACAATTAGTGATGGGCGAGCACTAAAATGTTCGGATGCTCGTTGCTCAGGTCGAGCAAATTGGAATACTCGGGTGTTTGACCCGAGCAACGAGCCCAATGTAAGTCTATGGGAAACTCGAGCATTTTTCCTGCTGCCACCCCTGGCGGTCTGCAGAGGGACTAGAAATTGCAGAAATCAATGGGAGCAGTGCTCAAGTGACATAGGAACAGCATGGGGAAGACCCCTGGAAGCATTTCTGACTCCCAGGTCACTGCTGAGAATAATGTTGTCCGAGTCTTACGCCACTTTTAAAGACTCACAATAAAAACATCAAAAAATTAAACCAAAATAGATTTTTCTGGAAAATATGTTAAGGAACATCCTTTCCAGGGTAATGACTTGTATATAATGCAAAATAAATAACCAAAAACAAAAATGTTCCTCCCCACTTGGGCTATGTTCACACGTAGCGTTTTTGATGCGTTTTTCAACTTTAGCATTGCTTTCAACCAAGACAAATGCATTCACTGGGAAATGTCATTTCTACATTTTACAACCTTATGTTGGTGTGTGATACATCATCAGATACATCCTGTTTCATTTATGAAGGAGGGACTCTGAAAGTCACAAAGCCTATTTTTATAGGGCCATCAGGCGTCCCTTACTATTCTTAAAGGGCCAGCAGTTGGTCCTCACTATTCTTAGCCATCAGCCGGCTATGCTTTGTTGTTCCCATTATTAAACAGTGCATTATATGCAGCGAGTGGCAGGGCTGCCCAAAGTTTGGATGCATCCCAATACCCCTTTGAAGAGACATACAGGAGGGCCTCCTGAAAACAATGTTCCCATTATTAGGAAGTGGGTCTCCCATACTGTTTGCTTATGCAGTGAATGCAAAGGCTGCCCAAAATTTGAACGCACCTCAATACCCCTTTGAAGAGACGTACAGGAGGGCCTCCTGAAAAAATGTTCCTATTATTAGGAAGTGGGTCTCCCATAGTGTTTGCCTATGCAGTGAATGCAAGGGCTGCCAAAAATTTGGAGGCACTCCAATGCCCCTTGGAAGAGATGTAAAGGGATTGAATAATGTCTATTATTAGAAAATGGTACTGCTACACTTAAATGTGTATTATTCCCATAATCCTCAATAATGCAGGCAAAAAAACACATCAAAATTAGGATATAAACATAGTCTATAGTGATAGGTGTCCCATAGAAGAAGTGATGTATAGAAACGTGATGGTTTAAAATAAATATTTTTATTTAACTTATTAAAACCAGAAATAGTGAACAGAGTAAAAGGGGAATTTTCAAAAATTAGAATAGCGGAGACCCTGTGACTGGGGTACGTTAATGCATACTTGTGAGCATACTTCTATCCAGATATAAAGTAAATAGCAGCAAGAAGGTTTTTTTTCTAGAGAGAAGTATCTCACTCCTTCATATAAAGTGCAATAATGTGCAGCAATATGCAATATTCTGCTATAGTCCTCACCCAAGTGGTTAAATGACCTAGAGTACAATAAAGGGTCATATAAGGAGGGACAAGGAGGGACAAAATGTCAGGAAAATGAAATCACAAGCGGATTTGTGCAGTACCTGGCAGATCGTGCATAGGACTCTCATGTAATTAGACCTCAGTGAAATCACTCATCTATATACAGGGAGTCATAAGAATCTATGTAATCCCACTTACATGAGGATGTCTGTGTGATGCTGGACAGGAAGAGGACCACAGTGAGGATCTCCTGACGGCCAACGGGCACCGTTTCACCTTGTGGCTACTTCCGGGGCAGGAGTGTAAAACAGGTGTGGAGGGGAGGAATAAATAATAGGCACTGGCCTGGGATAGGATAAAAGAGGTCCGATAGCTCCATGTTAGCGCACGTTCGAGATAACACACCCCCTGTCTAAGGGGACTTCCGGGATAGCGCTCAAGTGAACTGCAGGTGGAACGCACCTGGGTCACATGATAAAGCGCTTCTGGAAGTCAGAGGGAGTCGAGTGTCCGGCGCGTGCGCAGAGGAGAGGCGGACCCAAGGACGAGGGAATTGAGGAGGTATTCTAAATACATGATGAAGGGGGAGACATGTAAATTTAATGTGTGCCGAAGGGCATATGTATGGAGGCCTGAATCGCTGGTGAATGAGTGTATAGAAAGCAAAGGGAAAAGGGAGTGTGTCCGAACATTGGTAATGATAAAAGATAAATGAGCTTGGAAATGTATAGGGCAATGTGCAGAAAAAAGCCGCGGAAATTTAAAAATAAAACAGTGTCATAGAAAAATAAAGAATTAATATGTGGAGCCATAATTAAAATATGAAAGAATGTGCTGTAATAAGAGGAACGCTTATTAGGGCAAAGCACCTCAAATTGTGAAGATAAATATAAAAGGAATAAAAAAGGAAGTGGGGGAGGGAAACATTTTAATACCAGTGTAAGAGCATAAATAAAGTGCATGGTGCTGAAATACAACGATGATATTAACACATGAATGGCCAAATTGGATATATGTGCAACGTAATTGAGGGGATCTACTCTATGTTATGTGTGTACAATATTCTGTAATATATAGAAAAAGGAATAAATAGATAAATAAATAAATGGATAAATAATTGTGTATTGAAAAGGAGAAAAACAGCAGCATGAGCAATAATTAAATGAATAAATTATCATAATATATAAATTATAAGAGTGAAATAAATTATAATAGTTGAAGGGATGAAAAATATAATAAATATAAATATATTCTATTTTTTGAAAATTCCCCTTTTACTCTGTTCACTATTTCTGGTTTTAATAAGTTTAGTAAAAATATTTATTTTAAACCATCACGTTTCTATGCATCACTTCTTCTATGGGACACTTAAATGTGTATTACTATTGTTATGCACTGGTATTGCTACACTTGAATGTGTATTACCATTTTGTAAACTGTATATTTTTATTTCTTGCAGATATGTGTAATATGACACGTTCTCTAACACTGTAAAGTATATCTATGTTTAGACTTAGAGTAAGCATAGTGGTTAGTTTCGGCCACTAGATGGGGGCATTATAGAATATTATATGGGTAGTTAGTGCATAGGATAGGAAATAGTTAAACATAGGAGGGCTGCTATGTGGTAAGTCAGGAACGTTTCCATAGTGTAGTCAGTTAGGGTTAACTGCCCAAGTCATCCAGATGGACCATAGTGTTAGAATCTTATTTAGTTTTGACCATCCGCCATCTTGTTGTGGTTTTCTGGCTGCTGGTCCTATTCCCCTGATGATGGACTTGTCTTTGGTCAGGTGATTGTATCACCCTTTATTACCCTGCACGTGCCTCCCCAGTCCTTGCTGAACATCAGTGTTAATCCGCTAGAGTTCTGGCTTGATGGTTTGATAACTTTTTTTGTATTTAACTTTGTGCAGTTCAGGGAACTCTACTTCTGCTTGCTTAGTCATTTTTGTTTTTCCTTTCATTTCTGCAGCTTCCTCTATTTCCCTGCTAGGATGTCACCTGTTTTTGTTCCCAGTCCCTAGATCTTTCAGGGATTCCCTTCCCCCATCTTTAGGTCTTCGCTTGAGTCTAAACTAGGATCGTCGGTGCGTCTATTCACAAGGAATAGGTCGTCCGCTCCATCGTAGGGATTGAGTCTAGTCCTAGTGCAGGATCAGCTTCTCCCTCCTGCTCTCTTTTTGAGTTGCAGACCCGTAACACATAGGCCCTGGACACTGCAGCAGCCGGGTAATGTTTACAAGAAGAATTGCAGCCATTCAAAGTCCCTTAGGGACAGAAGGACAGTGTTCAGCAGCAGAGTTTCAGCAGCTTGGAGTGGAACAAGGAAACTGTCCAGAAAGTACAGGGCACAGATTGTTCAAGATGTGGCAGATCATTGCGTGGGCAAACGCACTCAGATCCGGGGCAAAACGGATGAGGGAGTCCTCAGAAGTAGTGAGACTGGACAAGGAGAACGTTGCGGTACCGCCTAAGTCGCTATTACCCCATAATGTACTGGAGGACATAGAAGGAAGTGCAGAGAAAGTGCAGGATATGAACTGTGTGGTACCTGATGCTGTCCCTGTATTTGACAAGAATGTGCTGCAAAGTGTGCCTAGTAAAGTTCTTTGTTTTGCATTGGAACTAGACTGTGTCTCAGTTATTACAGAACCAGCTACCGAAGGTCCCAGTACCACAGAGGAGTCCCTGATGGTGCAGTAAAAGAAGATACAGGTACGCTGCTGAGGAGACAGTATTGTCATGTAAGAGGAGGCCAGGGCCCGATGTAACTGAGGGCTCCACCACAACTATACCCCTGGTCGAATCTTACACTTGGCGTAGTCGTCAGGATGCGACTACCTCGCAAGGCGGAGGAACTGAGAAGAAAGATGATTTATGTGTAAATGCTGTGGCCATGGAAGATGATGTATTGGAAACAGCAAGTGAAGTTAACATGATTGAAGGTGCAGAGAGAAGGTGTTTCTCCGCAAGTGTCAGACAAGATGGGTCTGACTGAATTTGAGAATCCAGGAGGAACAGACGCCCTGGAAATGGCAAGTAATGTAAATGAAACTGTTGTGCCTTTAGAGAAAGATGTGGAAGTGATTGTTGTGCTTAGAAGACTGAAAGAAGAAGACATTTCTGAAATATCGGACGTGACTAACAAAATGGACTTGTCTAAAACCCAGAAAGTATATGACATGGTGTTGACTAAAATGGCGACCTTGAAGATGGCGGGAAATGGCGTCGGAGAAGAAGAGGAAGATGACATGGATCTCACCCTTTTTGGGCGTTAAAGTGTAGCTCTGGTGCCAAATTCTACCTGTCAGTACCCCCCGGTCCGCATCTGGTGGGTGTGGATGAAGAAAAGAAGATGACGCCCTCCCTTACAGAGTCACAGCAAATGGGTGGAATTGTCGGGAGTGGCCCCTGTTGTGAATAGGCTGGAAATGAGTTCTGAGCAGAAGCTCCCTCTGGTGGTTACAAACGGTACTGGACTGTCCAGTGAAGATTGTGAGGATTGGGAATCAGGTGTTACTGACTGGTCTTATATAAGGGAGTCGCCTTCCCATCAGGGTTGCCGGTGATCAATTGTTCTGGTCTCAATCCTTGATTCCTGTTTCCTTGGTAGCCTGCTGTGTCGTGTCTGAATCTCCTGCTAACAGATAAGACATTTTCTTCTTTTTGTTTTTGTGCTTGATTTTTGCATTTTTGTCCTGCACTTCTGTGGGGGCCTTCAGGGTCCCCTCGGGGGGCTTTTGCCCTCTCAGTTCAGTTCAGCCACTGATGTTTGTACATTTGCTTTTTCCAGTTTTTTCAGTGGCTGCTGTTTTGTTTTTGGTTACACCAGAGAACTAATTTAGGTGGTAGAGGTTGTGTGATCTCAGGTGTTTTTGAAATTAGTAGAGTTGGTGCTTTTCAGGGTTTTTTGAGATTGCAGTAAGTGCCCTTCCTATCCTTTTCTATTTAGTAAGTTTGGGCCCCAACGTTTGCTCATACTATTTTCTGTCTGTGTCAGTATTTCTTCTTGTCTAACCGCCATTACATGTTTGGGGGCTTTCTATGTTCTTTGGGGATCTGCTCCGGGGCAGATAGCTTTCCTCTTTCTATCTTTAGGTGTAGTTAGTTTCTCAGGCTGTGACGAGGCGTCTAGGACCAACGTAGGAACGCTCCACGGCTGCCTCTAGTTGTGGTGGTTAGTCAGGGTACTGCAATCTCATAGTTTCCAACTGCTCTGTTGTATTTCCTTTTTTGCCTGCTCTCCTCAGCTACCAAATCATAACAGTATCACCGGCCTAAACTAAAAATTATATGGTACTCACAGAAGGGAAAAATATTGTGGAAAAAAAAAAAAGTTGTCAGAGTTGTCAGAGATTTTTTTTTTCTGTTTGTTGCATTTTTTTTTCCCTCTGTATCTCTGGGTGCTGAGGAGGATTTTTTTTTTTCCTCTCTCAATGGAGTTTGCACAGTTGTCTGGCCGTGTGGATCAGCTTGCCACTGAGGTTTTGGAGTATTGCTACCTATCTTGCTAGGTTGCCTGTTGTGGAACCTAGGATTCCCATGCCAGATTTGTTTTTAGGGGATCGAGCTAAGTTTCTGAATTTCAAAAATAACTGTAAATTGTTTTTTGCCTTAAAATCTAAGTCCTCAGGGAACGCAGCGTAGCAGGTTCAAATTGTCATCTCTCTCCTGCGCGGCGACCCTCAGGATTGGGCTTTTTCCCTGACACCTGGGGATCCTGTTTTGAGTGATGTTGATGCGTTTTTTCAGGCTTTGGGGTTATTGTACGATGAGCCTAATGTCACTGATCAAGCTGAAAAAACTTTGTTGGCGTTAAGTCAGGGGCTTGAGGACGCTGAGTTATACTGTCAGAGATTCCGTAGGTGGGCAGTCCTGACCAAATGGAATGACGACGCTTTGGCAGCTCTTTTTCGGAAGGGACTGTCAGATAATGTAAAGGATGTTATGGTGGGATTCCCTGTTCCTCTGGTCTCAATGATTCTATGTCATTAGCGATTCAAATTGACAGACGTTTGCGTGAGCGGAAAGGTATGCGTGGAATAATGTTGCCTTGTGAACCTGCTTCTGAATCCATGCAGTGTGATAGAGTGGTTTCTGGGGCACAGCGTCATGAATTTCGAAAGCGCAATGGGTTATGTTTCTTCTGTGGTGATGCCTCTCATGCTATTTCAGTCTGCCCTAAGCGGGGAAGACGTTTTGCACGCTCAGTTGTCTTGGGTAGTGTTCAGACTAAGTTTTTATTAACTGTTACCCTGATATGCTCTCTGTCCTCATTTTCTGCTCAGGCTTTTGTTGATTCTGGAGCAGCTATTAACCTGATGGATTTTGATTTTGCTAAACGTTGTGGGTTTCCCTTGATACCCCTACGGAAGTCTATTCCCCTACTGGGGATCGATTCTATCCCTTTGGCTGAGAATAAACCTCAGTTCTCTACTCAGGTGATAATGAGGGTAGAACCTGATCATCAGGAGAGTTGCAAATTTTTGGTTCTGTATAATCTGCATGACATTATCGTACTGGGTTTCCCTTGGTTACAGTCTCATAATCCTGTTTTGGATTGGAAATCTGTGTCTGTTACCAGTTGGGGCTGCCAATGTGTTAATACCAACACTCCTGTTTTTTCTGCCTCCCCCCAGGCTCAGGATGTTCCTGACTTTTTGATTGATTTTTCTGATGTGTTTAGCGAAAGTAAATCTGCATCCTTACCTCCCCATAGGAGCTATGACTGCGCTATTGAATTAGTGCCTGGTAGTAAATTCCCTAAAGGTCGCCTTTTTAACTTGTCTGTACCTGAACATGACGCTATGCGGTCTTATATCAAGGAGTCATTGGAGAAGGGTCATATCAGACCATCCTCTTCACCCTTAGGTGCCGGTTTTTTCTTTGTGGCCAAAAAGGATGGTTCATTAAGGCCGTGTATTGATTATCGTCTCTTGAACAATATTACTGTGAAATATCAATATCCTTTACCCTTGATTTCTGATTGTTTTCCAGGGTGAAAAACGCTACTTGGTTTACCAAGCTTGACCTCAGGGGGGCATATAACCTTATTCGCATTAAGCACGGGGATGAATGGAAGACGGCATTTAATACCCCTGAAGGGCATTTTGAGTACCTTGTGATGCCCTTTGGGCTCACTAATGCTCCTTCTGTCTTCCAGTCCTTCATGAATGACATTTTCAGGGATTTTGTGGATAAATTTCTGATTGTTTATTTGGATGATATCTTCATTTTTTCCAATGACTGGGACTCTCATGTGAAACATGTTCGGACTGTGTTCCAGATTTTGAGAGAGAATGCTCTGTATGTGAAGGGATCAAAGTGTCTTTTTGGCGTTCAGAGGATCTCATTTCTGGGATTAATTTTGTCCCCATCTGTTATTGAAATGGACCCGGTCAAAGTTCAGGCCATCTGTGATTGGGTCCAACCTACTTCATTAAAGGCTCTTCAAAGATTCTTGGGTTTTGCCAATTTTTATCATAAATTTATTGGTAATTTCTCTGTTATTGTTAAACCATTAACTGATTTGACCAAGAAGGGTTCTGATGTGGTGAATTGGCCTCCTGAGGCAGTCTCTGCATTTCAGAAACTTAAGCAGAGATTCACTTCTGCTCCTGTTCTACGGCAGCCTGATGTTTCTCTACCATTTCAGGTGGAGGTTGATGCCTCTGAAATTGGGGCAGGTGCCGTTTTGTCCCAAAGAGATCCAGAGACCTCTAAAAGTAACCCTTGTGCCTTTTTCTCTCGAAAATTTTCTCCCATTGAACGTAATTATGACGTGGGTAATCGGGAGTTATTAGCCATGAAGTGGGCTTTTGAAGAGTGGAGACATTGGCTGGAGGGAGCCAAACATCAGGTGGTGGTCCTTACGGACCATAAGAATCTAGTTTATCTGGAATCTGCCAAGCGACTTAATCCTAGACAGGCCAGGTGGGCCTTGTTTTTCACACGTT
Organism: Oophaga sylvatica; assembly: GCA_033576555.1. NCBI lineage: Eukaryota > Metazoa > Chordata > Amphibia > Anura > Dendrobatidae > Oophaga > Oophaga sylvatica. The sequence continues at coordinate 525,111,902 of JARQOD010000001.1, forward strand.
TTAATTTTGTGGTTTCATTTCTTCCTGGCACTAAAAATGTTAAGGCGGATGCCCTCTCGAGGAGTTTCCTGGCGGACTCTCCTGAGTTATCTGATCCTTCTGTTATTTTGAAAGAGGGTGTAGTTCTTTCCGCCATCTCGCCCAATTTGAGACTGGCTCTGGAGGGGTGTCAGGAGGATAAGCCCGAGCGCTGCCCTGTTGGGAAATTGTTTGTCCCGGACCAGTGGAAAAAGAGTGTAATGTCTGAGATTCATTGTTCCGCGTTGGCCGGTCATCCCGGAATTTTTGGTACCAGAGACTTGGTTAGTCGGTCCTTTTGGTGGTCTACCTTGTCTCGTGATGTCAGGGAGTTTGTGCAGTCCTGCGGGACTTGGTCTCGCTCCAAGCCTTGCTCTCGTTCTAGTGGTTTGTTGATGCCATTACCTGTGCCCAAGAGACCATGGACCCATATCTCTATGGATTTCATTTCCGACCTCCCTGTTTCTCAGAGAATGACCGTCATCTGGGTGATTTGCGATAGGGTTTTCCAAGATGATACATCTTGTGCCATTACCTAAGTTGCCTTCTTCCTCTGAATTGGTGCCTTTGTTCCTTCAGCACGTGGTTCGTTTACACGGCATTCCTGAGAACATTGTGTCTGACAGAGGAGTCCAGTTTGTTTCCAGATTTTGGAGGACCTTTTGTTCTAAAATTGGTGTTCAATTGTCTTTCTCCTCGGCGTTTCATCCTCAGACCAATGGTCAAACTGAGAGAACAAACCAGACATTGGAGACTTATCTAAGATGCTTTGTGTCTGCTGATCAGGATGACTGGGTCTCTTTTTTGCCTTTGGCTGAGTTTGCTCTTAATAATAGGGCTAGCTCTGCCACTTTGATGTCTCCATTTTTCTGTAATTCTGGGTTTCACCCTCGATTTTCTTCAGGACAGACGGAGGCTTCTGTCTGTCCAGGTGTTGACTCTGTTGTGGAGCGTATGCAACAGATTTGGGACCAGGTAGTGGAGAGGTTGTCCCTCTCTCAGGAGAGGGCCCAGCGGTTTACTAACCGGCATAGGACTGATGGTCCTCGGTTTAAAGTGGGGGACTTGGTCTGGTTGTCCTCAAGAAATATTCCTATGAGAGTGGCATCTCCTAAATTTAAGCCTAGGTTCATTGGACCTTATAAGATCATGGAGATTCTTAATCCTGTTTCTTTTCGTTTGCTTCTTCCAGGGACATTTAAGATCCATAACGTGTTCCACAAGTCCTGTTGTTGAAGAGGTTTGTTGAGCCAGTGGTTCCTACTACTGTGCCTCCTGACCCTGTTTTGGTTGAAGGCAATCTGGAGTATGTGGTTGAGAAAATATTGAATTCTCGTTTTTCTAGACGGAAACTCCAGTATTTGGTTAAATGGAGAGGTTATGGTCAGGAAGACAATTCTTGGGTGTTTGCTTCGCACATCCATGCTAGGAGACTCATCCGTGCGTATCATAGAACTCATCCTGACCGACCTGGTTGCTCAAATGAGGGTTCGGTGACCCCTCCTCAAGGGGGGGTACTGTTGTGAATAGGCTGGAAATGAGTTCTGAGCAGAAGCTCCCTCTGGTGGTTACAAACGGTACTGGACTGTCCAGTGAAGATTGTGAGGATTGGGAATCAGGTGTTACTGACTGGTCTTATATAAGGAAGTCGCCTTCCCATCAGGGTTGCCGGTGATCAATTGTTCTGGTCTCAATCCTTGATTCCTGTTTCCTTGGTAGCCTGCTGTGTCGTGTCTGAATCTCCTGCTAACAGATAAGACATTTTCTTCTTTTTGTTTTTGTGCTTGATTTTTGCATTTTTGTCCTGCACTTCTGTGGGGGCCTTCAGGGTCACCTCGGGGGGCTTTTGCCCTCTCAGTTCAGTTCAGCCACTGATGTTTGTACATTTGCTTTTTCCAGTTTTTTCAGTGGCTGCTGTTTTGTTTTTGGTTACACCAGAGAACTAATTTAGGTGGTAGAGGTCGTGTGATCTCAGGTGTTTTTGAAATTAGTAGAGTTGGTGCTTTTCAGGGTTTTTTGAGATTGCAGTAAGTGCCCTTCCTATCATTTTCTATTTAGTAAGTTTGGACCCCAACGTTTGCTCATACTATTTTCTGTCTGTGTCAGTATTTCTTCTTGTCTAACCGCCATTACATGTTTGGGGGCTTTCTATGTTCTTTGGGGATCTGCTCCGGGGCAGATAGCTTTCCTCTTTCTATCTTTAGGTGTAGTTAGTTTCTCAGGCTGTGACGAGGCGTCTAGGACCAACGTAGGAACGCTCCACGGCTGCCTCTAGTTGTGGTGGTTAGTCAGGGTACTGCAATCTCATAGTTTCCAACTGCTCTGGTGTATTTCCTTTTTTGCCTGCTCTCCTCAGCTACCAAATCATAACAGGCCCCACTTGGAAACTGGTGAGGTTCCAAAGGAAAAACCGGGTGCAGCCATACGGCGCCATCATGTGATCTGGGACCAGCTGCGATGGAACACTCCTGCACCCGTAGCTGCCAGTGCGTAGGCCACATGGAATGGAGGTGGCGGCAGGAAGCTGAGAGAACACGGCCCATCAGACAGTGGGAAGACAACGCAGAGATCTCCCCTTACCAACTCACGGAGAGGCCTCTGGCGCAGGAGCAGCGGTTGTTGGAGTCAGTGCAGCGTCTGGAGCCAGAGCAGTGCGTGGGACCAGCGGATATGAAACAGTGGGCAGAGTCCAAGTTGCTGCGCTGGGAGAAGGAACCTCAACGTCCGGAACCCGAGTTGTTAGTTCAACGGGAATCGGAAAGAGCGGCCGCCCTGAAGGAACTACTGCCTGATGCCGAGGACGGGCCGGAACTATACCTCCCAGCCACGGAGTACACAGCAGCATCTGCGGAGGGATCGAGAGTTCCTGGGCCAGATACTGCTCCTGAATGGGTGAGTGCAGCTCAGCCCCTCCCTGACCCCGGAGGGAGGGCCCTTGTCCTTGTTTCGAAAGCGGTCGTCCATCCTCGCATTCAGGAAGGGGGGTCCGCCCAATGCTCCTGTCCATCGGAGTCCCAAACCGACTCTCATACTGCCATGGACCTGGGCGTCTCTTAGCTACACCAATTGGCAGGGGGTTCATTTCCACATCCGGGCAAGCGGTTTGGATCGAAGGAGACATCAAATGAAAAAAACATCGGGAACAGTAGATATGGACTGAACTACGCCAACGTGGAGAAGGCGCTCTGGCCAGTCGTCGCATCCGTGGGCGGCTGGTCTACACTGACTTGGAATGTGGATACGGGTTTATCCGTGAAGACTAGAGCTGAGCAAAACAGGTCGGTCAGATTCAAAAGTCGCCGATTTTAGCCAAAGTCGGGTTTCATTGGCCAAAACCCGACCATAGCGTGAAGTCGGCCGAGCGGTCGTTGACCCAAGCGCTCAAGTCGGATTTCCCCGACTGCTTACAGGCGCCTTTTTTTCACCAATGAGCAAGGACGTATACTTTGGGCAACGAGATGACATGTGAAGCGGTGCCGAGCGGCCTTGAGCGGCGCGGGGTTCAAATTCCCCGCCAAAGCCGCGCCGGCACAGCTCATTGGCTGAGCCACCCGCAGGCTCAGCCAAAGAGCAGCGTGAGATTCAAATCCCCCGTCAAAGCGGTGTGGCACCGCTCATTGTCAGAGCCGGCGGATGGCTCAGCCAATGAGCGGCGCGGGATTCAAATCCCCCGCCATTGGCTGAGCGGTGCCACCCGGCTTTGGTATGTGTGTGTGTGTGTGTGAGGCTGTTGTGTGTGTATGCAGGCATCATCCGATGGGACTACAAAGTCCCATCTGGCTATGCCTGCTACACTGTCAGTGAGTGACACATTAGCCAATGATGGGACAGTAGTAGTCCCATCATCCCGCTAATGTGTTGAATGTAAAAAAAAATACATTACATACACAACATACAGAACATGAAACATATAACACAGAACATACATATAACACAGAACATACATATAACATACAAAACAACATACAGAACATACAGATAACATACAACACATAACATACAGAACATACATAAAACATACAACACATAACATACAGAACATACATATAACACATAACATACAGAACATACATATAACATACAACACATAACATACATATAACATACATATAACACATAACATACAGAACATACAGATAACATACAACACATAACATACATATAACATACAACACATAACATAGAATGTAAGACATATTTTCAGTTGTTTCACACTTTTTTGTAAAGTGTAATTTATAATTCCACATGTGTTAATTCATAGTTTTGATGCCTTCAGTGTGATTCTACAATTTTCACAGTCATGAAAATACAGAAAAATATTTGAATGAGAAGGTGTGTCCAAACTTTTGGTCTGTACTGTACATATAACATAAACACATAACATACAGTACATACATATAACATACAACACATAACATGCAGAACATACATATAACATGCAACACATAACATACAGAACATACATGTAACATATAGAACATACATATGACATAAACACATAACATACAGTACATACATATAACATACAACACATAACATACAGAACATACTGTACATATAACATATAACACATAACACACAGAACATACTTATAACACAACATACAGAATATACATATAACACATAACATACATATAACATACAGAACATAACATACAGTACATACATATAACATACAACACAGAACACACGGTACATAGACATAACATATAACATACAGAACATACATATAACATACAACACATAACATACAGTACATACATATAACATACAACACATAACATACAGAACATACATATGACATAAACACATAACATACAGTACATACATATAACATACAACACATAACATACAGTACAAACACATATAACATACAGAACATACATACAACATACAACACAACATACAGAAAATACTGTACATATAACATATAACACATAACATACAGAACATACATATAACATACAACACAGAACACACGGTACATACACATAACATATAACATACAGAACATACATATAACATACAACACATAACATAGTGTACATACTCAACAATCACCTAATCCCAGATGCCATCGTCTCCTGTAATAAAAATAAAATAATAAAGCAACCTATACATCACCTTTCCGCCATTGTCCAGTGAGTAACGAGTGTCCCACGATGATCTCCGGTATAGAACGTTGACATCGGGTGATGTCAGCGCTCTACACCGCACCTGCGATACACTCCTGTGTATCGCTCAGACGCCGGGAGAGAATGACGTCACTACAGTTCATTCTCTCACTGGCAACGCTGGGTGAGAAAATTCCCACACAGCATTGCCATAAAGTGAGAGAATGCACTCAGGTAACCTCAGTGATGCACTGCAGGAGCCATTGTCTCCTGTCAGTGCATCACTGGGAGGCCCTACAGAGTAGTGGCATCACCTGATGTCACTGTTCTATAGGGGAGACCGTCGTGGGACATTCTTTATTAATTGGACTGCTTCGGACAGGGAGTATACGGTTGTTTTATTTTTTTACTTTTTATTACAGTAGAATGAGGGCGTCGCTTGGATCTGAGCGTGTAATAAAGATATGAAAACTGTGTTGTGTTTTATTTCATTAAAATACTTTATTCTTATGAGTGTGTTTTTTTAACCCTTTATTAATATAAGATCAATAATAGAGAGGCGTCTTATTGCAAGGTGATATTAACCCCTTATTACCCCATATCCCACCGCTAGAGGGGAGTGGGAAGACAGGGCTAAGTGCCGAAATTGGCGCATCATACAGATGCGCCAATTCTGGGGCGGCTGGGTGCTGGTATTTTTAGCCAGGGGGGTGCGCCAATATCCCTGGCCCCTTACTAGGCTATGAATATCAGCCCACAGCTGTCTGCGTAACCTTTCTGGCTATAAATTCCTGGGGGACCCCACTTCATTTTTTGGGGGGTCCCCCTATTTTAATAGCCAGTAAAGGCTAGCTGTGGGTTGATATTCATAGCCTGGGAAGCTCCATGGCTAGAAATATTGGCCCGAGCCATCTGCTTTCCCCCTCTGGTGCAGAAAATTGCACGGGAGCCCACGCCATTTTTGTTTCCCATTTTTTTTAAATTAACGCTATTGCGTGAAGATTTTGTGTGTGTGTGCGCATGCGTCTATCTATCTATTTTCTATGTAATATCTATCTATTATCTATCTATTTTCTATCTATCTTTCTATCTTCTATCTATCTATCTATCTATCTATCTATCTATCTATCTATCTGTCTATCTATTATCTACCTGTCTATCTGTCATCTATCAATCTATCTATCTATCTATCTATCTATCTATTATCTATTTATCTATTATCTATCTATTATCTATCGATTGATCTATCTATTATCTATCTATCGATCTATCTATCAATCTATTATCTGTCTATTTATTATCTATTATTTATCTATCTATCTATTATATCTATTTCTATCTATCTATCTATCTATCTATCTATCTATCAATCTATCATCTATTCTATCTATCTTCTATTATCTATCTATCTATCTATCTATCTATCTATCTATTATTAGCCGCCAAAGAGCGGTGCTGCGTGGCTTTGGCGGGGAATTTGAATCCTGCGCCACTCATTGGCGCATCGGCGGCAGCTCAGCCAATGAGTGATAACGCGTGGCTTTGAGAGGCGCGGGATTCAAATCCCCCGCCAAAGCCACGCGGCACCGCTCACTGGCGGCTCAGCCAATGAGCCGCTCAGGATTTAAATCCTCCGCCCCGCCGGCTGAGCCAATGAGCGGTGCCACATGGGATTTGAATCCCCCACCAAAGACGTGCAGCCAGGGGCGGCTCAGCCAATGAGCGGTGCCGCTTGTCTTTGGCGGGGTATTTAAGGGTATGTGCACAAGTTGCAGATTTGACTGCTGAATTTTCTGCACAAAAACAGGACCTCTTGGCAGAAAACGCAGATGCTTTTCTGATGCGTTTTTTCATGCGGATTTGTATGCGTTTTTTGTAAGCTAAATAAAGATATGTTATTTAACAAAAAAAAGGTTTGTGACATAATTTCTTATCCAACCTCCTCTTTTACATTTGTCCAACCCATGCTCCATTACACACACAGATAGACAGATAGCTAGATAATAGATAAATAGATAATAGATAGATAGATAGATGATAGATAGATAGATAGATAGATAGATAGATAGAAGATAGACAGCTAGACAGAAGAAAGATAGATAGACAGACAGACAGACAGACAGACAGATAGATAGATAGATAGATAGATAGATAGATAATAGATAGATAGATAGATAATAGATAGATAGATGACAGATAGATAGATAATAGATAATAGATAGACAGATAGATAGAAGATAGGTAGATATTACATAGATAATAGATAAATAGATATTACATAGATAATAGAAAGATAGATAGAATAGTAGATAAATAATTAAAGACACACGCGCACACACACACAAAATCTTCACGCAATATCGTTAATTTAAAAAAATGGGAAAAAAATGGCATGGGCTCCCGCGCAATTTTCTGCGCCAGAGGGGGAAAGCCGATTGCTCGGGCCAATATTTCTAGCCTGGGAAGGGGTTAATACCCATGGAGCTTCCAAGACTATGAATATCAGCCCGCAGCTAGCCTTTACTAGTTCTGTGTTATATGTTGTATGTTCTGTATGTTGTGTATGTAATGTATGCTTTTTTTTGCATTCAACACATTAGCCAGATGATGGGACTACTACAGTCCCATCATTGGCTAATGTGTCACTCACTGACAGTGTAGCAGGCATAGCTGGTTAGAACTTATAGTCCCATCGGAAAATGCCTGCATACACACACACAGCCTCGTACACACACACATTCCAAAGCTGGGCGGCACCGCACTCAATGGGCAGACGCACTCAGATCCAGGGCGAAACGGATTAGGGAATCCTCAGAAGTAGTGAGACTGGACAAGGAGAACGCTGCGGTACCGCCTAAGTCGCTATTACCCCATAATGTACTGGAGGACGTAGAAGGAAGTGCAGGGAAATTGCAGGATATGAACTGTGTTGTACCTGATGCTGTCCCTGTATCTGACAAGAATGTGCTGCAAAGTGTGCCTAATAAAGTTCTTCATTTTGTATTGGAACCAAACAGTGTCTCAGTTATTACGGAACCAGCTACCGAACATACCCAGAGCCACAGAGGAGTCCCTGATGGTACAGTAACAGAAGACACAGGTACGCTGCTGAGGAGACAGTATTTTTATGTAAGAGGAGGCCAGGGCCCTGATGTAACTGAGGGCTCGGCCACAACTACAGCCCTGGTCGAATCTTACTGAGACATGGAAAGGGCCTCATAAAAAAATGTTCCCATTAGAAAGGAGCGGGTCTCTTATACTTGTAATGCCCATGCACTAAGTATATGGGCTGACAAACTTTTACAACTGGGGGATATTGTAGCGTCGGCGTCCCGGCCCTCTGCCAGGCAGGGATGCCGTTCCCCTTACCAGCGCTCTGCGTCCTCAGCGCCCCCAGCGTCCTCGGCGCCCCCGGCATCCTCCTTCCGCCCTGCTGGGCCCGCGCGCTCCTTCCCTGCTGCTGGACTTAGGGCACGCGCCCGCACCCTCCCCCGCTCTTAAAGGAGCCGCGCACATTTTCCAAATTAGTCTCCGGCCAATGCCGGAGGACTCCACCCTATATTAAGGGCTTCCTCCTTAATGGAGGTGCCCGAGCAATGTTGTTATTGCACTGTATAACTCTGCTTCAGTCCTCAGCTCCTGTTTTCCAGTTGCCTGCCTGTTACCTGTCTGTTTGCTGTCTGCCATCTGACTGCAGCCCTCCCCGGAGGTTCGGACATCACCTGCAGTGATCCCCGGCTATTACAGAGACTCTTGCCTGCTCACTTGGGAGCGATCATCTGCCATCCGACTGCAGCTCTATCCGAAGGTTCGGACTTCATCAGCAGTGATCACCGGCTACTCTAGAGACTCTTGCCTGCTCACTTGGGAGCGATCATCTGCCATCCGACTGCAGCTTTATCCGAAGGTTCGGACATCTCCAGCAGTGATCACCGGCTACTCCAGAGACTCCTGCCTGCTCGCTTGGGAGCGATCATCTGCCATCGGACTGCAGCCTACCAGGAGGCTCCAACATCTCAGGTCGTATAAGCCTGTATATTCTGAGACTGTCCTGGTCACTTGCCGTGACAACCTGACTACCCAGAGACTGCCCTGGTCACTTGCCGTGACAACCTGTCTACCCAGAGACTGCCCTGGTCACTTGCGTGACAACCTGCCTACCCAGAGACTGCCCTGGTCACTTGCCGTGACAACCTGCCTACCCAGAGACTGCCCTGGTCACTTGCCGTGACAACCTGCCTACCCAGAGACTGCCCTGGTCACTTCCCGTGAATTCCTGTCCGTATTCCCCGGGCGCCACCTGCTCTCTTACAAGTATACTGTCTTGTATAATAAAGCTCAGTGGTTTCACCTACCAGACCCGTTACAGTTTGCTCGGGCCATGGAACCCGGTGGCACCCAAACCCCTTCACTCCCGGAATTGTGTCATGAACTATCTCGCCAGAGGTCGCAACAGGAGGCCATCCTGGGTCACCTGCGGAACGTCAATTCCCGCCTGGACACTCTGAATTCATCACCAGCAACCACCGCTGGAGCCATGACTCACAATCCGGCAGCCTCGCTGCTTCCCAATTCCGTGGTTTCCATTCCCGGACCCCGACTTTCAGCTCCTCCTAGGTTTGGAGGCGACCCTGCTCTGGCTCGTGGTTTCATTAACCAGTGCACCCTGCATTTCGAACTCCTGGCACACCAGTTTAACTCTGACCGGGCCAAAATTGCCTTCATCATGTCCCATCTCACCGGAGAGGCTCTGGCCTGGCTTAATCCTCTCTGGGAGAGAGAAGATCCTCTGGTATCTGACCTGCCTGCTTTTCTCTCGGCCTTCCGGAAGGTATTCGACGAACCTGGACGGAAGACCTCCTCTGCATCATCTCTGTTGCGTCTCCGTCAGGAGAGTCTCACCGTTGGTCAATATGCCATACGGTTCCGTACTCTAGCCTCAGAGTTGGCTTGGGACAATAACGCCCTGATTTCGGTCTTCTGGGAGGGTCTGTCCGGCCGTATTAAAGATGAACTTGCCGGTCGGGACATTCCAACCTCCCTTGATGATTTAATAAATCTTGCCAATCGAATTGATCTACGGTTCCAGGAACGTGCCAAAGAGGTCACCCGTGAGAGAGGGTTTCCTCGTCTTGCACCCTCGTTTCAGAGACCTATAACCCCTTCCGTTTCTCCCCAGATGCACACTGCTGAGCCTATGCAGGTCGACCAGACCAAGATGGTCAAAGCCCGTCAGGACTCACGCCGTGCCGAGAGGAGTTGCTTCTACTGTGGCAGTAAGGAGCACTGGATCCATACCTGTCCGGAGAGGTCGGGAAACGCCTGTGTCTAGGTTCGCTCGGAGAGGTCCACCTAGACCAGAATAAATCCTCTTCATCTCTGCTGCTGTCTGTCTCTATTCTCATCGGTAAGAACCGTTACTTCGAACTGGCCCAACTTGATTCTGGAGCAGCTGGGAATCTTGTTTCACAGGCTCTAGTTGAGAAGTATCGCATTCCCACCAAACCTCTGGTTGAACCTGTATCTGTTGCTGCTGTGGATGGGGGTCTCCTACCTCGTCCCATCCAACTTATCACCGAAGCCATAACCCTGCAGGTGGGAATGTTGCATTCCGAGAGCATCTCGTTTCATGTTTTACCTGGACTCTCTCATGCTTTCTTACTAGGTCTGCCTTGGCTCCAAAAACATGCACCCGTGCTCGACTGGCAGAATGGAGAGATTCTTCGCTGGGGACAGGACTGTCATAAAACGTGTCTGGTGCCTGTTCATCCCGTCCGTTCTTCTCCTACACCTGCTAATCTACCTGGACTCCCGATTCCATATTGGTCATTCGCTGATGTCTTTAATAAAAAGGAAGCAGAGACATTACCCCCGCATAGACCATATGATTGCCCGATCGACCTGCTACCCGGTACTACGCCTCCCCGTGGGCGTATTTACCCATTGTCCGCTGCAGAGACCAGGTCGATGTCAGAATATATCGAGGAGAATTTAGCGAAAGGATTCATCCGGAAATCTACCTCCCCCGCGGGAGCAGGTTTCTTTTTTGTAAAAAAGAAAGACGGATCTCTCCGTCCCTGTATTGACTACAGAGGCCTAAATTTGATCACGGTGAAGAATAAGTACCCTCTTCCGCTCATTCCGGAGTTGTTTGATCGTCTTAGAGGGGCTAGAGTCTTCACTAAACTGGATCTTCGTGGAGCATACAACCTGGTTCGTATCCGTCGAGGAGATGAATGGAAGACGGCATTCAACACCCGGGATGGCCACTACGAGTATCTGGTTATGCCCTTTGGTCTCTGTAATGCTCCAGCAGTCTTTCAGGAGTTGGTCAATGACATCTTCCGGGACCTCCTCTACTCCTGCGTTGTGGTGTACCTTGACGACATCTTGGTCTTCTCTCTGGATCTCCAGTCTCACCGGAGGGATGTTCGTCAGGTTCTGCTCAGGCTCAGGCAGAATCACCTCTTCGCCAAATATGAGAAGTGCCTCTTTGAGCAGACCTCGCTTCCATTTCTGGGCTACATTATCTCTCAAACAGGTCTACGAATGGATCCGGAGAAACTGTCTGCCATCGAGAAGTGGCCCCGACCAGAGGGGTTGAAGGCCATTCAGCGGTTCCTGGGATTCGCTAACTATTACCGTCTCTTCATACCGCACTTCTCTTCCAGGACTGCTCCAATCTCAGCGCTCACCCGCAAGGATGCTAACCCCAAACAGTGGACGCCCGAAGCAGAGGAGGCCTTTCTTTCCTTGAAACAAGCCTTCTCTTCCGCTCCAGTGCTGCATCGCCCGGACGGCAACAAGCAGTTCTTCCTGGAGGTGGACGCTTCCTCTGCTGGAGCCGGAGCGGTACTTACTCAAAAATCTTCATCCGGGAAGATGGTTTCCTGTGGTTTCTTCTCCAAACTCTTCTCCTCTTCCGAGCGCAACTACTCCATAGGAGATCGAGAGTTATTGGCCATTAAGTTGGCATTGGAGGAGTGGCGTTACCTACTCGAGGGGGCTCTTCATCCGGTAATCATCTACACGGACCACAAAAATCTGTCTTACCTTCAGCATGCTCAGAGACTTAACCCTCGCCAAGCCCGGTGGTCCTTGTTTTTTGCCCGTTTTGATTTTCTTTTGCATTTTCGCCCGGCTGACAAAAACATAAAGGCGGATGCCTTGTCCCGGTCCTTCCTGGTGTCGGATCTCGAAGATGAGCCTAAACATATCATCGATCCCGCCAGAGTGATGCAGGTGGCTCCCGTGAGTCTAAATCGTCTCCCTCCTGGTAAGACGTTCGTATCAGAGACTGATCGGAAGAGAATTCTACATTGGGGTCATTCGTCTAAACTCGCTGGCCACGCTGGTCAGAAAAAGACCCTCCAACTCATTACCCGGCATTATTGGTGGCCTACCCTGCACAAAGACGTAATAGACTTTGTTTCTGCCTGTGTCTCCTGTGCCCGCAACAAAGTTCCGAGACACCTGCCTGCCGGCCGTCTTCTTCCGCTTCCTGTACCCGCTGCTCCCTGGCAACATATAGCCATGGACTTCATTACGGATCTGCCCGTCTCTGCCGGTTGTACGGTCATTTGGGTGGTCGCTGACCGCTTTTCCAAGATGGCTCACTTCATTCCTCTGCCAGGTCTTCCGTCTGCACCCGAGTTGGCTAAAGACTTTATCCGCCACATCTTCCGTCTCCATGGTTTGCCTCGTCACATTGTGTCAGATCGTGGGGTACAGTTCACCTCACGTTTCTGGAGAGCTACTTGTAAGTTACTAGACGTCACCTTGGATTTCTCCTCCGCTTACCATCCACAGTCCAATGGACAAGTTGAGCGAATAAATCAGAATCTGACCAGCTATCTCCGACACTTCGTTAATGCTCATCATTCTGATTGGGTGGAGCTCCTACCTTGGGCCGAATTCTCTTACAATAATCACGAGAGCGAATCGTCCACCAAGTCTCCGTTTTTTATAGTCTTCGGTCAGCACCCTCGAATTCCTGTCCCCCTTTCCATCTCTGTGGACAATCCAGCTGCAGATTCTCTGGTTAGAGAATTCTCCTCCATCTGGGAGAGTACCGGTCCGCACTCATTCAGTCATCTGAGCGCATGAAAAGACATGCTGACAAGAAACGTCTGGATCCTCCTCAATTCCGTCCTGGGGACAAAGTCTGGCTTTCGTCCAAATATGTTCGGCTCAAAATCCCTTCCTACAAGTTAGGTCCTCGGTTTATCGGTCCTTTTGAGGTCATCAGGCAGATCAACCCAGTGTCCTATAAATTGAAACTCCTGGCCAATTTGCGAATTCCTAACTCTTTTCATGTGTCTCTCCTCAAACCTGTGGTACTTAACTCTTTTTTCAAGTCTACAGGTACACCTCTTGCTCCAGTATCTGCTGATGATGAATTTGAGGTAGAGAACATTCTGGCCACAAAAAGGGTAGGAAGAAAGACTTATTTTTTGGTGGATTGGAGGGGGTTTGGTCCTGAGGAGAGAACCTGGGAGCCTCGGGAGAACATCCATGCCCCTCTCATCCTAGCTAAATTTCTTTCTGGCCTAAAGAGGGGGGGCCTAGAGGGGGGGGTACTGTAGCGTCGGCGTCCCGTCCCTCTGCCAGGCAGGGACGCCGTTCCCCTTACCAGCGCTCTGCGTCCTCAGCGCCCCCAGCGTCCTCGGCGCCCCCGGCGTCCTCGGCGTCCTCCTTCCGCCCTGCTGGGCCCGCGTGCTCCTTCCCTGCTGCTGGACTTAGGCGCGCGCCCGCACCCTCCCCCGCTCTTAAAGGAGCCGCGCGCATTTTCCAAATTAGTCTCCGGCCAATGCCGGAGGACTCCACCCTATATTAAGGGCTTCCTCCTTAATGGAGGTGCCCGAGCAATGTTGTTATTGCACTGTATAACTCTGCTTCAGTCCTCAGCTCCTGTTTTCCAGTTGCCTGCCTGTTACCTGTCTGTTTGCTGTCTGCCATCTGACTGCAGCCCTCCCCGGAGGTTCGGACATCACCTGCAGTGATCCCCGGCTATTACAGAGACTCTTGCCTGCTCACTTGGGAGCGATCGTCTGCCATCCGACTGCAGCTCTATCCGAAGGTTCGGACTTCATCAGCAGTGATCACCGGCTACTCTAGAGACTCTTGCCTGCTCACTTGGGAGCGATCATCTGCCATCCGACTGCAGCTTTATCCGAAGGTTCGGACATCTCCAGCAGTGATCACCGGCTACTCCAGAGACTCCTGCCTGCTCGCTTGGGAGCGATCATCTGCCATCGGACTGCAGCCTCCCAGGAGGCTCCAACATCTCAGGTCGTATAAGCCTGTATATTCTTAGACTGTCCTGGTCACTTGCCGTGACAACCTGACTACCCAGAGACTGCCCTGGTCACTTGCCGTGACAACCTGTCTACCCAGAGACTGCCCTGGTCACTTGCCGTGACAACCTGTCTACCCAGAGACTGCCCTGGTCACTTGCCGTGACAACCTGCCTACCCAGAGACTGCCCTGGTCACTTGCCGTGACAACCTGCCTACCCAGAGACTGCCCTGGTCACTTGCCGTGACAACCTGCCTACCCAGAGACTGCCCTGGTCACTTCCCGTGAATTCCTGTCCGTATTCCCCGGGCGCCACCTGCTCTCTTACAAGTATACTGTCTTGTATAATAAAGCTCAGTGGTTTCACCTACCAGACCCGTTACAGATATACATGAACATACTGTATAACAATTTTTTTTACGGGCATCATAAACAGCCTTTAAAAAAATTATGTGGGTGTTGCATCACTGACCATGGTCACCCTGGTGATATAGTGGTGGAGGATGAGGATGAGGAGAAGGACAGAAGCAAATAGCCAAAATCAGGAAGCGTATACCCATGTGTGGGTGTGAAGAGGTGCATGGGAATAGACCTCTGTAAAACAGGCACTGGATTTGAGTTTAGGTTATGCTGCTATCATTCGGTGGTGTTGAGAAGCCCTTGTTCATTTTTATAAGAGTCAGCCTGTCAGTATTTTCAGTTGACAGGCGGATGCACTTATCAGTTATAATTCCATCCGCAGCACTAAAAACCCGCTCTGACAAAACGCTAGCGGCAGGGCAGGCCAAGACCTCCAAGGCGCAGAGTGCCAGTTCATGCCATGTGTCCAACTTGGATACCCAATAATTGTAAAGCACAGAGCAATCACGGAGGATGTTGGTACAGTCAGCAAGGTACTCCCTCAGCATCTTCCCAAACTTTGCACTCCTTGTGAGAGTACCAAAATTGCATAAACATCCTCACAGTGAATGTGCCAGGAGATGAGGTACAAGGTAAACAGGCCCGCCTCCTCTCTACTTGATCGCTATCTGACACTCCTGCAATTTTGGTTTCTCTTTGTTCAGTTTTCTGTTTAATTTGTTTGACATTGTTTATTTTATTTTTTTACTTTGTTTCTTTTGTTTCCGTGCTAATGTTAGACTGACGAAGGTCCATGTGGGACCGCAACGTTTGTCTATTTTTGGATTTTCATAATAAGTTGAGTGACAAGTTTTATTTCTTTATACACCAACCAGTAATGACTGTCATCCAAAATTTTGAGAATGCGAGGGTCACGGGAAAGGCAACATAACATAAACTCAACCATGCGTGCCAGACTGCTAACAGGCAAGACTTCTGTGTCCTCATCAAGAGGCAAACTGACCATTCTTTCCTCCTCCTCCCTGTTCTCAGCCCATCCACGCTGAACAGACGGTATGACTGTTGTGCAGGTAGTACCGTCTATAGCACATGAAACTAGCTCCTGTTCTTCCTCCTTCTCCTCCTCCTCTTCCTCATTGTCACCCAATCCATGTTGGGATGAGATGAGGATGGGCTGTGTGTAATCACCCTGTATGGTTCCTTGCTCCATCTCATCATGCTCCGCTTGCAATGCATCCTCATTGATAGTGAACAGACAGCGTTTTAGAACACAGAGAAGCGGTATGGTGATGCTAATTATGGCGTCATCGCCGCTCACCATCTTGGTGGAGTCCTCAAAGTTTTGGAGGATGGTACATATGTCTGACATCCATGTCCACTCCTGAGGTCTTATGTGTGGAATCTGAACTGAATACCAATGGCCTTGTTGATGCTGGTAGTCAACAACTACCCTCTTCTGCTCACAAATCCTTCCAACATCTGCAGTGTAGAGCTCCAACACATGGGGACATCACACACCAGTCAGTAAGCCAGAAGCTGCAAATGATACTCAAGCACGGCAAGGGCGGCTGAAGCTGTAGCTGACTTTCTAAAATGGGCACACAGGCGGTGTACTTTGACAAGCAGATCCGGCAGCTCTGAGTAGGTATTAAGAAACCACTGAACCACGAGGTTAAGCACATGGGCCAGACATGATACATGTGTGAGCTCGCCTCGCCTCAGAGCCGCCACTAGGTTCCAGCCATTGTCACACATGACCATTCCTGACTGTAGGTTCAGTGGTGTCAGCCACAGATCTGCCTGCAATTTCAGAGCTGTCCACAACTCTTCAGCATTGTGCGGTTTGTCACCTAAGCATATTAGCTTCAGCACAGCCTGTTGCCGCTTAGCTGAGGCAGTGCTGCAGCACTTCCAGCTTGTGACTAATGTGGTCATTTTAGAGATGGAGGCTGAAGAGGAGGAGGAGGAGAATTAGGTGCAGGAGCTGTAGACTGTTGGGGCAACCCTGAATGACCTAGGGCCCACAAACCTTGGTGTTGGGAGGATGTGTTCCATCCCATGATCCAACTGGGTCCCGGCTTCCACTATGTTAATCCAGTGTGCCGTCAGCGAGATGTACTGTCCCTGCCCACAAACATTTATCTACGTATCCGTGATTAGGTGGACTTTCCCAGTAACTGCATTGTTGCAGGCAGGCTAATGTTGTGGAACACGTGCTTGTGTAATGCGGGGACGGCACACCAGGAGAATAAGTGGCGGGTAGGGACAGAGTACCGAAGGAAGGCAGCAGCCATCACGTTGCCGAAAGCTTCCGTCTCCACGAGCCTAAAAAGCAACATTTCAAGTGCAAGCAGTCGCAAAATGTGGGAATTTAGTAGTGTGGAAGGTGGGGCGTTGGCTGCGTGTATGTGCTTGCGATCCAAAGACTGGGGAATGGAGAACTGAACGCTGCACTGGGACAAGGACGTGGGCATGCTTGCTGATGGTGCTAGGTGAGTGTTTGCAACGACAGGTGCAGGGCAGGAGGCACCATGGACAGGGGATTGGCTTGCACGCAATAAAGCATAATAAGCAGTGGAGTCACCCGCAGACACTGCTCCTGGGCCATAGGGTTCGGCCCACAAAGTCGTGTGCTTTGCTGCCATGTGCCTAATCATGCTGGTGGTGGTCAAGCTGGTGGTTTTGCTACCCCTGCTGATGCTGGCCTGGCAGGTGGTGCAAATGGTCTTTTTGGGGATATCAGCAGAGTCTTTGGAAAACAACCAGACTCGGGAAGACCTAACATTTGTACTGGCAACTTCCGTTGTGTTGGTGTTATGAGGAACGGTTGCCCGCCTTCTGTCTGCTGCCACCACATTGCTTCTTCCTGCTTGTTGGGGTGCTATGCCTCTCTCCCCCTGTGTGCTGCTGTCCTCGCTCTGCGTGTCCTCCTGCCTGGTTGGGTCAGCTACTATATCATCCACCACCTCATCATCCACAACCGCACCCTGGTCCTCCTCCTACTTTCTGGCAATTGTGTTTCATCATCGTCCACCTCTTGTCACACTTTTTCCCACTGTTGCCTTCATGTAATCGTGGCTGCTCAAATATTTGGGCATCGCTATATGCAATCTCCTCTGGCCCTGCTTCAAGTGGACCGGGTGAGAGGCCTGAATCTATAAATGGAAAAGTGAACAGCTCTTCGGAGTGTCCAAGTGTGGGATCAGTTGTCTCCGGGCACTCGGCATGGGAGGAGGAAGGCGGATCAGGGTGAGGAATATGCGGTCCAGATTCACAGCTACTGAGACTTGACTGTGTGGAAGACATGGTGGTGGTGGTGGCAAGTGACTGGAAGCATTATCCGCTATCCAACCAACAACCTTTTGACACTGCTCTGGGTTCAATAGTGGTGTACTGCGGTCCCCTAGTAATTGGGACAGGAAGGTCGGGTGAGAAGATGTGGGTGTTTGTTGTGGCACAATTTCAGCTTGCCCACGTTCTCGGCCTCTGCATACACCGTCATCATAACCATTGCGTCCAGTTCCACTTCCCTTGTCAAGTGCCTTGCCCATTTTAAAGGAAGGACAATATTTTCCACATTCACTACAAATGGCTGAATTTAGAGTGAACTTATATGCGATCTTGTGACAGAAAACCACAGTTTTAAATAGCTGGCCTGTAGGTAACTATTTTTAACAGGAAACTGGTGTTAATAAAATTGCTAACAAACTGCAACAAAATTTTAATGGAGGCTAGAAAAGGCAAAATTGAGCATACTTATATGTGATCCGTGTGACGGACAAACCACAGTTTTAAATAGCTGTATTTTTACGCTGTAATATAGAAAGGATCTGGCTGTATTCTGCAGTGCCAACAAGCACTGGATTGCTTTTAAAGCAAAGAATCAGGATTAAGATCCAAAAAAAAATTATTCCTGGCCCCCAACACTTGGGGCTATATCTAGAAATATCTGTAAAAGCAGCAGCAGACAGAACTGGAACTCTTGCTATATGCACTGCAGTCTGCCACATATACTGCCTGCCTGCCCAGCACTGATATCCATGCAGCTGGATTAGTCCTCACGAGGACTGTTAGTTGAGAATGATATGTGTATAATATATGGTAGACCTGCACTAACTAAGAAACAAGCAAATTTCTCCCTAGCTCAGCAGCACCTCTCCCTACACTGCCTGATTCCAGAGTAGACTGTGACAAGCATGGCGGTGCCAGGTCTGATATAGACCTGATGTTTCTGTGTGGCCAGTCAATTACTGTAATGCCACAACCAACATGGCTGCGGCATTACAAAGTGTGGTAGACAATCCCTGCATGTTCATTGGCTCTGTAAAGAGAGTCAAACATGCAGGGAGGGGACCAGAGCTCCCACCGAGCAACCCTGGAAATACTCAGCGAGGTCCGAGCATCTTGAGCAGTGAGATGCTCGGGCGAGTACCGAGTAGTGGCGAGCATGCTCGCTCATCACTAGTACCAATACCTGGTTTAAAAACAACAGTATCACTGTGCCTGATTGGCCAGCAAACTTGTCTGTGACCTTAACCCCATAGAGAATCTATATGCTTTACAAGTAGTAAAAGTGCTTGAAGATGATAGTACTTATATGGTTTTAACATCTAATCCTGTTGCAGATTTTAAACGAGGTTTGGAGCTTCATCTTGAGAAGGACATAAATATGGGGCTAATAAAAGAAAACAAAATATGAAGGAATTCCTTCTAGTAAGTAACCTGGTGACCCCCAATATGTCATGCTTTCCCCAATATCCACAAAAACCTGTTTCCACCTCCATTCAGACCTATTAAAGCAGGTATAGGCTCCCTAAATGAAAACTTGGGAGCATGGGTTTGTAAAGCAGCTGAAATGCAGGCCAGTGTGCTCAGGACAAGCCTGCACTGCAGCAGCCAAAACCACCACCAGGTGGCAGCAAAAACATCCAAAGCTGTGTTAAGAATAAACAGTCATATAAGAACTACAGGTCTCAGCAAGCCCGTGGTCAGAAACCAAGCCAATAGGTCAAAACCAGATGGGAGCTGTTAGACTACTGCAGTGTAGTTCAATCTTCCCCAGAGGGAGCTAGGGAGGGACGTGAGACTGAGTACACTGAGAAGCTATACAAATCAGAAGCACAGGCACCACCAAGTAGTGGGAGCGTGGTCAGGCAAGCCGAATCAAAACCGTACAGAGGCAGAAGTACCAGAAGGAGCAGCAATACACGTAGTCAATATACCAAGCCGAGGGTCAAATAGCCAGACAGGGAACGTAGCAGCAGAGACGGATACCAAGAGACGGGGTAAGAGTCAGTCCGGGTCATACACGAGTAAACAAGTCAAAGGCAGGAGGATCACCAGGTAACAGGGGTCAGAGGCTCTAGACTGGAAGCTTGAGCTATCACTAACACTGGTAAGCCGGCTGTGATGGACTGAAATAGCCCAGCCTGCGCCAGAACGAGGCCGAGGAAATTAACCCCCGCATGACCAGTTCTGAGAGAAGACAGCAGCGCACAAACTCCGGACTGGACCATGACAGTACCCCCCTCTCAATGGTGAGCCACCGGACCCCCAGGCTTCCCTGGATGATGAGCGTGAAAGGCCCGGACCAACCGATCAGCATGGACCAAACGCGCCAG
Source organism: Oophaga sylvatica (assembly GCA_033576555.1). Taxonomy (NCBI): domain Eukaryota; kingdom Metazoa; phylum Chordata; class Amphibia; order Anura; family Dendrobatidae; genus Oophaga; species Oophaga sylvatica. Next base: position 525,132,312 of record JARQOD010000001.1, read on the forward strand.
CACCCATGACCGGTCCTTAGGACCGTACCCTTTCCAATGGACTAAGTACTGAAGTGAACGGCGGAGCATACGGGAATCCACCACCTGTTCCACCTCGTACTCTGTTTGTCCATCTACCACAACAGGCGGTGGGTGTGAGGGAGACTCACCAGAGGAAGGCACGGACGGCTTCAGAAGTGCCTTATGGAACACATTGGGGATCCGCAACGACGGAAGCAAGCGCAGGCGAAAGACCACAGGATTAATTACCTCTAAAATTTCATACGGACCAATATACTTGGGACCCAACTTAGCAGAGGGAATTCTCAGCCTTATATTCTTGGTGGATAACCATACCTTATCCCCCACCTGATAAGCTGGCCCCACAGAATGTCGTTTATCTGCAAAAAATTTATATTTGCCCTGAGCCTCCCCAATGTTTCTCTGAACCTCCCTCCAGACCTCCCCCAACCGCAGAAAGGCCGAATCAGCCCCTGGACATCCTGAATCCAGCCGGGAAAACTCACCAAAATGAGGGTGAAACCCATAGTTGCAGAAAAATGGAGAAGTACCAGTGGACTGATTGACACGATTATTGAAAGCGAATTCTGCAATAGGTATCGCAGAGCACCAATCATCCTGTCTAGACATGACAAGACACCGTAAAATCTGCTCCAAAGACTGATTGGTCCTTTCAGTCTGACCATTGGTCTCGGGATGGTAGGCTGATGAAAAGGTCAGACTGATGCCCAGCCTTTTACAAAAGCCCTCCAGAATTTTGCCACGAATTGTACCCCTCTATCAGACACCACACTGACAGGCACACCATGCAACCGGATCACATGCTCAATGAATAGTTTAGATAGAGTCTCAGCATTCGGAAGGCCCTTTAAAGGTACAAAATGTGCTTGTTTACTGAACCTATCAACAACTACCCAGATCACAGTTTTGCCATTAGAGGGAGGAAGATCGGTGACAAAATCCATGGACAGATGAGTCCATGGTCTATCCGGAATTGGCAGTGGCACCAATTCCCGGCCGGCCGGTTGCGGGAGGCTTTAGCGCGGGCACAAGTTTCACAGGAGGACACAAACCCAGTGATGTCTGACGTCAACGAGGGCCACCAGAACAGCCTAGTGATGGCTTTACGAGTGGCCGAGATTCCCGGATGCCCACTCAGAGCAGAGTCGTGGAACTCTGGAAGCACCCTTAACCGATATTGGACAGGCACAAAGAGCTTATTTTCAGGTATGGACGATGGAGCAAGAGATTGGGACTCACGAATCTCTTGTTCCAATCTCGAGGATACCACAGCCACCACCACCCCCCGCTGAAGAATAGAGGAAGGAGGTTCAGGAGGAGATACTGGATCTAAGCTACGAGACAAGGCATCAGCCTTCACATTCTTGGACCCTGGTCTGAAAGTGATGGAAAACGGAAATCGGGAAAAAAAAAGTGACCACCTTGCCTGTCTCGGAGTTAAACGTTTGGCGGACTCGATGTAAGACAGGTTCTTGTGATCTGTAATGACAGTGATACGATGAGCTGCCCCCTCAAAAAAATGCCTCCATTCTTCAAATGCCAATTTAATGGCCAACAACTCCCGGTTACCCACATCATAATTCCTCTCAGCAGAGGAAAATTTTTTTGAAAAGAAGGCACAGGGTCTTAAGTTAGTTAATGTGGTGAGCCCCTGGGACAACACAGCCCCCACTCCCACTTCAGAGGCGACCAACTCTATGATAAATGGTTTAGACAAATCAGGTTGAACCAGTACAGGGGCAGTCATGAAACTGTTTTTTAATGAAGAAAATGCCGCCACAGCTGGAGCTGACCAGTTTTTTAGATCAGCCCCGTTTCGAGTGAGATCAGTGAGGGGTTTGACCACTTGAGAAAACCTCTTGATAAATTTTCTATAGTAATTGGCGAAACCCAGAAATCGCTGAAGACCCTTGAGATCTCTGGGTTGCACCCAATCCACAATGGGCTGTACCTTCCTAGGGTCCTTCAGGTAATCAGACAGTCCCTTCCCGAATCTCAGTGCGGAGTCATTCCAAGATACCTCAGTGGACCATCGATGGAACTCGGAGCTGTACCATTCAGCTGAGTGCTTCCCTGAACCAGACCCATAATGGTGATCTTATTCAGTTCTTGAAAATCGAGGCACGGGCGTAAACCACCATCTTTTTTTTTACAAAAAAGAACCCAGCCGCCACAGGAGAGACAGATGGCCGAATATGTCCTTTACGGAGGCTTTCAGAGATATACTCCTTCATAGCAGCTCGCTCAGGGATGGAGAGATTGTACAGACGTGCTTTGGGCAATTTGGCACCGGGAACAAGATCAATGGCACAATCGAATGGGCGGTGTGGTGGCAGAACCTCAATAGATTCAGATGGAAGCTGTTAGACTACTGCAGTGTAGTGCATTCTTCCTCAGAGGGAGCTAGGGAAGGGACATGAGACTGAGTACACAGAGAAGCTATACAAATCAGAAGCACAGGCACCACCAAGTAGTGGGAGCGTGGTCATGCAAGCCGAGTCAAAACCGTACGGAGGCAGAAGTACCAGAAGGAGCAGCAATACACGTAGTCAATATACCAAGCCGAGGGTCAAATAGCCAGACAGGGAACGTAGCAGCAGAGACGGATACCAAGAGACGGGGTCAGAGTCAGTCCGGGTCATACACGAGTAAACAAGTCAAAGGCAGGAGGATCACCAGGTAACAGGGGTCAGAGGCTCTAGACTGGAAGCTTGAGCTATCACTAACACTGGTAAGCCGGCTGTGACGGACTGAAATAGCCCAGCCCGCTCCAGAACGAGGCCGAGGAAATTAACCCCCGCATGACCAGTCCTGAGAGAGGACAGCAGCGCACAAACTCCGGACTGGACCATGACAGGGTTGATGCGCATTTACAACCACTTGTACAATCCATAGGAGGGTTTATCAGAGATGCAAAAGCTGTTGTGGCGGTCTTTGATAAATTTAAATGGAGTGCTAATTTTCAATGGATTACTGTGAATGAGGAAAAACTATATCCGTCTATTCTGTTTAAGGTAGCAATTGCCGCTTTGACCCATTTTTTGAAATTTCACAGTGATTTTTCACATGAATTACAAGGGTTTCTTGTGGATTCAGTGCGTTTTTTACTGAGAACCAACTGTTTTCTGTTTGATTCTACCTTTTATATCCAGACAAGTGGTGTTAGTACAGGCCTCATTTGCAAATATTGTTATGGCATTTTGGGAAGAACTGTACATTTTCTACCCAATGAATAGAGAGATATATTGATGATATGTTAATAGTATGGAAGGGGAAGGCATCAAATACTGAGGCTTATTGATTATTTGAATAATAACTGTTCAATCTTAAATGGAGGTAAACAGTATTTTACAAGCTTCCTCTTGTCTTGCCCGCCATGTAATCAATAATATTCCAATTGGTGAGATGATTAGAACCAAGAGGAACTGTAGTGACCCGATGAAATTAGAAGAAGAACTCACAATAGTCAGTGAGAATTTAAAAAAAACGCGGTTATCCCACCTGGTGTCTGAACAGGGCTCAAAGGATAGTGAATAAGACAGATAAAAAAAAATATTGGAAAACAAAACTATTAAAAAAAACAATGGCAAAGATAATGAAAACCATATAACCTTCACAACCCTTTCAGTTCACAATATCATAAAAGAACGGAAATTGTCAGAAAATATATCCCAATTCTCAAGCAGGATCCTAAATTAGATGATCAATGAAGGTAATATAAAATTCACGGCCAGAAAAGCACCTACACTGGGAATGATTCTGTCCCCGAGTTTATATGTCAACCAAAAAAATAAAATGATTCCATCTAAAACATGGTTACATGTAAAAGGATTTCTCAAATGTGGTCACAAAATATGTTTTACATATTCCCATGTTAGAAAAACTGATACATTTAAATCTTTATCAACAAGACAAAGTTTTCCTATTACCAGCTTTATGAACTGTAACACTGAGGGGGTAGTGAATTTGGTGAAATGCTCTGCATGCTCTTTGCAGTACGTAGGTTGTACTACCAATGCAGTAAAAACGCACATCAGACGACATATCTCAGATGCTAGTGGTAATCTGAAAACTGCCATTTCATCGGTATCTAAACATTTTTCTTCAACATATGTCTTTCTTTTTGTGCTATAGCGAAAGTTAAAAAAAAAATACTTGAGAGGAGGGGATTTTTCGTCATAAAGTGTTAAATAGAGAATCATACTGGATATTAAAGATGAATACCAGAGATCCAGTTGGTCTAAATAAAAGGCAAGATCTATTACTGCAGTATATGTAATCCACTCCACGTTTTTTATTAACTATAAATTATCTTTTGCAGATCAATTAGTCACGTCCTTTTTTGTAAGCACATTGAATTGAATATTGGTGAATTAATTTCTCCCTGCTTGAATTTCATCAGTTTTGCATCTATCTTGTATCTAAAATTTCAAACGGTTAATGCTGGGTTTGTAAGTACTAGTGTGTTTTTTGTAATTTTTTGTAATATATTATTAGTTTTTTTATGAAAACTAATGTTATAGGTGCCATTTGGAGATTAATGAATAGCAGATAAACATATTTACAATAAAGAGAAAAACTGTAGAGAGAGGCAAGGAAAGGAAAAAAGAAAAGAAAAAAAGATTTTTTTTTTTTTTTCAGAATTTTTTTTATTTTTATTTTTTTAAATTAAATATTGCTTGCGTTTTTTGCCCCTACAATGGTTTTACCTGTAGTATATATTAGTTGTAAAACACAAATACTAACAATACCACGTAGTATATCTATAAAGGAAATTCTTATGACTTACTATAATTATTGTTGTTTGACTCTTTTCCTGATAGTAAGAAACCGTTTATATATTTGTATTAAAAATGTATGTTTTCTCAGGGGAAATATACATCCTGAAGGTGGACTGATCGGCATAAGCTTAATTACTTGCACATGTGCACATGTGTGGAGTGTTTCCCTTTCACATTGAATGGACATACTATTTATTCTGAGATTGCAAGATGCCAGATAATAACTTGAAAAAGGCATCTGCTGGAACGCGTAGTTTTGATGGGGGGGTGAGGGGTTAATTTTTTTCTATATGTAACATTATTGGATTCATTAAATATTGAGAAGTTCTTTGCAAAAACGTCTACTACTGTTACTTCTACGCTAGCTGGATATCTCCTTTTTTGTTTGGATACAGCTGTGCTTAGTCTGGATGAACTACTTCCGTGCTGAAGCGTCTGAAACAGCCGTCTAAGTAGTGAGCTGAAATTATCTATATTTTCTCTCATAGAGAATCTATGGGGTATTGTCGAGAGGAAGATGAGAGACACCAGACCCAACAATGCAGATTAGCTGAAGGCTACTATCAAAGCAACCTGGGCTTCCATAACACCTCAGCAATACCACAGGCTGATCGCCTCCATGCCACGCCGCATTGATGCAGTAATTGATGGAAAAGGAGCCCCGACTGAGTATTGAGTGCATTTACTGAACATACATTTCAGTAGGCCAGCATTTCGGATTTTAAAATAATTTTTTCAAGCTGGTGTTATAAAGTATTTTAATTTACTGAGATAATGACTTTTGGGTTTTCACTGGCTGTAAGCCATAATCATCAACATTAAAAGAAATAAACACTTGAAATAGATCACTCTGTGTGTAATGACGCTATATAATATATGAGTTTCACTTTTGTGTATTGAAGAGCTGAAATAAATTAACTTTTTGATGATATTCTAATTTTGTGAGATGCACCTGTAAGATCTTAACCATCAATCTCACACCCTGAAGGCCTTCAGATTAATTCACTGTATTGTTATTCTCACTTGCTACTCCGGCCATGGCTATTCCCTGCTCAGCTAAAATGGCACCAATGCCTAAACTGCCAACTGGCTTGCAGGAAGTCACTAAACAACCTTGGGGAAACTCATCAGAAGACCGCAAGGTAGAACCTAGTAGTCGAATTATACACTGTCATGTTCACTTTACAGACCATGTGAGTGCAATAACCAGCTCGTCAGATCACCTCTGTATACTTCGGTAGATCCCCTTTAATGCTGTAGTCTCTGTAAGTCTCTAGTGATTCAGCGAGCTGAGTCTGATCCTTACTGGGGCATTCAAGTGCCAGTACCTACCTGTTGGAGTTTGGCGCCAAACTAATTGTATGTACGTGCTCTCACCGTAATCCTTGCGGTGGCCTGAGCTTGGGATTTACCTTCCTGTGTTTGGTCGTTCTGTCATTTCAGAGATGAGCCCGACCAGATGACGACTGTTTGAACAAAGAATGACGAGTTTCTAACCAGTGCGTGGTGTTATGTTTCGGTAGCTGAGGAGTGCAGGCAAAAAAAAAGGCAATACACCAGAGCAGTTGGAATCTATGAGATTGCAGTACCCTGACTAACCATAACAACTAGAGGTAGCCGTGGAGCGTTCCTACGTTGGTCCTAGACGCCTCGTCACAGCCTGAGAAACTAACTACACCTAAAGATAGATATAGGAAAGCTATCTGCCCCGGAGCAGAACCCCAAAGATAATAGAAAGCCCCAAACATGTAATGGCGGTTAGACAAGAAGAAATACTGACACAGACAGAAAATAGTATGAGCAAACGTTGGGACCCACACTAACTAAATAGAAAAGGATAGGAAGGGTACTTACTGCAATCCCAGAAAACCCTGAAAAGCACCAACTCTACTAATTTCAAAAACACCTGAGATCACACGACCTCTACCACCTAAATTAGTTCTCTGGTGTAACAAAATCAAAACAGCAGCCACTGAAAAAACTGAAAAAAGCAAAAGTACAAACATCAGTGGCTGAACTAAACTGAGAGGGCAAAAGCCCCCGGAGGGGACCCTGAAGGCCCCCACAGAAGTGCAGGACAAAATGCAAAAATCAAACACAAAAACAAAAAGAAGAAAATGTCTTATCTGTTAGCAGGAGATGCAGACACGACACAGCAGGCTACAAGGGAAACAGGAATCAAGGATAGAGACCAGAACAATTGATCACCGGCAACCCTGATGGGAAGGTGACTCCCTTATATAAGACCAGTCAGTAACACCTGATTCCCAATCCTCACAATCTTCACAATCTTCACTGGACAGACCAGTACCGCTTGTAACCACCAGAGGGAGCCTCTGCTCAGAACTCATCTCAAGCCCATTCACAACAGTACCCCCCCTTGAGGAGGGGTCACCGAACCCTCATTTGAGCAACCAGGTCGGTCAGGATGAGTTCTATGGTATGCACGGATGAGTCTCCTAGCATGGATGTCTGAAGCAAACACCCAAGAATTGTCTTCCTGACCATAACCTCTCCACTTAACCAAATACTGGAGTTTCCGTCTAGAAAAACGAGAATCTAATATTTTCTCAACCACATACTCCAGATTGCCCTCAACCAAAACAGGGTCAGGAGGCACAGCAGCAGGAACCACTGGCTCAACAAACCTCTTCAACAAGGACTTGTGGAACACGTTATGGATCTTAAATGTCCCTGGAAGAAGCAAACGAAAAGAAACAGGATTAAGAATCTCCATGATCTTATAAGGTCCAATGAACCTAGGCTTAAATTTAGGAGATGCTACTCTGATAGGAATATTTTTTTGAGGACAACCAGACCAAGTCCCCTACTTTAAACCGAGGACCATCAGTCCTATGCCGGTTAGCAAACCGCTGGGCCCTCTCCTGAGAGAGGGACAACCTCTCCACTACCTGGTCCCAAATCTGTTGCATACGCTCCACAACAGAGTCAACACCTGGTCAGACAGAAGCCTCCGTCTGTCCTGAAGAAAATCGAGGGTGAAACCCAGAATTACAGAAAAACGGAGACATCAAAGTGGCAGAGCTAGCCCTATTATTAAGAGCAAACTCAGCCAAAGGCAAAAAAGAGACCCAGTCATCCTGATCAGCAGACACAAAGCATCTTAGATAAGTCTCCAATGTCTGGTTTGTTCTCTCAGTTTGACCATTGGTCTGAGGATGAAATGCCGAGGAGAAAGACAATTGAACACCCAGTTTAGAACAAAAAGTCCTCCAAAATCTGGAAACAAACTAGACTCCTCTGTCAGACACTATGTTCTCAGGAATGCCGTGTAAACGAACCACGTGCTGAAGGAACAACGGCACCAATTCAGAGGAGGAAGGCAACTTAGGTAATGGCACAAGATGTATCATCTTGGAAAACCTATCACAAATCACCCAGATGGCGGTCATTCTCTGAGAAACAGGAAGGTCGGAAATGAAATCCATAGAGATATGGGTCCATGGTCTCTTGGGCACAGGCAATGGCATTAACAAACCACTAGAGCGAGAGCAAGGCTTGGAGCGAGAGCAAGTCCCGCAGGACTGCACAAATTCCCTGACATCACGAGACAAGGTAGGCCACCAAAAGGACCGACCAACCAAGTCTCTAGTACCAAAAATTCCGGGATGCCCAGCCAACGCGGAACAATGAATCTCAGACATCACACTCTTTTTCCACTGGTCCGGGACAAACAATTTTCCAACAGGGCAGCGCTCGGGCCTATCCTCCTGACACCCCTCCAGAGCAAGTCTCAAATTAGGTGAGATGGCGGAAAGAACTACACCCTCTTTCAAAATAACAGAAGGATCAGATAACTCAGGAGAGTCCGCAAGGAAGCTCCTCGAGAGGGCATCCGCCTTAGCATTCTTAGTGCCAGGAAGAAAGGAAACCACAAAATTAAAACGTGTGAAAAACAAGGCCCACCTGGCCTGTCTAGGATTGAGTCGCTTGGCAGATTCCAGATAAACCAGATTCTTATGGTCAGTAAGGACCACCACCTGATGTTTGGCTCCTCCAGCCAATGTCTCCACTCTTCAAAAGCCCACTTCATGGCCAATAACTCCCGATTACCCACGTCATAATTACGTTCAGTAGGAGAAAATTTTCGAGAGAAAAAGGCACAAGGGTTACTTTTAGAGGTCTCTGGATCTTTTTGGGACAAAACGGCACCTGCCCCAATTTCAGAGGCATCAACCTCCACCTGAAATGGCAGAGAAACATCAGGCTGCCGTAGAACAGGAGCAGAAGTGAATCTCTGCTTAAGTTCCTGAAATGCAGAGACTGCCTCAGGAGGCCAATTCACCACATCAGAACCCTTTTTGGTCAAATCAGTTAATGGTTTAACAATAACCGAGAAATTACCAATAAATTTACGATAAAAATTGGCAAAACCCAAAAATCTTTGAAGAGCCTTTAATGAAGTAGGTTGGACCCAATCACAGATGGCCTGAACCTTGACCGGGTCCATTTCAATAACAGATGGGGACAAAATGAATCCCAGAAATGAGATCCTCTGTACGCCAAAAAGACACTTTGATCCCTTCACATACAGAACATTCTCTCTCAAAATCTGGAATACAGTTCGAACATGTTTCACATGAGAGTCCCAGTCATTAGAAAAAATCAAGATATCATCCAAATAAACAATCAGAAATTTATCCACAAAATCCCTGAAAATGTCATTCATGAAGGACTGGAAGACAGAAGGAGCATTAGTGAGCCCAAAGGGCATCACAAGGTACTCAAAATGCCCCTCCGGGGTATTGAATGCCGTCTTCCATTCATCCCCGTGCTTAATGCGAATAAGGTTATATGTCCCCTGAGGTCAAGCTTGGTAAACCAAGTAGCGTTTTTCACCCTGGAAAACAGGTCAGAAATCAAGGGTAACGGGTATTGATATTTCACAGTAATATTGTTCAAAAGACGATAATCAATACACGACCTTAATGAACCATCCTTTTTGGCCACAAAGAAAAAACCGGCACCTAAGGGTGAAGAGGATGGTCTGATATGACCCTTCTCCAATGACTCCTTGATATAAGACCGCATAGCGTCATGTTCAGGTACAGACAAGTTAAAAAGGCGATCTTTAGGGAATTTACTACCAGGCACTAATTCAATAGCGCAGTCATAGCTCCTATGGGGAGGCAAGGATGCAGATTTACTTTCGCTAAATACATCAGAAAAATCAATCAAAAAGTCAGGAACATCCTGAGCCTGGGGGGAGGCAGAAAAAACAGGAGTGTTGGTATTAACACATTGGCAGCCCCAACTGGTTACAGACACAGATTTCCAATCCAAAACAGGATTATGAGAATGTAACCAAGGGAAACCCAGTACGATAATATCATGCAGATTATACAGAAACAAAAATTTGCAGCACTCTTGATGATCAGGTTCAACCCTCATTATCACCTGAGTAGAGAACTGAGGTTTATTCTCAGCCAAAGGGGTAGAATCGATCCCCAGTAGGGGAATAGACTTCTGTAGGGGTATCAAGGGAAACCCACAACATTTAGCAAATCATAATCCATCAGGTTAATAGCTGCTCCAGAATCAACGAAAGCCTGAGCAGAAAATGAGGACAGAGAGCATATCAGAGTGACAGTTAATAAAAACTTAGTCTGAACACTACCCAAGACAACTGAGCGTGCAAAACGTCTTCCCCGCTTAGGGCAGACTGAAATAGCATGAGAGGCATCACCACAGTAGAAACATAACCCATTGCGCTTTCGAAACTCATGACGCTGTGCCCCAGACACCACTCTATCACACTGCATGGATTCAGAAGCAGGTTCACAAGGCAACACTATACCACGCATACTTCTCCGCTCACACAAACGTCTGTCAATTTGAATCGCTAATGACATAGAATCATTGAGACCAGAGGGGACAGGGAATCCCACCATAACATCCTTTACATTATCTGATAGACCCTTCCGAAAAAGGGCCGCCAAAGCGTCGTCATTCCACTTGGTCAGGACTGCCCACCTACGGAATCTCTGACAGTATAACTCAGCGTCATCAAGCCCCTGATTTAATGCCAACAAGGCTTTTTCAGCTTGATCATTGACATTAGGCTCATCGTACAATAACCCCAAAGCCTGAAAAAATGCATCAACATCACTCAAAACAGGATCCCCAGGTGTCAGGGAAAAAGCCCAATCCTGAGGATCGCCGCGCAGGAGAGAGATGACAATTTGAACCTGCTGCGCTGCGTTCCCTGAGGACTTAGATTTTAAGGCAAAAAACAATTTACAATTATTTTTGAAATTCTGAAACTTAGCTCGATCCCCTAAAAACAAATCTGGCATGGGAATCCTAGGTTCCACAACAGGCAACCTAGCAAGATATGCAGCCATACTCTGAACCTCAGTGGCAAGCTGATCCACACGGCCAGACAACTGTGCAAACTCCATTGAGAGAAAAAATCCTCCCCAGCACCCAGAGATACAGAGGGGAAAAAAAAAAAAAAATGCAACAAACAGAAAAATATCTCTGACAACTCTGACAACCGTTTTTTCTTTCACAAATTTTTTCCCTTCTGTGAGTGCCATACAATTTTAAATTTTGGGCCGGTGATACTGTTATGTTTCGGTAGCTGAGGAGTGCAGGCAAAAAAAAGGCAATACACCAGAGCGGTTGGAATCTATGAGATTGCAGTACCCTGACTAACCACAACAACTAGAGGTAGCCGTGGAGCGTTCCTACGTTGGTCCTAGACGCCTCGTCACAGCCTGAGAAACTAACTACACCTAAAGATAGATATAGGAAAGCTATCTGCCCCGGAGCAGAACCCCATAGATAATAGAAAGCCCCCAAACATGTAATGGCGGTTAGACAAGAAGAAATACTGACACAGACAGAAAATAGTATGAGCAAACGTTGGGGCCCACACTAACTAAATAGAAAAGGATAGGAAGGGTACTTACTGCAATCCCAGAAAACCCTGAAAAGCACCAACTCTACTAATTTCAAAAACACCTGAGATCACACGACCTCTACCACCTAAATTAGTTCTCTGGTGTAACAAAATCAAAACAGCAGCCACTGAAAAAACTGAAAAAAGCAAAAGTACAAACATCAGTGGCTGAACTAAACTGAGAGGGCAAAAGCCCCCGGAGGGGACCCTGAAGGCCCCCACAGAAGTGCAGGACAAAATGCAAAAATCAAACACAAAAACAAAAAGAAGAAAATGTCTTATCTGTTAGCAGGAGATGCAGACACGACACAGCAGGCTACAAGGGAAACAGGAATCAAGGATAGAGACCAGAACAATTGATCACCGGCAACCCTGATGGGAAGGTGACTCCCTTATATAAGACCAGTCAGTAACACCTGATTCCCAATCCTCACAATCTTCACAATCTTCACTGGACAGACCAGTACCGCTTGTAACCACCAGAGGGAGCCTCTGCTCAGAACTCATCTCAATCCCATTCACAACAGCGTGGTATCACAGCTGACTTGCTGGAGGACCCTCCGGGTGTGTCACGGACAGGGGTGGATTAAGGTAGCCAGGGCCCCGGGCTGTTCAGACTTTGTGGCCCCTCGGTCATGTGACGGGGTCATGTGACAAGGTCAAGAGACGGGGTCAAGCGACATCATATATCACTGTCCACAGTCCCACTGCTCTATCTTGGAAAAACTCCACTTCTCACCTATCACACATTAACAGTTTCCATGACCAGATTACATATATAGCCAGCAGCTTTTGCTTTGGCCAAAAGATTTTTTAAGCTGCCACTATAACACAGTAGACACTTTTGGCCGGGCCCTACTCTACTGTAACCTATTAAATATTTGTTAAAATATGCTATACAATTTAGGTATATTTTTATTTATTTTCACATTTTTAAAATGACCAATAACACCACATACAAGGGACAAATACCACCAGACCACATATTACCACCACAGTGATTGAATATCACATACAAGGAACAAATACCACAACACCATGAACATAGCACATATTACCACCACAAAGTGACCAAATAGTACATACAAGGGTCAAATACCACAGCACCATGTTCAAACCACATATTACCACCACATAGTGACTGAATACTACAATACTGATCAGTAATAAAAAAAAAAAACACAATATTATCACCATAAGTGCCATTATACACAGGAGATCTGTACTTAGTATGCAGTGCCTGTGTACAGGTAATACAGCGATCCCTGGTGACATTGTACACAGGACTTATGTATGTAGTATACAGTGTATAGTGTCAGTGTATAGGTAACACACTCACCATTGACGTCTCTAGGTGAAGTCCTTCATCTTTGTTTTTCATCTTTCATCCAGCACAGACCGCCATCACTTCTTCCAGCCAGGGCTCGTCTCTGCAGGAAATAACACAGTTTTCTCGAGCTCCGCTTACAGAACACACTACTTAATTTTTCCCAACTTCTACAGTACAGTCATGGCCAAAAGTTTTGAGAATGACACAAATATTATATTTTCACATGATCTGCTGCCCTCTGGTTTTTATGTGTGTTTGACAGATGTTTTTATCACAGACAGAAATATAATAATTGCAAACATATGAGTAACAAAAGCTTATATTGACAGTTAGAATGAGTTAATGCAGCAAGTCAATATTTGCAGTGTTGACCCTTCTTCTTCAGGACCTCTGCAATTCTCCCTGGCATGCTCTCAATCAACTTCTGGACCAAATCCTGACTGATAGCAGTCCATTCTTGCACAATCAATGCTTTCATTTTGTCAGAAGTTTTGAGGTTTTTGTTTGTCCACCCGTCTCTTGATGATTGACCACAATTCTCAATGGGATTACGATCTGGGGAGTTTCCAGGCCATCGACCCAAAATCTCTATGTTTTGTTCCCTGAGCCATTTAGTTATCACCTTTGCTTTATGGCAAGGTGCTCCATCATGCTGGAAAAGGCATTGTTGATCGTCAAACTGCTCTTGGAGGGTTGGGAGAAGTTGCTCTTGGAGGACATTCTGGTACCATTCTTTATTCATGGCTGTGTTTTTAGGCAAGACTGTGACAGAGCCGATTCCCTTGGCTGAGAAGCAACCCCACACATGAATGGTTTCAGGATGCTTAACAGTTGGCATGAGACAAACTGGTGGTAGCGCTCACCTTGTCTTCTCCGAATGAGGCGTTTTCCTGATGTCCCAAACAATCGAAAAGGGGATTCATCAGAGAAAATAGCTTTACCCCAGTCCTCAGCAGTCCACTGCCTGTACCTTTTGCAGAATATCAGTCTGTCCATGATGTTTTTTCTGGAGAGAAGTGGCTTCTTTGCTGCCCTCCTTGAGACCAGGCCTTGATCCAAGAGTCTCCGCCTCACAGTGCGTGCAGATGCACTCACACCTGCCTGCTGCCATTCCTGAGCAAGCTCTGCACTGCTGGTAGCCCGATCCCGCAGCTGAAACACTTTTAAGAGACGGTCCTGGCGCTTGCTGGTCTTTCTTGGGCGCCCTGAAGCCTTTTTGGCAACAATGGAACCTCTCTCCTTGAAGTTCTTGATGATGCGATAGATTGTTGACTGAGGTGCAATCTTTCTAGCTGCGATACTCTTCCCTGTTAGGCCATTTTTGTGCATTGCAATGATGACTTCACGTGTTTCTTTAGAGATAATCATGGTTAACAGAAGAGAAACAATGATGCCAAGCACCAGCCTCCTTTTAAAGTGTCCAGTGGTGTCATTCTTACTTAATCATGACAGATTGATCTCCAGCCATGTCCTCATCAACACCCACACCTGTGATAATGGAGCAATCACTGAAAAGAGGTTAGCTGGTCCTTTTAAGGCAGGGCTGCAATGATGTTGAAATGTGTTTTGGGGGATAAAGTTCATTTTCTAGCCAAATATTGACTTTGCAAGTAATTGCTGTTAAGCTGATCACTCTTTATAACATTCTGGAATATATGCAAATTGCCATTAGAAAAAGTGAAGCAGTAGACTTTGTAAAAATTAATATTTGTGTCATTCTCAAAACTTTTGGCCATGACTGTACACTACATGAAGAAAAAAAGGCGACATAGTGTCACTCTACACAGTAACAGGACCGCCCCCACATTTAAAACAGTATACTCAAAAAATAAAAAAAATACATTACTGCAGTAATAATATCCCTTAATTAGCTCCTATGGTAATAATATTCCCCATCCTGACCCCCGTGTGTCTCATTCCTGGCTTCACCCATATGTTCTCCCATCCTGCTCTCATGAATATCCATTCTGCCCCATATGATCTCCCCATCCTACCCCATCTGTCTCCATCGTATCCATCCTGCCCTATGATCCTGCGCGATCTGTCTCCAACCCTGCCCCATCTGTCTCCAATCCTGCCCCCATGTCTCCAATCATACCCCGTATCTCCATTCTGTCCCGTGTCTCCAATCATGCCCGTATCTCCATTCTGCCCCCTAAGTCTCCAATCATGCCCCCATGTTTGCAATCCTGCTCCGTGTCTCCATTCTGCCCCATCTGTCTCCAATCCTACCTCATCTGTCTCCAATCCTGCCCCATCTGGCTCCAATCCTGCCCCATCTGTCTCCAGTCAAGCCCCCATGTCTTTCATCCTGTCCCCTGTGTCTCCAATCATGCCCCCATGTCTGCAATACTGCCCTGTGTCTCCAATCATGCCCCCTGTATCTCCATTCTGCCCCATCTGTCTTCAATTCTGCCCCATCTGTCTCCAATCCTGCCCTCAGTGTCTCCAGTCATGCCCCCAGTGTCTCCAATCATGCCCGTATCTCCATTCTGCCCCATGTCTCGCATTCTGCTCCCATGTCCAGAATTCTGCCCCCATGTCAAGCATTCTGCCCCATGTCCAGCATTCTGCCCCGTGTCCAGCATTCTGCCCCGTGTCTCAGTCTGCCCCATGTCCAGCATTCTGCCCCTCCGTGTCCAGCATTCTGCCCCCATGTCCAGCATTCTGTCCCCCATGTCCAGCATTCTGCCCCTGTGTCCAGAATTCTGCCCCATGTCTCAGTCTGCCCCCATATCCAGCATTCTGCCCCATGTCTCTCAGTCTGCCCCATGTCCAGCATTCTTTCCCCGTGTCCAGCATTCTGCCCTCCGTGTCCATCATTCTGCCCCTCGTGTCCAGCATTCTGCCCCCGTGTCTAGCATTCTGCCCCATGTCTCTCAGTCTGCCCCAATGTCCAGCATTCTGCCCCATGTCTCAGTCTTCCCCATGTCAAGCATTCTGCCCCTGTGTCTCACAGTCTGCCCCTGTGTCCAGCATTCTGCCCCATGTCTCTCAGTCTGCCCCCATGTCCAGCATTCATGTCCCCATGTCTCACAGTCCGCCCCCCGTGTCCAGGCAGCATTGTCCCCCAAGTCTCACAGGCTGCCCGGTGCCAGGCCCTTCGGATCGCCGCTCAATAAAAAAGCAAACAAAAAAAAACATGTTCTTCTTACCTTGCCGTGCTCCAGCGGCGAAGTTCCCTCCCAGCAGCTGAAGCGCGCACTTGCCGGCGACTGACAATGACATCAGACGCCAGTGACGTGAGCGCTGTGGCTGACGTCAGCTGCCAGCCTACATTGACTGGTGGCTGTTAACTATTGACGTGCGGGCCCGCACATCAATAGCGTTAAACTGCCACAGCGCGCCTCCGCTAAGGGCCCGATTTAGCCTGCCGGCTGCCGGTAGGGGCCCGGTGAGCAGAAGAGACGGGGTCCGATGCGGGCCTCCTCTGCCCACCGGGCCCCATATGCCAGTTAGGGCAGTAATGCCATGATGGCAGCCCTGTGGGCCCCCTCACACCACTGGGCCCTGGGCTACCGCCCAGATTGACCCCCTGGTAATCCGCCCCTGGTCACGGATGTTGGATTCTGGGGATTTCGGCTCCGTTGATGGTGCTTAGCAGATATGTCATACTCTTGAACTCCCCGACCAGCCCGCCCATACCGCATCCTTTAGATAGGAAGATTTAACAGAACTGTTCAAGACTTTGTATACTTTTTCTTGCTTAATATTGCCCAGTGGACTGATATGCTGGGGCACTGCAACTATGTTCTACCTTATGTATGTAAGTTCCTTTGTTCTAGCTTAGTCCTTTGCTGATGATAAGGAGGGTGGACGAGGTGGCCGAGAGGAGGGAATGAGGGGGACTACTTGGCCTGCCTTGAACTTGACTACATATGGCTATACTTCTCTGGTTCTGGGTATCTGTTTTCTTTCTTATATTGGTTCTTCTTAATTTTTTCATGTTTGCTACCTGGGTATACAATAGTACTGATAATGACTTTTAACCCCTTTTCAACATCGGTCGTACATTTACACTGATGTCGGACTCCCTTCTTTTGATGTGCGCTCTGGCGCTGAGCCCACTCCTTTCCAATGGAGACTATTGAAGCATGGAAAAAGTTAAAAAAAATATATGTTTTTAAAAATATAAAAAAAAAAAAAAAAATTATAAAAGTTCAAATCACCCCCCTTTTCGCCCTATTCAAAATAAAACAATAAAAAAAATCAAACATAAGCACATTTGGTATCACCGCATTCAGAATCACCTGATCTATCAATAAAAAAAATGATTAACCTGATCGCTAAACGGCATAGCGAGAAAAAAAGTCAAAATGCCAGAATTGTGTTTTTTTGTTGCCGCGACATTGCATTAAAATGCAATAACGGGCGGTCAAAAGATCGTATTTGCACCAAAATGGTATCATTAAAAATGGCAGCTCGGCGCGCAAAAAATAATCCCTAACCCAACTTGAGATCACGAAAACCCGAGACGGGTGTCGGAAAATGACTCAATTTTTTTTTTAACAAAGTTTGGAATTTTTTTCACCACTTAGATAAAAAAGAACCTATACATGTCTGGTGTCTATGAACTTAGACTGAAGAAATTTTAGAGAAAATATGCCGGTGGGGTTAATGAATCAAAAAGGACTAAGAAGAAAAAAACCTTTTGTAGTTTAGAGATAAATGAGATAAAATATAACTTTTAATAAATATCCTTAAAACAAACAACAATCACCGTGCAAGCAACCGTGCTGGCTCAGTTCACCCTGCACAAAAAAAACCCTAATATCAATGTTTGCCTAACAGCAGAGGTTGGCACCCTAAACATGTGAACGAGTAATGGCACCCCCGCTCCTCGATGGCTGTCCCTGAAACTCCTGGATGCCCCTATGATGGTGATTCATGTATACACCCAATTATATACGTATAGGATGAAGGAGAAAAAGGGAAGTCTTTATTGAGGACTAGTGGCAAAGGCAGATGACAGATAAAGGTATGTGGTTCAAAACGGTGAACAATGTCACATTGATAAAGTGACATGTGAATAAAAGAATGTATGGTACCTGGCCATGCTGTTCCCTGCTGATATAAGTCCTGCCTGTCAGTGGAGGTTGGTGCCCCTGCTCAATGACGGCTGATCCTAGGAGACCCTTATGATCAAAAGATTGGCCCGCAGGATAGCTTCAGAAACAAATGATATAGGCAAGACATATGTCATATATAACCAAGAATAGATGAATGTTCAAAGGCACACAAAAATGTCATGAGTCATCATAATAACAGCAAGCTAAAAAGGTACTTATGATTTAGATCCTTTCAGAAACCTCTATGCGTTTCACCATTATGGATCATCAGGAGATTGGATGTATTGATGCTGCATGGTGACCATCTGTGTTCCCTCTTATATACATGTCCCAGCTCCTGTCAACAATCACTAAAGGTGTTGATCAGCACATCCCACAATTGGGCTTCTACATTGACAACCCCATTCTACAAAAAGATGGCGTTAATCCCCCAGAGTTATTAAATGTGGTGCCAGCTGATAGAGTGCATGCACTGGTAAGCAGTGAGATCATCTATATGTGCCTCCAGAGGGGGTAAACCGGAAGTGCGTCATTCACCTTAACCACGTGCGTTCCACATGGAGTACATCAATGGTTCCTGTGTCCGGAGTAGTTGCCATTGCGCATGTCTGGATGGCATAAGGCACTCACCTAGAGTATTTAGGGGCTGGGCACCAGAAGTTTGTCATCAGCTGCACCTCATTACTCTCCACTCTGGAACGCAAGCTGCGTTATTGATATGCGATGTCATAGAGAATGCAGCCATAAGTCATATACTGGTGCCGCCCACTATCCTTTCCTGATCTGGACATTGCCTATACATCAGAGCACCCATGGATCAGTAAGCAAAGGGTACAATGCGAAAAACCCAAAACCATAAGTCAATGGATTTTTGATAATGGTGTATGTAAGGGGGAGAAATACGATTACAGCCTTGCTCTGCTCCCAATGTTCCTTAATGTATAAATGTTCCTTAAAGGGAGTCTGTCACCCCATTTTTCGAGTATATGGGCCCCGTCACACCTAGCGACACACCAGCAATCCCGACAAAGATATGCACTTGTCAGGATCGCTGGTGTGTCGCTACATGATCGCTGCTGAGCTGCCAAACAGGCAGCTCAGGCAGCGATTAGGACAGCGACACTGCGGGTAATGTCGCCTAGTTACCCGCAGTGTATGTTGGATAGCAGCCCGCTGGTGCAAGGAGCTGGTAACCAAGGTACACATCGGGTTTCTGGAAACCCGATGTGTACCTTGGTTACCAGCTGATTGCTGGTCTCCTGCCTGCCACACGCAGAGATGCATGCTGGTCAGCAGGAGACCAACGATCAAAAAAATGTCCAGGACATTCAGCGGCGATCAGCGATACCCAGCAGGGGGGCTGATCGTCGCTGAATGTCACACACAGTGATATCGCTGGGGATATCGCTGTTGCGTCACAAAACTAGTGACTCAGCAGCGATCTCGCTAGCGAGATCGCTGTGTGTGACGGGGGCTTAAGATGCGGCCACCTTAATCAGGGGCTTAACTACAGCATTCTGTAATGCGGTAGATAAGCCCCCAATGTCACCTGAAAGAGAAGAAAAATGAGTTATATTATACTCACCCAGGGGCGGTCTGGGGTCCGGTCCAGTCCGATGGGAGTCGCGGTCCGGTCTGGCGCCTCCCATCTTGAAGCGAAGACGTCCTCTTCTTTGCTTCTCGTCGCGGCTCCTGCGCAGGCGCACTGCTGTGCCCTATTGAGGGCAGAGTAAAGTACTGCAGTGCGCAGGCACCGGACCTCGCTGACCTTTCCCGGCACCTGCACAATGCAGAACTATGCTCTGCCCTCCTGCAGTACTCTGCTCTGTGCCTGCGCAGTAGCCACAATGGGAAGCAAAGAAGAGGACGTCTTTGCTACAAGATGGGAGGCGCCGGACCGGACCACGACACCCATTGGACCGGACCGGACGCTGGACCGCCCCTGGGTGAGTATAATATAACTCGTTTTTCTTCTATTTCAGGTGACATCAGGGGCTTATCTACAGCATCACAGAATGCTGTAGATAAGCCCTTGATGGCGGTGGCCGCAGCTTATACTCGAAAAATGGGGCAACAGACTCCCTTTAATGTATAGTATGTTTCGAATGTGTTCAATATTGTTTTATTGTTCTTAACATTCGGTGGTATTGCTACATGTTTTACCCTGCATAGTTAATGGTATTGCCACACTTTCTTGTGTTACCATTTTTGTACGTTGAAATATAACTGTATTTTATGTTTAGCGACTAGGTAAAGTTCTTAGTACTTGAGTGTTAGTGAGGTTTGGGTAAGTGTAATTCTAGTCGGGGGCCACTAGGTGGGGGCAGACTAGTAAGCCGTATTAATGTAGGTTTTAGTCGGTTAACAAGAGGTTAACATAGGAGGGGCTTTCGAGTGTTAAGCTATGAGTGATAGGAAAGTTGGGTCAGACGGGGCCAGACGCTCTTAGTGTCCACACGGGCTCTAGGCCCCGGACATCCTGACAGGTGCAAAAGCCGAAACGCGCGTCGGGGTGGACGCCATGTGGATTAAGGAGCCGGTTTCTATGTAAGCTTTTGCCTTTAGGATATATCTATTTTGTCCATTGCTTCTATGTTGGCACAAGCATTATTTTTTGTGTAAACACATTCTCCCTTCTACAAATATCTTGGCATATAAATAGTGGTGACTTACAGTTAGGTCCATAAATATTTGGACAGAGACAACATTTATCTAATTTTGGTTCTAGACATTACCACAATGAATTTGAAACAAAACAAATCAGATGCAGTTGAAGTTCAGACTTTCAGCTTTCATTTGAGGGCATCCACATTATAATTGGATGAAGGGTTTAGGAGTTTCAGCTCCTTAACATGTGCAACCCTGTTTTTAAAGGGACCAAAAGTAATTGGACAATTGACTCCAAGGCTATTTCATGGACAGGTGTGGGCAATCCCTTCATTATATCATTCTCAATTAAGCAGATAAAAGGGCTGGTGTTGATTTGAGGTGTGGTGTTTGCATTTGGAAGGTTTAGCTGTGAAGGAAACATGTGGTCAAAGGAGCTCTCCATGCAGGTGAAACAAGCCATCCTTAAGCTGCAAAAACCGAAAAAACCCATCCGAGAAATTGCTACAACATTAGGAGTGGCAAAATCTACAGTTTGGTCCATCCTGAGAAAGAAAGAAAGCACTGGTGAACTCATCAATGCAAAAAGACCTGGGCGCCCACGGAAGACAACAGTGGTGGATGATCGCAGAATACTCTCCATGGTGAAGAGAAACCCCTTCACAACAGCCAACCAAGTGAACAACACTCTCCAGGAGGTAGGCGTATCAATATCCAAATCTACCATAAAGAGAAGACTGCATGAAATTAAATACAGAGGATTCACTGCACGGTGCAAGCCACTCATAAGAATCAAGAATAAAAAGGCTAGGCTGGACTTTGCTAAAAAACATCTAAAAAAGCCAGCACAGTTCTGGAAGAACATTCTTTGGACAGATGAAACCAAGATCAACCTCTACTAGAATGATGGAAAGAGAAAAGTATGGCGAAGGCGTGGTACAGCTCATGATCCAAAGCATACCACATCATCTGTAAAACACTGCGGAGGCAGTGTGATGGCTTGGGCATGCATGGCTGCCAGTGGCACTGGGTCACTAGTGTTTATTGATGATGTGACAGGACAGAAGCAGCCGAATGAATTCTGAGGTATTCAGAGCCATACTGTGTGCTCAGATCCAGCCAAATGCAGCCAAACTGATTGGTCGTCGTTTCATACTACAGATGGACAATGACCCAAAACATAAAGCCAAAGCAACCCAGGAGTTTATTAAAGCAAAGAAGTGGAATATTCTTGAATGGGCAAGTCAGTCACCTGATCTCAACCCAATTGAACATGCATTTCACTTGTTAAAGACTAAACTTCAGACATAAAGGCCCACAAACAAACAACAACTGAAAACCACCGCGGTGAAGGCCTGGCAGAGCATCAAAAGAAGGAAACACAGTGTCTGGTGATGTCCATGAGTTCAAGACTTCAGGCAGTCATTGCTAACAAAGGGTTTTCAACCAAGTACTAGAAATGAACATTTTATTTACAATTATTTAATCTGTCCAATTACTTTTGGTCCCTTTAAAAACAGGGTGGCACATGTTAAGGAGCTGAAACTCCTAAACCCTTCATTCAATTTTAATGTGGATACCCTCAAATGAAAGCTGAAAGTCTGAACTTCAACTGCATCTGATTTGTTTTGTTTCAAATTCATTGTGGTAATGTCTAGAACCAAAATTAGATAAATGTTGTCTCTGTCCAAATATTTATGGACCTAACTGTATTTTATTTAGTCATTGCATTTGAAGGAGTGACTTATGCTCTAAGGCTAACAGTATGGATATATATTGCACTCTGCGCTTTATAATTTTATAATACTATTTTTATATTATGATGATAGCACTCTATTTGTCTTAGTGATTATACAGTTGCACAGTATATTACTTTGCTACACTGTTATATGTGGCAGTATCCTAATTTTGCACTATAATAATATTTTTTTATTTTTGTTCACTGCACTTTTGATATATTTTTCTCATATTTTTATATTAGGTCTATACCTAAATATTGTGTGTTATATATTATCAGCTTCCATGTATTATTTTATTTTTATATATCAGTGAGCATCCTTTTCATGTTTTTAATATATATATATATATATAATAAAATATTTTTCTTAGCCAAATGTTACCAGTTACTATTATGTATATTTAATAAAGATTATACAATTTACTATTTTATTGGGAGAAGTCGAGTCTAAGAAATCGGCCGACTATCGGGAAAAGTCGGAGGTCCGACTGAAACATGAAACCCAATGCAAGTCAGTGAGGAAGCAAAGTCGGTAGGGAGTGGAGGACAGGAAACACACCTACAGTGCCCATTTCAATGCCAACGACATCAATTCTTATTACTTAAGCTTGTCAACCTTAATTTACTTTATAATAATAGTTACGAATTGAAAAGTGGGGGTTATTTGGCTAAAGTTGTGGGGGGGCAGGGCTGGCTCCAGGTTTTAGTGTGCCCCGGGTGAAAGAGTGTCAGTGGGCCCCTTTAACACATACCACAATTCATGATACACCGATACGGCAGAGAAATATAGGTATAGTACAATGCCAAATACTTCACTTCTTACATGACATGACTGATATCTATTTTAAATTCTACAATAGCTCAAAAACCGGACAGTATATTACTCCATACAGTATTATGGCCACCACATAGTGCCCCATATAGAATAATGAGCCCCATATATTGCTCCATTCAGAATAATTGGTCCCATATAATGTTTCATACAGTATATGATGAGGTCCACATATAATGTGCCATACAGTATAGGACGGTCCTAATAGAGTATAGTGAGCCCTACATATTGTTCCATACAGTATAATGAGTTGCATATAAAGCTCCATACAGTATATGATGGGCCCCATATATTGCTCCATACAGAATGGGTTCCATATAATGCTCCATACAGAATAGACCCCATATGTGCTCCATATTATGCTCCATACTCTATATGATGCCCCATAAATAATGAACTCCATATGATGCTACAGTATATGATGAGCCCCATATATTGCTCCATACAGAATGGGTTCCATATAATGCTCCATACAGAATAGACCCCATATGTGCTCCATATTATGCTCCATACTCTATATGATGCCCCATAAATAATGAACCCCATATGATGCTCCAGTATATGATGGGCCCCATGGATGATGCTCCAGTGTATGATGGACCAATATAATGCTCCATATATAATGGGCCCCATTTATAATGCTCCAGTGTATAATGGGCCCCGTAAATGCTGCTCCAGTGTCTGATGTCCCCCATTTAGAATGCTCCAGTATATGATGGGCCCCATGGATGATGCTCCAGTGTATGATGGGCCAATATAATGCTCTATATAAAATGGGCCCCCTTTATAATGCTCCAGTGTATAATGCGCCCCGTAAATGCTGCTCCAGTGTCTGATGTCCCCCATTTAGAATGCTCCAGTATATGATGGGCCCCATGGATGATGCTCCAGTGTATGATGGGCCAATATAATGCTCTATATAAAATGGGCCCCATTTATAATGCTCCAGTATATGATGGGCCCCATGGATGATGCTCCAGTGTATGTTGGGCCAATATAATGCTCTATATAAAATGGGCCCCATTTATAATGCTCCAGTGTATAATGCGCCCCGTAAATGCTGCTCCAGTGTCTGATGTCCCCCATTTAGAATGCTCCAGTATATGAAGGGCCCTGTAGATGCTGCTCCAGTGTCTGATGTCCCCCATTTAGAATGCTCCAGTATATGATGGGCCCCATGGATGATGCTCCAGTGTGTGATACGCCCCATGGATGATGCTCAAGTGTATGATGGGCCCCATATATCATTCTCCAGTGTATAATGCTCCCCATATATTGCTCCAAACATTTAAAAAATTAAATACCTCTCCTCGTTGGGCACTGCTCTACTCTAGACTCCACAGCGTCGCCATCTTCCAGCGCTCTGCACTTGGACTGTTTAGGCAGAGGGCATACAGACGTGACGTCATCGCGTTCTCGGACCTGAATGTCACTGTCTGGAAATGCGGAAGACATCACAGCGGTGGAGCAGGGAGAGGTAAGTATTGCAAGTGCTGTGGCCTTGAGCAAATAGGGGGGTCCCACTCATGGGCGACAGCACTGGCACAGGGCCCCTCACAGTACGCCGGTGTGTCTGACGGCGAGTGGGCCCTCCAACCGTCAGAGACACTTTTGCGTACTATGAGGGGCCCTGTGCTAGTGCCGTCGCCCACGAGTCGGCCCCCCTCACCAGCTCAGGAAACCTGCACTTGCCCGGGTGCGCCAGGTGCTGACGACGGCCCTGGGGGTGGGAAGGACAGCCCAGTTAGGGAGGTGGAAAAACTGGCATATGTTGAGTTGTAAGCTTGACGCTGAGCATCTGCAAATGGAGAAATTGGAGAAGACGGAGGAAGAGGAGGACTAAGCGAGCCATTTTGCTGGCAACCTATATGTCATCAGGGGAAGGCGGTACAAAATCCTTTGAAACCCAGGCATGGTTAATTTTAATGAAGGTGAGATCATCAACATTTTGGGTAGACAGCCAGGTCCTTCTTTCTGTCAGGATTGATCCAGCAGCACTGAAGACTCTTTCTGATAGCACACGACCAGCAGGGCAAGCGAGCTCCTGTAAGGCATATTGTGCTAATGCAGGCCAGGTGTCCAGTTTACAGGCCCAGTAGTCAAAGGGGAATGAACTGTGAGGGAGAACATCAATAGGGAGGAGAGGTAATTTTGAACCATAGTTGACAACTGCTATCTCCTGTCTGTTGCAATCGATTCAGTATTAACAGTCGTGTGAGCTGTACTCGAGAAATCAGTCCACAACATGGTCATGAAACCCCTGTCTCCAATGCTACTTCAGCTGTGTGCACCATTAACACCTCTTCCATTTGGCCCAGTACGGCTCATGGTAGAACCTGCACCACTGCTGTGTGCTGGGAATGCTTACCAGCCGTGTGCATTCCTCAAAACACTGAAGGACTTTGCAGAGGTCTTTCAGCTTTGACCACTGCACACCCGACAACTCCATGTCTGTCCTCAAACTGCCTGCCAGTGTATCCTCCCACAAATGCATTACAGCCTGCCTCTGTTCACACAGCCTCTCAACCATGTGCATGGTGGAGTTCCACCTTGTTTCAACGTCTATGATTAGGCAGTGCTTGGGGAGGTGGAGCGATCGCTGCAGCCTCTGCATATGACTGGAGTCTATGGGCGAGCGACGGATGTTCACACCTTCAGGGCTGTTAACTCCGGATAATTCTTTAGGAAGCACTGCACCACCAGGTTCAAGGTGTGAGCCGTGCAAGGTATGTGTCTGAGTTTTGCCAGGGCTATGGCCGCCACAAAATTACGGCCGTTATCACTGACTACCTTGCCTGGCTCAAGATGTAGAGTGCACAGCCATGACTCAGTTTCTCGCTGCAAGAAGTTGGCCAGTGCCTCCGCGGTGTGTCTGTTGTCGCCCAAAGACATCATCCTTAAAACAGCCTGCTGACGCTTACCACTAGCTGTTCGATAATGAGACACCTCGCGTGCAGCTGCGAATGGAGTGCTCGTGCCACTGCGCTCTTTCGACGTCCTTTCGCTTCTGGAGGAGGAGGAGTGTCGAACGCCTACAGCCAACTGTTGCCTATACCGTGGGCTAGGCAGCACTGTCCCACCGCCGCTGTCCCCTGTGGACCCTGCATCCACCACATTAACCCAGTGTGCAGTGATGGACATTAGAGATGAGCGGTGTTCGAATCGAACTGTTCGCCAATCTCAAATACGAGCTGTTTTGGGTGGTGTTCGAGCCGTTCGACGAACCCGAACGATTTGGAAAAAAAATGGCTGTTCGAGGTTATGTTCGATAACTGTTCGTGCACCAAAATAGTAACTGGATTTTTTCACAGTAATGCTGAGAATCACTGTTAATACACAGTTTGAGTGTACAGCAGGGCGGGGGGAGGGGCATGGGATGGATCTCTGCAGAAATAATGAAGATCTCCATTTTTTTTCTCTTTCCCGCATTTCCAGTGGGAGGTGCAGTCTGTCAGTCTATCAGCAGCACTCACACGGAGCGAAGTGCTTTTTTTCACACAAGCAAGGGCATGTGTCATTGGTTGTGTATGTCACATGTCCTTGCCCTATAAGACCTAGTCATTTTCCTCGTTGCCACTATTTTCTCACTGCTGCAGCAGAGTGTTAGATGGCACTGCTGCTGCTGTGAGCGCTATATTGTGCACCAGCAAATTTGAAGCGAAATTTCACAGAAATCGACAGAAAGGTTTAGGGAGTAGGAGTGGGACTAGTTTGTAATTGCAGCCCTTTTGAGGGCTAGGTTACAGCAGTTCCTAGCAATTTTAGCAGGTAGGTCTGTGCTCTTAAATAGACAGATAGGTCCACTTGGGAGTAGTGACTATTTGTAATTGCAGCCCTTTTGAGGGCTAGGTTACATCAGTTCCTATCACTTTTTGCCAGCTCCACCAGGGTTCAAATAACTACGAATTTTTATCTGCATCTTGCCTGGACAATAATTTTGGGCATAGTAGCAGTATGTGGTACTCATTCTATTAGGCCATCTATACTAAGCTCCACCAGCGTTGAAATTACTAATAATTTTTATCTGCATCTTGCCTGGACAATAATTTTGGGCATAGTAGCAGTGTGTGGTACTCATTCTATTAGGCCATCTATACTAAGCTCCACCAGCGTTCAAATAACTACGAATTTTTAGCTGCATCTTGCCTGGACAATAATTTTGGGCATAGTAGCAGTGTGTGGTACTCATTCTATTAGGCCATCTACACTAAGCTCCACCACCTGTGTATCTAATAAAATTGTTTTACAGCTTCTAACCCAGCCAATCCTTTTGGGCTAGTACCACAAATTTGCCACTCAGCTCTGCTCGGTTTCCATCCATCGTTTTTTGTGCAAACAACTCCAGAGTTGTCAATTAGTTAACCACCAAAATGAGTGGCAAAAGGCCTGCTGCTGGTGGAAAGGGGAATAGGCGTGTGGGGAAGGGAAAGAAAGGTTGTGTCCGTGGGGTAGGTGTTAAAGCAACAGTAACATCTGCAGAAGAAAGACCATCTTCCAGCCAAACTAAGATGTCTACTTCTTTTAGTGGACAATGTGATACGATCCCTTTCTTACGGCCACGCCCATCACTACAAAATTCCAGATGAAGGCACAAAAACAACAAGTGCTTCAACAGATATCAAGTGTTCCTTTAAGTCGGCTCTCCTCCACCTCAACTTCAACATCACAAATACTCCAGTCCTCAGAGGTGTCACCCCAATCGCACTTGCTTCCTCACAGCTCACAAGTCTCCAGCTGCCCGTCTGAGTATGGGGTAGAACAGATGGTTGAGTCTGCAGAGCAGTTTACTCATACTATAGCCTGGGAATCAGAGGTCGTCTCCAGAGCTTCTGTGAATCCAGACAAGGAAATGATCTGCACTGATGCCCAGAATGTTTATGAGTCGGATCCAGGACCAGTGAAGAAGTTTCTGAGCATAATGTAGACCCTCGTTCCCAAACTGTAACTCCTGTTGGTGGAGACAATGAGGAAGACGATGATGAGACTCAAATACCTGATTTGACCGACAACTTGAGTTTTTTGTCAGGGAAGGAAGAGGTTGGCTCTGAGGATGACGGGTGTGAGAACACACAGGGTGATGATGACGAGGTTGCAGATCCCACTTACTGTCAACCCACAGTCAGGCAGTTGATGAGGTCAGCAGAGGAGGTGGAGGAGGATGCTTTCCTGGACAGAGACGTAGTAGTGGTAGCACGTCACCAACTGCATCCTCAACCACAACTCTGCCTCTGACCACAAGTCGTGGTGGCTCTTCAGGTCGCATGGGTTCTAAGCCTTGCATAGCCTGGGCATTTTTTCAGATCGATAAGGATGACCCAACTCGTGTTATCTGTAACATTTGTGACCAAAAGCTAAGTAGAGGCCAAAAAATCCATAGTTTGAGTACTTCATGCATGAACCATCACATGGATATGCAGAATAAGTTGCAGTGGCAAGCTCACTGTGCTACAATGCGGCCTAGCGGGCCTGGCCAACCACAGTCTGCCCCATCTTGTGCATCTGCGGTCTCTTCATCCTCTGTGACTGGGGGGACAGCAGTCAGACCTGTTTTGAGACTCATACCTGGCACCTCTTTACCCACAACAGCCAGTCTGATTGGCAGGTCATCATTTCATTTGGAAGTGGAAACACCAGCTGGTGTTGAGCGCTCTCCGACATCGAGAGCACCACCTTTGGATCAAGGCAACCTAACTTTTGCGCCTGCATCTTCCTCACAGACCGTCAGTTGTCCGGGACACCCTACTCAACCCCGTCTAAGCACAACAGCCAGCCCTCGGTCCCTCAGATGTGGACAAGTAAAAGACCATTTCCTCCTAGCCATGAGAAAGCTGATAGATTGAATTTCACCATCTGCAAGCTCTTGGCTACAGAAATGCTGCCTTTCTGCCTGGTGGACACAGAAGATTTTCGAGACCTTATGTCTGTCGCAGTGCCCCAGCACCAGATGCCCAGTCGGCACTATTTCTCAAAGAAAGGTGTGCCTGCGCTCCACCAGCGTGTCGCACACAATATCACCGCTTCTTTGAGAAACTCAGTGTGTGACAGGGTGCATTTCAACACAGACACTTGGATGAGTAGGCATGGACAGGGGCGTTACATGTCGCTGACTGGGCACTGGGTAACTATGGTGACAGCAGGACAAGGGGCTGCTGTCCAAGTCTTGCCGTCCCCACGAGTTGTGCGTCAATCCTCTTTATCTCGAAGTTCCTCCATTGCTTCTGCCTCCTCAAGCTCCTCTCGGTCCTCCACCTGCACCCAAAGCCTGTCAAGTCACGCAACTAGCTTTCTAACTGCGCAGAAGGGATCCTGCACACCTCCTTGATACGCTGGCAGCAGGACTCAACGTTATCAGGCGGTTTTTACGTTTAAATGTCTGGGAAATGTGAGTCACACAGCTGAGGAGTTGTGGTCAGCTCTGGAGAACCAGTTTCATGAATGGTTGTCTCCACTGGACCTGCAACCAGGGAAGGCCGTGTGCGACAATGCAGCAAACCTGGGTGCCGCCCTTCGCCGAGGCAATGTCACACACGTGCCTTGTATGGCACTATCCCGGACTACATGGCCTTCTGCAGAGGTCACGGTCGCTGTGTGCTCACTTCCGCCATTCGCATCCCGCAGCTCAGCGACTTACATCTCTACAGAAATCGTTGGGTGTTAAAAATGCTTATTTTAAGTATATTTTTCCAGGACTTGTTACCAGATGCGATACTTTAAAGAAAATGTCACGTTTCTTATAAAAAAAATATAGTGGTTTATTGGACTGTCCATCAAAAAAACATCATTACAGGAAAACATAAAATGAGTGAAATAGTTACGAAGAGATTGTCCATTTGTCCATAGCAAAACTTGTACACATCTTTCCTTGGTGTCCTGAATGGTAAAAATGACATTCTGGCCTTGTCAGCAGCATAGCAGGGAAGCAACACGTGGTTACATGGCAGCTGGCTGTTCATTCATCGTAGTCCTTGTCACATGTGTCTGTAGAGAGAGTGAGAGAGCAAGAGAGCCCCCCTCCCTTCGTGTAGTCATTATATAGAAGTCCCTTAGATCACGTGGTCTCTATACATGGAGTTGCCACTTTACCATACAGAAATAGCATCTGTAATGTCAGCTGAAAGTCAATGTACTCCGTACAGAATTGAGTGTAGAAAGAATAAATCCATAACCAATAATTAATATTTAACATTGGGTCTGCCACTTCACCGACTAAAATGCGATGTGCCAACACGGTGGAATTCAACTCTGCACATCCTGCAGCGACTGTGGCAGCACCGACAAGCCCTGTTGCAATACATTCTTACTTATAGCCTGGGCCAACGAGATCCAGAGGTGGGCAAATCACGCTGGAGGAGTGGTCTCACATCAGGGACCTATACACCCTTCTGCACAGTTTTGAAATGGCCACGAAGATGTTTAGTGCTGACGATGCCATTATCAGCATGACTATTCTGTTGATTTACATGCTGGAGCACATGATAAAACAGAATTCGGAGTCAGGTAGTGGAACAAGAGGAGGTGGAGGAAGTAGAGGAGGAGGAGTTGTATGCGGAAGGGCTAACATCTGCAAAGTCCAGACGGTCAGCAGCACCAAAGCGACAGGCATGGGAGGGTGGGGGGGAGGGATTAACCAGGGCGCAAGGTAGCAGCCAAACTAGTGAGGAAGGTGCAGGAGCCCAGGAAGCAGTGGAGGACTAACTGGCGAAGGGCATGGAAGACTCATCAGATGAGGGAGACCTTGATCACATTTCTGTTGTGCGAGGTTGGGGGGAGAGGGCAGAGCTAGGAAGCAGGATTCTTACCTCGCCACCAACACAACAGGGACTTGGTGCTCCTGGATGCGCACGACACATGAGTGCCTTCTTGCTGCACTACCTGCAACATGACCCTCGAATTGACAGAATTCGAAATAATCCTGACTACTGGGTAGCAACACTCTTAGATCCCCGGTACAAAAGTAAATTTGCCGAAATAATTCCTGCCATAGAAAGGGATTCACGCATGCAGGAGTTTCAGCAGAGACTGTTGCATAATCTTACACGTGCTTTTCCACAAAACGCCAGAGGTGCACGTAGTGAATCTCACAGTTGTAACTTGCCAACCGTGGGACTGTCGAGTCTTCAGCACCCAAACCGTAACAGAAACACAGTATCTGCTGGTGTTAACAGCAATTTTGCGGAATCCTTTCACCACTTTTTTATCCCATCCTTTGCAAGGCCACAGGAGACAAGAAGTCAGACACATAGTCAACGCCTAGAGACAATGGTACAGGAGTATCTCCAACTGAACATCGAAGCCATGACTGTGTCACTGGACCCTTGATCTTTTTGGGCTTCCAATCTGGATAAATGGACGGAGCTCGCCACTTACGCCTTGGAGATCTTGTCATGATGCCCCGCAGCCAGCATTCTCTCTGAACGTGTGTTCAGCGCTGCTGGTGGTGTGCTGACAGATAAGCACACGCGTCCATCCTATTAAGGAGGGAGATCAGTGCAAACCATTCCTCCACAGTGGGTGGGTCTCTGCTTTTCCAGTGTCGTGGAATGACATTCTTAGCCGCCTGTATTGTAGCCTATTGATGACCTTTTATTAACTTTGTTTACTTATTGGTAACATTGATAAAAGGAGGGCTTCTGGCGTATTAGGGATAGTCAAACCAGTTATTTTCTCAATCATGGGATCCACCTTTGCCCAAAATGCATTTATTATAGGGCATGCCCACCATATGTGTGACATTGTCCCTTCCCCCTCACAAATCTCCAACATCTGTCTGAGACCACTGGATACCATCTATGAAGGACTGCTGGTACCCGGTACCATCTAGAGATAATTTTGAAGGAGGTTTCCTGAGCTTTGGACCCTATTGAGGTTTTATGTGTTAGGAAGAAACATTTATCCCATTGTGAGTCAGAGAAGGACTTCCCCAGTTCCCTTTCCCATGCACCGCAGAATCCTGGCCTATTGTCAGTTACCTGGTGTGAGAAACTAAGCCGACCGCCACATGGTAGCCTGGGTATCACAGCTTCTGATCCCACCGCCGCTACCAAATGTGAAGGACGACGATCCCCTTTCCTCCCACGTCACCAATGGGACGTAACTCCACAGGTACAGCTCTCCGGCGCCCCCTTTGTCTCTCAGGTCAGTAAGGGAACTGCACCTAGAGCAAATGGCCGCCGGGGAGGGTGTCCTGTTACCCACTGGGTATTCTTAGATTCGTAATCAGAGTAAAAGCATCAGCCCAAGAATAATTTTATGGTTTAATTGCCTTAAGGGCGCACTAGATAATTACAGAAATATACAGTAAAGCTATACAACGTAATTACAATGGATTTGCAGTCAGAGAAAAAATACAACGATAATGTACAAGGCTTAAAGGTATAAGCTATAGATCAATATTACCGGGTAGTATGGTCATGGGAAGGCAGGGGGCTCTGCCGTCCCCAGGTAACAGTCTTCAGTTGCTGGATAGTCCCCAAAGCATGTGTTGCTGCACCCTTGGCAAGGCAAATCAAATCTGTTCCTTGTGCTTATTGCTGTTGTGAGAAAATGGATTGCCAGCAGCCTGCTCATGGCTACAGTTCTTAAACCTGCTAGGCCCTTCCCCTTTGCTTTGAAGCACGCATATTAACTGGCCTGCAATTCATATGGGGCAGGAAATACTGGCCTGAGTCTGAGCCATTCAACATACCAATGACCATCCCATTCAGACACTGGCCTAAACCAATTAGCATATTAAAGCCCTTTTGATTCATAGTGGACATCAAAACCGGTCGTACTGGATATGCTACCAGGCCCTGTGTAGTTAGCAGTCTGTGGCTCTGTGAACAGACAAAATGGAGGCTGGTATAGGCCCTATACAAAATGGTGGCGTCCCTTTCCTTACACCTCCCTGCTTTTGAGGGCGCTAGGGGGTATCACATTCCTGTGTTCCCCCATGCGCCCTACCGCACCCTCTCCTTGCCGGGACAACCCATAGCATTACCATGGTCCCTGCCTCTTTTGTGGCGAATGGTGAAGTGGTACTGCTGGAGAGCGAGGCTCCAGCGTAGCAACCTCCCATTCGTCCCAGAGACCGTGTGTAACCAGCTGAGGGGGTTGTGGTCTGTTTCCACAGTGAATGGGCGTCCGTACAAGTATGGCTGCAGACGCTGCAGGGCCCACACAATTGTCAGACATTCCTTCTCCATCGTGGAATAGGCCACTTCCCTCTGCAGGAGCTTCCTGCTCAGGTACAAAACGGGGTGTTCATGGCCCGTAGTGTCAATCTGGCTGAGCACAGCACCGGGGCCGAAGTCGCTGGCGTTCGGTCTGCACTAAGAACGGCCGCGTGAAGTCGGCTGCCTGTAGTACAGGAGAACTAGAAAGGGCGGTCTTGAGTGCCTGGAAAGCTGTCTCGCAGGCGACTGTCCAGTCGACTGCGACGGGCAGCCTTTTCTTGGTGAGGTCCGTCAGGGGCTTGGCCAGGGCACTATAGTGTGGAACAAACCTCCTATAGTACCCAGCAGTACCCAAGAAGGACATCACCTGCTTCTTGGTCCTGGGGGTGGGCCAGGATGCGATGGCATCCACCTTCCCGGGCTCTGGCTTCAGAGCTCCCCCACCTACCCGGTGTCCCAGGTAGTGGACCTCACTCATACCCAGCTGGCATTTTTCCGGCTTAATGATCAAGCCTGCTCGCTGGATCTGCCCGAGCACCTGCACCAGGTGCTCTAGGTGATCCTCCCAGGTGGGACTGAAGATGGCAATGTCATCCAGGTACGCGGTCGCATACCCTTCCAGTCCCTCGAGCAGCGTGTTGACCATCCGCTGAAAAGTGTCAGGGGCATTCTTCATGCCGAAGGGCATCGCCGTGGACTCGTACAGTCCGAATGGGGTGATAAAGGCAGAGCGTTCCCGTGCCCTAGGGGTCAGGGGAATCTGCCAATATCCCCTGCTCAGATCCATGATGGTCAGGTACTTGGCCCCGGCCAGCTGGTCGAGCAGGTCATCGATTCGCGGCATTGGGTAAGCATCGGTGACCGACACAGTGTTGAGCCCCCTGTAGTCCACGCAGAACCGCGTAGTTCGGTCCTCTTTAGGGACGAGGACTACAGGCGAAGCCCACGCGCTGTTGGACGCTTGGATCACCCCCAGCCTCAGCATCTCGTCTATCTCTTGGCGCATCTGCTGCTGCACCTCAAGAGAGACCCGATATGCTGAACACCGGATTGGGGGGTGGTTGCCAGTGTCCACGTCATGGACTGCTGCCTCAGTCCTTCCAGGCAGGCTGCTGAACAGCTCCCGAAATGGGTGTAGGGTGGCCCCCAGCTGGGAACGTTGGTCCTCCGAGAGCTGGTGGCCAACCCCCACATCCTCGATGGACCCACCCGCCTTGGCTTGGGTGAGTAGATCGAGGAGGGTTTCTGCCTCTCCTTCCTCTGGAAGGTTGCACACTGGGTGGGCATAAGCCTCCCGCTCATGATGGGCCTTCATCATGTTCACATGGAAGGCCTTCCTCCTTCCACGGGCGTGGTCCAGGGTGACCAGGTAGGTGACGGCGTTGAGCTGCTCGTGCACGAGGTATGGACCTTCCCAGACCGCCTGAAGCTTGTTTTGGGGTACGGGGACCAGTACCCACACCTTTTGACCCACCTGGTAGGTCCGCTCACAAGCATTCTGGTCGTACCATCGCTTCTGGTGAGCCTGAGCTTGAGCCATATTGTCATGCACCAGCCGCGTCAAGGCCATCATTCGGTCCCGGAAGCGCACGACATACTCAATGACCGACACTCCAGGGGTGGCTAAATCCCCTTCCCATGCTTCCTTCACCAGAGCAAGGGGCCCCCGTACACGTCGCCCGTACAGGAGCTCAAAGGGGGAGAACCCCGTTGAGGCCTGTGGGACCTCCCGGTAGGCAAACAGCAGGTGTGGGAGATACCGCTCCCAGTCTCTCCCGTGGGAGTCGACCAACATCTTCAGCATCTGCTTTAAGGTGCCATTGAACCGCTCACACAAGCCATTGGTCTGTGGGTGATATGGGCTGGCCACCAGATGTTGCACCTGTACCTGCTTACAGAGAGACTCCATCAGCTGCGACATGAACTGGGTCCCTCGGTCGGTGAGCATTTCCTTGGGAAACCCCACTCTGGAGAAAATCTCCAGTAAGGCAGTGGCCACTTTGTCTGCCCGAATGGACGACAAAGCTACCGCCTCCGGGTACCGGGTGGCATAGTCCACTACCGTTAGTATGAAGCATTTCCCGGAGCGGCTGGGAGTGGACAGAGGTCCAATGAGATCCACAGCCACCCTCGAGAAAGGCTCTTCGATGATGGGCAGAGTTACCAGTGGGGCTTTGGGGCGCGGACCCGCCTTCCCACCCTCTGACAGGTGTCACACGAACGGCAGTAGGCTATCACCTCGGTCCTCATTCCAGGCCAGTAGAAATGCTGAGCTAGCCTGGCCCTGGTTTTAGTGATCCCTAGGTGTCCGGCCATTGGAATCTCGTGTGCGATCCGCAACAATTCCGCCCTGAACGGATGGGGTACCACTAACTGTCGGTCCCTGGGCCACGCCTCCGGTGAACCCTGCTGGACCATTACCCGGTACAGCCGTCCCTGGTCCCAGACCACTCGCTCGCGGTCGGACTCCAGGGGAGGCTGTGCCGCCTGTTCCTTGAGAGTCTTCAGGCTAGGGTCAGCTTCCAACGCTGCCTGAAATCCCTGACTTGATGTGGCAAGAATTGATGAAACTGCCATGTCCTCTGTCAGTTCCCCGGGATCTGTCTCCTGCTACTGTCTGACTCGGCAGCCACTTGGTCGGAGAGGGGGAAACCGTCGGACCTCCACGAGGCTCCTTGGGCTTCAGCGCTCCCACTCCTGGTAACAGCGGCCACGACCGCTGAGACCACGGGTAGCGCCTGTTTTCCCTCGTCCCCTGACCAAGTCGCCGGGTCAGGCAGACTCCCCTGACTTCCTGACATCCCGGATGTGGGAAACTCCTGACCTGGGGTCCTAACTGGTGGCTCCTCTCCCGGGACACCTCCTCCCCCCATGGCCTGTTCCTCTTCCTGCAGGGGCCCTAGACTCAGCAGGCTGGGTTC
This sequence comes from Oophaga sylvatica, assembly GCA_033576555.1. NCBI lineage: Eukaryota > Metazoa > Chordata > Amphibia > Anura > Dendrobatidae > Oophaga > Oophaga sylvatica. The sequence continues at coordinate 525,168,690 of JARQOD010000001.1, forward strand.
ACTTAGGGGCCTTACACTGCCCATAGCAGCCCCTCCCCCCACCTCTGAGCTCTCCCGTGCAGCCTCCTCACCTGTCCTCACTGTGAGCCCTGTGTGTGTAGTGTCAGTGCATGGCTTACCATCAGGTTTCACTCCCTCCTCCACTGTTAGAGGCACATTCAATACATTAACATTAGCATTCACAGTAGAGTCATGACATTCTTGGGGAGCCGAACTTGGGGGTTCAGTGGCCACATACTGGGTCACTAGCCGCCCCAAATCGGTCCAAGCAACACATTTGCAGGAATATTCGGCGTTACTCCCACCTCCCGCATCCCTCTCCTGGCGCCCCAGTCCAAATACACCTGGCAACGGGCAGCGCCGGTTCAACGCCTCCAATTCCGGAGACGGAAAGGGTTTTCCCAGGTATCAAGTCTTGAGGGGACACCACCTCAGGGCGTACCAGGGTTCGTTCAGCGCCTGTGTCCCGCAGTCCCATGACCGCTGAGTGGCCGATGGTGACGGGTTGGTAATTGTCTAGGGACCTCCCACCAACCCCTCCCACACACAAAACAGTGGTCGGTTTCTGGGACAGGGATGGGGCCTCCTGGCGCTGGGACACGCAGCCTTAAAGTGTCCTGGCTGATTGCAATTATGACAACATCTGGGTTCTGTTCCTGGCCTGGAGAGGGCAGCCGGGGGGTACACCGCTTGCACTCTGGGGGCTGGATATGGGGCTGGGGCAGGATTGGGCTTACCCCCTCTCCAGGTGCTGCTGGCAGGCTTCTTTGGCTCCGGCGCCCTGTTGTTGGCATACTCGTCTGCCAGGGCGGCTGTAGCAGAAGCCCCCTTTGGTTTCCGGTCACGGAGGAACTGCTGGAGGTCCTCTGGGCAGTTCCACATGAATTGCTCCACGACAAACAGTTCCTGGACCTCCTGGTGGGTAGTGAGCTCTAGACCCGAGGTCCAGTGCTCCGCAGCTCTCAGCAGGGCCCGCATGTGGTCGTCCAGATGTCCTTTGAACCCTGCTGCAGGCTCCTGAACTTCCTGCGGTACGACTCCGGGGTGAGGTTGTAGTGCTGGATCAGGGCCCGCTTGATGCTGTTGTAGTCCTGCTCCTCCCCGGCAGGTAAGTCCCCCAAAACTTCCAGGGACTTACCCCTCAAACGGGGGTCAGGTACCTTGCCCACTGATCCGGGGCCAGATGATGTTGGAGGCAGGTCCTCTCAAAAGCCAGCAGAAAGGAATCCAGGTCTCCATCCTTTTCAAGCAAGGGAAAGTCCTCCGCCCGGACTTTGGAAGCCCTTGTCTCCGGTGGGCCTGGTGCATCCAGCGGGGGCCCGTGCTGAGCCATCTCCAGTCGGTGCTGGCGTTCCGCAGCTTCACGGCGTTCTGTAGCCTGCAACACACGTTCTGTATGCTCACGCTCTGCTGCTGCTTGCTCACGCTCCGCTGCTCTCTCTGCCGCCACCAGGAGTCTGTCATAGGCGGCGTCATTACCAGCCTCGAGCTGTGCCATAGCCGCTTGGAAAAGGGCCTCCGATCTGGACAGGCTGGGACGGGCAGGGGTGGACAGTCCACTGTGAGACTGAGCACGGGGGTCGGGCTCCTTGGGGAGCCCTGGCTGAGCTCCCCCTCATCGGTATCGAACCCCTCATAGACCACAGCATTGGCCTCCCCCTTTGCCCTACTCCTGGTGCCTTCCGCCATCTTGGGAACCTTTGGTTACTGACACAGCTGCAACCCTGACCTTGCACACAACTTGTTATATTTACACTCTGACCGTCTAGTGCTGGGCTGACCTTAAGACCCCAGCAGTGAAAGTACCGCTGGTAGTCTCTAGTGTCTGGGAGTAGGGGTCCCACGCACACTATTACTCTGATCCCACTGCTGCCACCAATTGTGAGGAACTAAGCCGACCGCCACATGGTAGCCTGGGTATCACAGCTTCTGATCCCACCGCCGCTACCAAATGTGAAGGACGACGATCCCCTTTCCTCCCACGTCACCAATGGGACGTAACTCCACAGGTACAGCTCTCCGGCGCCCCCTTTGTCTCTCAGGTCAGTAAGGGAACTGCACCTAGAGCAAATGGCCGCCGGGGAGGGTGTCCTGTTACCCACTGGGTATTCTAAGATTCGTAATCAGAGTAAAAGCATCAGCCCAAGATTAATTTTATGGTTTAATTGCCTTAAGGGCGCACTAGATAATTACAGAAATATACAGTAAAGCTATACAACGTAATTACAATGGATTTGCAGTCAGAGAAAAAATACAACGATAATGTACAAGGCTTAAAGGTATAAGCTATAGATCAATATTACCGGGTAGTATGGTCATGGGAAGGCAGGGGGCTCTGCCGTCCCCAGGTAACAGTCTTCAGTTGCTGGATAGTCCCCAAAGCATGTGTTGCTGCACCCTTGGCAAGGCAAATCAAATCTGTTCCTTGTGCTTATTGCTGTTGTGAGAAAATGGATTGCCAGCAGCCTGTTCATGGCTACAGTTCTTAAACCTGCTAGGCCCTTCCCCTTTGCTTTGAAGCACGCATATTAACTGGCCTGCAATTCATATGGAGCAGGAAATACTGGCCTGAGTCCGAGCCATTCAACATACCAATGACCATCCCATTCAGACACTGGCCTAAACCAATTAGCATATTAAAGCCCTTTTGATTCATAGTGGACATCAAAACCGGTCGTACTGGATATGCTACCAGGCCCTGTGTAGTTAGCAGTCTGTGGCTCTGTGAACTGACAAAATGGAGGCTGGTATAGGCCCTATACAAAATGGTGGCGTCCCTTTCCTTACACCTGGGCAATGAGGAGATTATACAGTAGTGAGATGGAGTGTGTAAGAGGTGACAATGATAGGCTCAATTTTTGAAAGTTTGTGAGATCTCTATGAAGATGTGTGCGCTTCTTCACAGTTGAATAGAAGTGTTGTAACTGGCTATAATCAAAATTTGCCTTCGGGGAAGTGGCTCTTCCCTGTAACAAGTCATTGAGGGGGAGCAACAAAGTATTGGAGATGACATAAGAAAATAATTTCGGATGGGATTTATTTGAACCGAGAAATCTATTTGCAGATAGTCCTGGTGGGAAATCTGGATTATCTGAAATCGGGAGCAAGGGGCCCTGGGGGTCGATTGAGGATAATCTTTTTTTTTGGGATCTCAAAGGCAAAGCAGTGGCATAAGTACTATATGACATGAGGCCAAGAGAGGGGACAATTAAATGGGCGCACCATGGGAGAGTGGTAAGAGCTTTAGGACAAATGGATTGAGCTATTTTGACCCACAATTTCCCCTCCGAATGATGGAAGAAGTCGATGGTTTCTAGCGTGTACTGCTGCCATGTAATACCTTCTACAATCCGGAAGGCTAAGGCCCCCCTTTTGTTTGTGTCTGATCAGAATGTCCCCCCGAATGCGTGGAAGCCCACTTGCCCAGATAAATCTGCAAAAGCTACTGCGCAGTCTTTTCCAAAAATTTGAGGGAATTACCACGGGAATGGTTTGGAAGAGGTATAAGAGTTTAGGTAGGACGTTCATTTTTAGTATATTTATTCTGCCGAACCAGGAAAAATCCTTCACCGTCCAAGAAGTAAGATCTCTATGGAGTTGTTCAATAAAGGGCCCAAAATTAAGAAAAAATAGACGGGAGAGGTCTCTATGAATACGAATTCCTAAGTATTTGATACCATGTGAGGGCCAGGCAAAGGGAAAGTTGGACTGGATAGAATCCTGTATGGATTTGGGGAGGGAAACATCGAGGGCCTCAGATTCGCTCCATTGATTTTAAAATTTGACCATGTACCAAAGTGATCTATTTCAGCCATAACAGCAGTGATGGATATATGTGGTTGAGTGATATATACTGGGACATCATTCATCAGCAAATGCAGAGCACTTGTACTCGGTGCCTCCTACCTCAATCCCCCTAATATTGTGGTTATCGTGAATTGATGAGAGCAGGTGCTCCATCACTAGGTTGTAAAAGAGGGGACAGAGGACATCCCTGCCTTGTCCCATTGGTGATTATGAAAGGTGATGATTATGTTCCATTTATCTTCAGCCTAGCTGACGGATTGCGATACAGGGCCATGATTTTGGCTATAAAAGGGTCCCCTACCCCAAGCTTTTTAAGAGAATAATATATGGCATGCCAGGAGACTCTATGGAATGCTTTCTCAGCATCCAACGAGAGTATCTAATTACAAATTTTTAAGTGCATCTTGCCCAGACAACAATTTTGGGCCTAGTAGCAGTGTCTGCTAGTCAGCGGATTAACCCAGCTGTTAAGCAGGCTACACCACCTGTAGTTTGGACACTTAATTTTTTCAAAGGAAATGCTTTGGGCCCCCGGGACACTCAGTGAAGAGCATCGGGGAGGCACCCCAAGGCACAGGGGCTGTGACTGGCGGTAGGACGCCTTCGGTGGACCGCCAAGCTCGATCCTTATAAAAGCTTTTTAACTGCAGCAGCTTTACTGGACGCTACTGGAGCTGGAACTCTAATTTATTAGAAATATACAAAAACCATATAACATATGACATATTAAAATCAAAATCAAAACCCACTTCCATGACCACATTAAACCATAAGTAAATATTACCAAAGAAACTTTAAAAACCAAGGAACCAGTACAATCCACTTCTCCATAAGCCATCATCCAAAGTCCTCACTTTATTAGGTCCCTCCAGAACTTTCCAGCTCTTCTTCAGGGAACCCCAGCAGGAACCTTCTTTAAATGAAAAAGGGGAAAAGAAAAAAATGGAAACAAACTCATATTCTTACATACCCATTCACACACATTCATACCCCATTCACACCTATTTACATATTTACATAATTACATAATTTACAATAACTAAAACACAAACTTTGGCCCACTGCCTCTAACACAAAAAGACCATTCCGGCCATAATACTTCCCAAACCAATTTTCTTTTATCACTAAACACCGTATCACACAATTATCACACAAAATATAACTTTTTTTTTTTTTCCTCCCACCTCACCTCTGGTCCATAAGTTCATGGCCTAAATTAAGAAAAACTGGGTCCATATAATGTTTATGCCCCTTTATTACCACAGCAATCTTCTTCGGGTCCATGGGTTCATGATAAGTTTCCTTGCCCACCGCCCTTTTTTCAAAATTTTCACCAAAACGCCAAACCCCCAAACAACCCCCTCCCAACCTAACTATACCCCTCACATTCAACTATCTACTTACACACTAACCTTTTAATCACATTAAAAATAACAATAACAAAAAATATAATATATACAATACATTTATCATGACCATAATATACTTACCATATTTTTTCGGACTATAAGACGCACCGGACTATAAGACACACCCAGGTTTTAGAGGTGGAAAATAGGGAAAAATATATTTGAAGCAAAAAATATGGTAAAATATTTAATAACATAAATAACATACTATTATATGTGGTGTTATTATATATAATAGTATGTTATTATGTTGGAAGCTACGGGTAGGAGATGGTGCTGCGGTACCAGTGTGGTGTCTGTAAACTACTATGTGAAGACGCTGGAGGGTGAGTATAAGGCTGGGGTCACACATGTGAGAAACTCGCACGATTTTTGTGCGAATCTCTCTCGTGAACACCCGGCACTGCCGCTGGCACTCAGACTGGAGCGTGCGGCTGCATAGAAATACATGCAGCATAGAAATACATGCAGCCGCACGCTCCAGTCCGAATGCCGGCGGCAGTGCCGGGTGTTCACGAGAGAGATTCGCACAAAAATCGTGAAAATTTCTCGCATGTGCGACCACAGCCTAAGAATGGGGGCACGGGGCTTATATTTAAAGCCACACTCCAGCACTGATAACACTGGAGTGCTGTTTAAGATCCCATGGGAGAACTATAACTCCCAGCATGTCCTGCAGATCCTATGGCATGCTGGGAGTTATAGTTCACCACAGGATGGCAGAGTGCTTTTTAATGTGCTGTCATTACTAACCTTTTAATTATTTTTTTCTTGTACAGTGAGTCTGCAGGACCTGTGATGACATCATGAAGAGGCAGGGCTTTGTGTGGTCATGTGATGCTCCAGCCCGCCCTATTCATGACCTCATCACAGGTCCTCCACAGGAGCATTCAGCCTCACATCAGCACAGCCCCTGTGCTGTCAGGTATGCGATGCCTCCTGCTGCACTCTGCTCCTGCTGCCTCCTTCTACTTCCCACACAGATCCCCAGCTGCTGCAGGAATCAGGCGCTGGGGAACCATGTGGCTCTGTCATTTGCTGCTCCCCGCTCACTGCTCAGCTGATAGGTGGGTGGGGAAGCGGCTGATTAATATTCACTGCACTTAAGTATCGGGACCAGTGGTTTCCCCAGCGCTGGATTCCTGCAGCAGAGGGGATATTTTCCTGCCTCCTGCATCCCACTCCACCACTGCCCCCTGCCCCCACGTTACATTCCAACCATAAGATGCACCCACACTTTCCTCCCAAATTTTGAGGAAAAAAACTGCGTCTTATGGTCCGAAAAATAAGGTAATCTTAATCTTTCTTTACATGCTTATAAGGCCCAAGTTTGGCACCTGCGAGCCCAATAGCCATTATTCCTCCTTGAAATAAAACAAAAAAAACTAAATGTGCCACACTAGCCCATCACCAGGGAGAGGATTCTTGAGAGGCCCCGTCCCTACCACAAGCACATACTCCCTATCCCTCATCAGACTAAAGCTGTCCCTACGACTGACCCTGAAAAACTGTCCCTATCTGTCCCTCCCTATCCCTATTCTATATAACTTAGCATGACTAACTCTCTATCTATCCCTATAACTGTCCCTCCCTGTCCCTATCTGACCCTATTTCTCTACCTCAACACCCCACACCACCTTATGCTATCCCTACCACCATTCACACACAAAACAACTTTCCCTTGGGTGTGTTTTTAAAAGGAGAAGCCCCTCCAAAGCCAAGAGGCCCTCCTCACACCCAACCTCTCGAACTCCAAAGAACGCACCTTCCCAGGCCACCCAAGATGTTACTAACCACCTCATCCCGGGGGAGAGCTTTCTGTTGCGTCGATACTAAACACCGTGCATTCCACGTGTAAAACCTGACCACTACGCTAACTAGGAATAAAGTGCTCCGCTCTCGGCCACCCAGGGATCTGAACGCCCAATAAACCCACTCGGCGTAGGAAAGGGACGCCAGCCGCGGCCAACGTATGGAAGCACACACCCTGTTGTAAACCTCTGCATTAAAGGGGCACCAAAAGAGGAAGTGCTCCATGCTTTCCAGCATGTCGCCACACTCCTCACGGGGACAACCCCGATCATAGGAGTTTCTGTACTTCAGGTTGTCCCTTACATACAGTCTCCATTAAAAGCAGCCCAAGCCAAGTCCCAAAACTTCGTGGGGATCCACTTTGAATTTAAAAGCCCGAGCCCCACCTCCAGATCCCGGCCTGGGCAATCCCTGAGGACCAGGGGCTTCTGGAAATGGGTCAACAGAACCCTTCTGTCAAGGCATTGCCTCGACATAGTCCTGATTTCCCACATTTCCAGACCCCACCGGCGGATTACCTTCAGAACCGGGGTAGCGCAAGCTGGGAGATGTCCGTGAGGTGTACGGAGGTCCTTCACTTGCCCACCTGTCTCCCATTCCTGGAACAAAGGCCGAAACCAACCGCTGCAGGAGAATACCCACGGAGGAGCCCTCTCTAGCCAGAGTTTGGAAATATTGGCTTTAAGAAAGGTGTTCACTAAGAACACTACTGGGTTGACCATAGCCAACCCACCTAGTCTCCTCGTACGGTACGAGACCTGTTATGAATGTGCTAGAGATGGTTTCTGAGCAGAGGCTCCCTCTGGTGGTTACAGACAGTACTGAGCCTTTCAGCGAGGAATGGCAATCTGGGATCGCTGACTGGTCTGATATATGGGAGGTTCCCTTCCATGATGGTTGTCGGTGATCAATTGTTCTTGTCTCAATTGTGGTTCCTGATTCATTTGGAAGTTTGCTGAGTCTTGCCTGCATCTTCAGCTATCAGATAAGATATTTTCTGCTTTTATTTTTGTGCTTGCTTTTTACATTGTTCCCTGCACTTCTGTGGAGGTCAGCCTTCGGTGGGCTTGTGCTCCTCTCAGTTTTTCTGAAGCCACTGTTATTTGTTCATTTGCTTTTTCCTGTTTTTTTCAGTGGCTGCGGCTTACTTTTGTTACACCAGAGATCTGATTTTAGGTGGTAGAGATCGTGTGATCTCAGGTGTTTTTGCAATCAGAAGAGTTGGTATTTTTTAGGTTTTTTTTTGGATTGCAGTGAGTATCCTTTCCTGTACTTTTCTGTTTAGACAGATTGGGCCCCAGCGTTTGCTCATTCTATTTTCTGTCCGTGTCCGTGCTTCTTCTTGTCTAACCGCCATTACATGTTTGGGGGCTTCCTATTTTCTTTGGGGATCTGCTCTGGGGGAGATAGCTTTCATCTTTCTGCCTTTAGGTGTAGTTATCTCTCAGGCTGTGACGAGCCGTCTAGGATCAACGTAGGAACGCTCCACGGCTACCTCTAGTTGTGTGGTTAGTTCAGGGTACTGCAATCCAATAGGTTCCAGCCTCTCTGGTGTATTGCCATTTTTTCTTATTCTCCCCAGTTACCATAACACAACAGTGACCTACCTCTTGATTAGGTTGAGCCTATTCCCCATAACAGCTGGAAAATAGGCTGTAAACCCATGTCCAGAGAGGTTCTGGCAAGATGCACACACTGCCCAGGTAAATTAACAAAGGAAGCAGAAAGCCATTAGCCAAGCTAACCCTTTCCCTCAGGGTTAAAGACCAACCCTTCCACTGGTCCACCTTTTGGGCTGCAATCTTGAGTCTGCCCTCCCAATTTTGCTGGGGGTAGTCCCCGGGGCCAAATTCGATGCCTAAAATTTTGGCGGAGGCCTGGGGTTCTGGAAGTATCCCCGGGAGATCAAAACTAGGATCTCCCCTCCCAGCCAGAGACTTTCACACTTTTCCCAGTTGATCATGGTCTCGGATGCCTCCGAGTAATGCACGACTTCGGACATGACCCAGTCCGCCTCCCCTCTCAAGGATACGAAAAGGGAAACATCGTCAGTGTATGCCACCACCCTCAGAGGGGGCCCAGAGTGTTGTGAATGTGTTAGAAATGAATTCTGAGCAGAAGCTCCCTCTGGTGGTTACAAACAGTACAGAACCATTCAATGAGGATGGCAATCAGGAGTTACAGACTGGTCTTATATAAGGGAGGTTCCCTCCCATCATGGTTGCCGGTAATCAATTGTTCTTGTCTCAACTGTGGTTCCTGATTCACTTGGAAGCTTGCTGAGTCTTGCCTGCATCTTCTGCTATCTGATAAGATATTTTCTGCTTTTATTTTTGTGCTTGCTTTTTGCATTGTTCCGTGCTCTTCTGTGGAGGTCAGCCAGGTCCCCTCCGGGGGCTTGTGCTCCTCTCAGTTTATCTGAGCCACTGTTATTTGTTCATTTGCCTTTTCCAGTTTTTTCAGTGGCTGCGGCTTAGTTTTGTGACACCAGAGAACTAATTTAGGTGGTAGAGGTCGTATGATCTCAGGTGTTTTTGCAATTAGTAGAGTTGGTATTTTTTAGGGTTTTTTGGATTGCAGTAAGTGTCCTTCCTATCCTTTTCTGTCCAGGTAGATTGGGCCCCAACTTTTGCTCATGCTATTTTCTGTATATGTCTGTATTTCCTCTTGTCTAACCACCATTACATGTTTGGGGGCTTCCTATGTTCTTTGGGGATCTGCTCCGGGGCAGATAGCTTTCCTCTTTCTATCTTTAGGTGTAGTTAACCTCTCAGGCTGTGACAAGGCGTCTAGGACCAACGTAGGAACGCTCCACGGCTGCCTTTAGTTGTGGTGGTTAGTCAGGGTACTGCAATCCAGTAGATTCCAACCTCTCTGGTGTATTGCCATTTTTGCCTGCTCTCCTCAGCTACCAAATCATAACAGTATCACCGGCCAAACTGAAAATTATATGGTACTCAACAGAAGGGAAAAATAGTAAAAGGAAAAAGAAAAAAGGAAGTTGTCAGAAATTTTTTTTTTTCTCTGTTTGTTGCATTTTTTCCCTCTTTTTCTCTGGGTGCTGAGGAGGATTTTTTTCTCTCAATGGGGTTTGCACAATTATCTGGCCGTGTGGATCAGCTTGCCACTGAAGTTCGGAGTATTGCTACCTATCTTGCTAGGTTGCTGGTTGTGGAACCTAGGATCCCCATGCCAGATTTATTTTTGGGGAATCGAGCTAAATTTCTGAATTTCAAAAATAACTGTAAGTTGTTTTTTGCCTTAAAACCTAAGTCCTCAGGGAACGCAGCACAGCAGGTTCAAATTGTCATCTCTCTCCTGCTCGGCGATCCTCAGGATTGGATAGGGGAATAGATCCGGTGTACTAACCGGCGGTGATCATACCTGGGTGAGAGTTTTAAGTCAGGTCTCCGCTGCATGCCGTGGGAGCCTGACTTAAAACTCTCACCCAGGTATGATCACCTATATGCCTCCACTACTGGATGAATTGAATAAGGCTTTTGTTTTCAGATACTCACCTTTAAGCCTTACTTTGGAGATCTACCTGGTATGTCATACCTTTGATATTTTGATTGATCACGGGCCGCTGTCACTTTTTCTCATTATGTCTTATCACCCACCAGATCCCAACAGTATCTACTGCTTACCTTTGAATTGGGTATTTCTACCCTCTCCCGGTACTTAATGGTACATCTTATTTTCTGTGCTATATCACCCTCACGTCTCTTCTGGTCTGAAGAGTCTGTCCTTAACTATTTGAGGACTAGCATACTTCTATATAAAGATGATTTTCTCTAGTAACCACGTTCATATTATACTATTGTACATACCTTGGTTATATTATTATGTTTTCTTTGCAATTTTACCTTTTATTTTTATTGCAAGAATTTTGAAGAATTTTTTGTTTTTGTATTACATATATGTAGTGGCTGGTGATGGTCCGAAATTTAGGACCGAAACGTTAGCGGAGACCTGACTTAAAACTCTCACCCAGATACTCACCTTTAACCCTTCTTTGAATATCTACCTGATCCCAATAGTATCTACTGCTTACCTTTGAATTGGGTATTTCTACCCTATCTGTTATGATTTGGTAGCTGAGGAGAGCAGGCAAAAAAGGCAATACACCAGAGAGGTTGGAATCTATTGGATTGCAGTACCCTGACTAACCACCACAACTAAAGGCAGCCGTGGAGCGTACCTACGTTGGTCCTAGACGCCTCGTCACAGCCTGAAAAGCTAACTTCACCTAAAGATAGAAAAAGGAAAACTATCTGCCCCGGAGCAGATCCCCAAAGAACATAGGAAGCCCCCAAACATGTAATGGCGGTTAGACAAGAGGAAATACAGACACAGACAGAAAATAGTATGAGCAAATGTTGGGGCCCAATCTTCCTAGACAGAAAAGGATAGGAAGGTCACTTACTGCAATCCAAAAAACCCTAAAAAATACCAACACACTAATTGCAAAAACACCTGAGATCACACGACCTCTACCACCTAAATTAGTTCTCTGGTGTAACAAAACTAAGCCGCAGCCACAGAAAAAACTGGAAAAGGCAAATGAACAAACAACTGGCTGAGCTAAACTGAGAGGAGCACATGCCCCGGAGGGGACCTGGCAGACCCCCACAGAAGTGCAGGACAAAATGCAAAAAGCAAGCACAAAAAACTAAAAGAAGAAAATGTCTTATCTGTTAGCAGAAGATGCAGGCACGAAACAGCAAGCTTCAAAGTGAACCAGGAACAAAAGTGGAGACCAGAACAATTGATCACCGGCAACCCTGATGGGAGGGAACCTCCCTTATATAAGACCAGTCAGTAACACCTGATCGCCAATCTTCACAATCTTCATTGAATAGTTCAGTACTGTTTGTAACCACCAGAGGGAGCTTCTGCTCAGAATTAATTTCTAGCACATTCACAACACCTCTCCCGGTACTTAATGTGGCTGATGAAGGTCCGAAATTTAGGACCGAAACGTTTCACTATCGTGGACTACAATAAAATATTTACCCTTTTCGCTAAGTTGAGTGCCGAGTTCTCTTTTTATTATAATAACCATTTTACACACCTCCCAGGCAGACCGTACCTCAAAAGGACAGACCAGAGGTACTCATGGTTAACCAGGTCAAAGGCTTTTGCTTGATCTAATGACAGTAGGTACCCCTTCCAGTGACCTGCCCTACCCTGTTCCACTGCCTCTTGGACACCGAGCACAGTACTAAAAGTGCTGCGGCCTGTAACAGTGCAGTGTTGGGCCTCCGAAAGGAATCGGGGTGCAAACTTGACCAGCCGATTAAACAGCACCTTCGCCAAAACCTTCCGGTTCGTATCGAGAAGCGCTATGGGACGCCAATTCTCAATACGGGACGAGTCTTTACCCTTTGACCGAATAATCAGGGCTGACCTCCTCATTGAACCGGGAAGAGCGGCCGAGGAAAGACACTCATTAAACACCCCAGTCAAGAGGGGGACCAAGGAGTCCCTAAAGGTCTTGTAGAACTCGGATGTTAAGCCATCCGGACCTGGCGATTTCTTAGGCCGAAGCCCATCAATGGCCAGTCTCACTTCCTCTTCCCTGATTGCTTCTGCCAAAACACCAAGCGAGGGATCATCCTCTTGCTCAGGGATGGTTTCAGCCAGGAAAGCCAACATCCCAACCCGATCCAGGTCCCTCTTACCCAAGAGGTGTGAGTAAAAGGACCTGAGCACCTCCAGGATCCCTGATTTGGACCTGTTCAGGGACCCCGTACTGTCGATCAGTCCTGTTACCATCTTACAATTCACTGACATCTTACAGTTTCTGTAAGGGTCGGGTGAGCGGTACCTCCCGAAGTCCCTCTCAAAAACCAAAGATGTGTGCCTATCGTACTGACACTTCTTGAGCAAAGATTTCACTCTGGAGATTTCCTCACGGTCATCTCCAGTCGAGATGAGCTGCTCGAGTTTCCTCCTCAAGGCCTGATACAAGCGGTGCCTGTTCAGACTCCTGAGGCTCGAGAGCTTGCGGAAGAACCCCGCCACCCGCTTTTTGAAGATCTCCCACCACTCTGACTTACTACTACAGAGATCCAAAAGTGGTACCTGGCTCTGAAGAAAATCCTCAAAGGATTGTTTCACCTCCGCTTCTTCCAGCAGGGACGAATTCAGCTTCCACAGCCCTCTTACCATCCGGGGAGTCTCTGCAACATTCAGAGAAAAGAAAATTAGACAAAGGCGGACACAGCAGAAAATATGGCGTCCTCCTTTAAAAAAAAAACCTGTCTATTCTAGATCTACAGCTACCCCTATGATAGGTGAAACCCCCGTGGCCTGGGGTGTGCCGGATGTGGACATCCACCAGGCGAGTTTCACTAGCTATACTATTAAGCGCGACGCTGTCATAAGCCAGGCGATCTCCAGGACCCCCCCGATCACGGGACCTCGTAATGGTGTTGAAGTCCCCACCGAAGACCACCTGTCGGCTCGTAAAAAGAAAGGGCTTAATCTTCAGGAAGAGACATTTTCGGTCCCACTTAGACTGGGGACCGTAGATGTTTATGAGCCGAAGCTCTTGTCCCCTCATGAAGACGTCAAGGACCAGGCACTCGATCTAAGATATATGGTATACAGTTCATATAGCGTCTTGTGCTTGGGTGCGAGGAAAACACATGAGACACAGGTTTGATATGGAAGGACTTGTATTTAGTGTTGAGCATTCCGATACTGCAAATATCGGGTATCGGCCGATATTGGCTGTATCGGAATTCCGATACCGAGTACCGATATTTTCGTCATATCGGATACCGGAATCGGAATGTCACTGTCACTGTCAGTGTCCGTCGGTCGGGTCTGTCAGGAGTCAGCGGCACTTACCCGGCAGAAGATCTCCGGCGGTCACATCCCGGACTGCTTAATGGCCGCCATCCTCTTCTCCCTGGCGGTCACATGCAGTTTCTCGCGATAACTGCAGTGACTGCTGGGTAATCGCGGCCGTAAAGCAGTCCGATGACGTCATCGCCGGGGAAGCTGGTAAGCAGCTGTGCTGCGCCGGGATGTCAGGCTCTGCCTGTCATTCCGATGTAGCAGAGCTGGATCGTCGTGGGACAGTCGTTACTATGGACTGCGTCGGACAGGTGGTATACTGTTGGTTTTTTTTTTTATTTTTTTACAGGAGATCGATGGCGTCGCAGGAATGAGAGAGTAATAAAAGAAATGAAAACTGTGTTGTCTCTTTTATTTCATTAAAAGACTTTTTTCTTGCTGTGTCTTTTTTTTAAACATTTAAAAACTTTGGGATTAATAATGGATCGGTGTCTTATTGACGCCTCTCCATTATTAACCGGGCTTATTGTCACCGTGCAATCAACGGTGACATTAACCCCTTATTACCCCGCTTGCCACCGCTACAGGGCAAGTGGGAAGAGCTGGGTAAAGTGCCACAATTGGCACATCTTTTGATGCGCCAAATGTGGGGCTGCTGTAGCCTGGTATTATCAGGCTGTTGAGGGCCAAAATCCATGGGCCTTGACAGTCTTTTAATACCAGGCCGCAGCAGTCTGCATTTTACTTGGCTGGTTAACAAAAATAGGGGGACCCCTACGCCTTTTTTTTTTCGAGGGGATCCCCTATTTTTGTTAACCAGCCAAGCTAAGCAGACTGCTGTGGCCTGGTATTATCAGGCTGGCAAGGTCCATGGATATTGGATCCTTACCAGCCTGAAAAACCAGGCCTCAGCGGTCTGCTTCATCTGGCTGGTTAACAAAAATAGGGGGGACCCCACGCCAATTTTTTTCGAGGGGATCCCCTATTTTTGTTAATCAGCCAAGATATGCAGACTGCTGTGGCCTGGTATTATCAGGCTGGCAAGGTCCATGGATCTTGGCTCCTTAACAGCCTGAAAATCCAGGCCTCAGCGGTCTGCTTCATCTGGCTGGTTAACAAAAATAGGGGGGACCCCACGCCAATTTTTTTCGAGGGGATCCCCTATTTTTGTTAATCAGCCAAGATATGCAGACTGCTGTTGCCTGGTATTATCAGGCTGGCAAGGTCCATGGATCTTGGCTCCTTAACAGCCTGAAAATCCAGGCCTCAGCGGTCTGCTTCATCTGGCTGGTTAACAAAAATAGGGGGGACCCCACGCCATTTTTTTTTTAAGGGAACCCCTATTTTTGTTAATCAGTTCCCTCTGACGTCACTGATTGTGTCCCTGGCTCACATAGCGATATCGCTACCGTGATCGCTGCTGAATCACTAGTTTTGTGACGCAGCAGCGAGCTCACCAGCAATATCGCTGTGTGTGACATTCAGCGACGATCAGCCCCCTGCCGGGTATCGCTGATTGTCGCTGAAATGTCAGGACCTTTTTTTGATCGCTGGTTTCCCGCTGACAGGCACGCATCGCTGCGTGTGACAGGCGGGAGACCAGCGATCCGCTGGTAACCAAGGTACACAGCGGGTTTCCAGGCGCGGGGCTGTGCCTAGAAACCCGCTGTGTACCTTGGATACCAGCGCCCTGATGCAGGGAGCTGGTATCCAAGGTACACAGCGGGTTTCCAGGCACCGCGCAGCGCTTGGAAACCCGCTGTGTACCTTGGTTACCAGCTCCCTGCATCAGGGCGCTGGTATCCAACGTACACTGCGGGTAACTAAAGGCTGGGTCTCACATAACTATACACCAGCGATCCCGACAACGATATGCACTTGTCAGGATCGCTGGTGTATCGCTACATGATCGCTGCTGAGCTGCCAAACAGGCAGCTCAGGCAGCGATCTGGGACAGCGACACTGCGGGTAACATCGCTTAGTTACCCGCAGTGTACCTTGGATACCAGCGCCCTGATGCAGGGAGCTGGTATCCAAGGTACACAGCGGGTTTCCAAGCGCTGCGCGGTGCCTGGAAACCCGCTGTGTACCTTGGATACCAGCTCCCCTGCATCAGGGCGCTGGTATCCAAGGTACACAGCGGGTTTCTAGGCACAGCCCCGCGCCTGGAAACCCGCTGTGTACCTTGGTTACCAGCGGATCGCTGGTCTCCCGCCTGTCACACGCAGCGATGCGTGCCTGTCAGCGGGAAACCAGCGATCAAAAAAAGGTCCTGACATTTCAGCGACGATCAGCGATACCCGGCAGGGGGGCTCATCGTCGCTTAATGTCACACACAGCGATATCGCTGGTGAGCTCGCTGCTGCGCCACAAAACTAGTGACTCAGCAGCGATCACGGTAGCGATATCGCTATGTGAGACGGGCCCTTAAGCGATGTTACCGCAGTGTCGCTGTCCCAGATCGCTGCCTGAGCTGCCTGTTTGGCAGCTCAGCAGCGATCATGTAGCGATACACCAGCGATCCTGACAAGTGCATATATCGTTGTCGGGATCGCTGGTGTATCGTTATGTGAGACCCAGCCTTTACTCTCCTGTCAGCCAGGAGAGGAACTCATTCATTTGGGGGTTTACTGTGAGGCTGCAGCATTAGCTGCGGTCCCTGCAGTAAACATTAACCCTTTCTGAAGGATTACACCGTGGGACCTGACTGTGCATGGGATAGGTAAGAATAATTTTGCTTTTTTATTTTATTTTTATTACAGGAAATGGTTTTTGCAGTAAAATAAAAGATGGTCAAAAACATGTGTCTTTATTTCATTAAAATGATTTTTAATTAAAGTGTGTGTGTTTTATTTTTATTTCATGCAATAGGAATAATAATTGATAGTTGTCTAATTGACAGCTCTCAATTATTAACCTGGCTTAAGGTCACCTTTCAATAGCAAGGTGGCTTTAACCCCATATTAACCCATTCGCCACCACTACAGGGCAATGGGAATAGACGGGCAAAGTGCCAGAAAAGGCGAATCTAATTATAGATTTGTCTTTTCTGGGGTGTCTGGGGGCAGATGTTAGTAGCCAGGGGGGGGGCAAAAATAATGGTCCCTCTCTGGGCTATTATTATCTGCCCCCACTCGCTGGCTTTGTCTGTCTGGTTGCGAAAATAGGGCGGGAGCCCACGCATTTTTTTTCAGCAATTTTACACCTCATATATATATATATATATATATATACATGTCATTGAATTTGTGACACATATATATATATATTTATAGTTCATACACTTCTACATAGTATAATAGCCGCTAATTCAATTGCCGGCTTTTGTGAAAATGCAGAACCCGACATGAAATGACACTTGGTTTACATAGAGTTAACCATGTCTTTTCATGTATTAAAAAAAAGTCCGTTTTATTTACAACGAATTTACACCTTTAATTAACCCCTACAGGTGTGAAATTTTGCACACATAGACTGATGTAATTGTTTGTGCAAATCAGATAGCAAACGACATGAAAAGACATGGTTAACCCTATGTACACCAAGTGTCATTTCATGTCGGGTGCTTCTGTCTTTTCACAGAAGCCGGCTTTACCCGGCAATTGAATCAGAGGATATTTTACTATGTAGAAGTGAATAAACTATACAAATATGTATATATATATGTCACAATGACATGTATATATATATATGTATTCTATGTGTGTATATTTAGTGTTTACAAGGAAAGAATGGGTTTTTTTTAGTTACGATATTTGTTCCCATAGACTTACATTGGATTTCCGGTATCGGTATCGGGTATCGCCGATATTTTAATGGTATCGGCGATACCATTCCGATTCCGATACTTTTGGATATCGGAAAGTATCGCTCAACTCTACTTGTATTACTTCATACAAGTAGGCAAAAGGGTCACACAGTTTGCAGGTACAGAGGCAGGAGACACAGCAGGCCAAAGTAACTTTAAGCTCAGCAATAACTCTCCACAACAGGTTCAGGATCTCTTCTCTGTTACCGTAATTCCCTTGCAAACGTGGATTTACCAAACAGCAGGTTTCCAGAGTCCACAAGTGTTCCAAAGTTCCTCAGTAGGAAATGGCTGGAGTACAAAGTCCAAGGTTTCCAGGAGTCAGGTCACAGGCTGACTGCAGGCTTGATTCTGAAGCACTGATTGCTCAGCTGAGGCTGCTTAAGAGGCAAGAGGGAGAGAATTAGGGCGGGAACATGAAATCTGGAAACTCCATATTGACTGAGGTCAAGATAGCTGCAGCAAGACAGAAAGCAAAATGGCCGAGGGAAAAACTGAGTTTCAAGAAACATGTCAAAAGAGACAAAGAACCTTACATTACTCCCCCTTAGGGACAACCTCCGGATGACCTCAGACCAGGCTTGTCTGGGTACCTCTGATGAAACTGGCGGAGCAAGCGAGGAGCATTAATGTTATTGGCTGGTTCCCATGAGTTGTCCTCCACTGGGTAGCCCTGCCATTTAATCAAATATTGTAACTGATTTCTGTACAACCTGGAATCTAGAATCCTTTCCACCACAAATTCTTCCTGACCATCGACAAGCACTGGGTCAGGGCAAGGAGAAGAACGTCCAGGAAACGTATTGGGTGTTGCAGCCTTTAGTAGAGATACATGAAAGACAGGGTGGATTCTCATAGTTCTGGGCAGTTGAAGACAACAAGCAACGGCACTTATAATTTTACTGATTTTATAGGGTCCAATGTACTTATGTCCCAATTTAGACGATGGAATCTTTAACTTAAGATTTCTGGTTGACAGCCAGACCAAGTCTCCTACCTTGAAAGCTGGTGCAGGTGTACAAAATTTATCTGCTGCTTTCTTGTACCTTTCCTGAGCCAATACCAGATTTTCCTTTAGAAGATCCATATTCTTTTGTAAAGACGTGATTCTTTCAGCCCCTGCCGGCAATGGCGTTTCTATGGGAAATCGAGGAAGAATGTTAGGATGATAACCTGAATTGGAGTAAAAAGGAGACTGCTTAGTGGAGGCGCTCTGAGAGTTGTTATAAGAGAACTCAGGCAGTGGGAGTAGATCCACCCAATCATCCTGTAGGTGGCAGATAAAGCAGCGGAGATACTGCTCCAGGGTCTGATTGGTTCGTTCTATCTGTCCATTAGTCTGAGGATGAAAAGCAGAAGAAAGGTTTACTTTAATGTCCAATGCGGCACAGAAATTTTGCCAAAACCTTGAAGTGAATTGCACCCCTCGATCCGAAATGACCTCATCCGGTACTCCATGCAAGCGAAACACATTCTTAATCATCACATCTGATGTCTGTTTTGCAGTGGGTAAGCCGACACGGGATAAAATGAGCTGCCTTTGTTAAACAATCGACCACAACTAGAATGGTGTTCTTCCCTTGAGAGGTTGGTAACTCCACAATGAAGTCCATAGAAATGGATCCCCACGGGCGGGAAGGGGTGGGAAGGGGTTGCAACAGACCAGTTGGTGAGGAGCGAGGTGTTTTGCATCTTGCACAGACTTCACATGAAGTGACATAGTTTAAAACGTCTTTCCTGTAAGTGGGCCACTAAAAGAAACAAGAAAGAAATTCTTGTGTCTTTAGAATTCCTCTATGCCCAGCTATCTTGGAATCGTGGATGAGTTGCAATACTCTCAATCTGACTGTTTCAGGTATATACAGACGTTGTCCCTGAATCCACACACCATTCTTAAAGACAAGACTTACGTCCCTTGGGGGTTGTGCCAACAAAGAATCCGCATGGTATGCTTCCTTGATGTCTTTAAGTAGGTCTTGATTATGAATCACTCCCAGAAATCTAGAGTCAGGAAGAATAGTCTTAGGAGGAGTAAGTGGACGGGTCTCTGCTGAATGAATCCTAGAGAGTGCATCAGCCTTTCCATTGCGCGATCCTGGCCTATAAGAAATTACAAAATTAAATTGGTTTAGGAAAAGATTCCAGCGAGCCTGGCGAGGAGTTAGGCACTTAGCCGACCTGATAAATTCAAGGTTACGATGGTCTGTCAGGACAACTATTTGCTGTGCAGCTCCCTGAAGAAGGTGTCTCCATTCCTTGAAGGCGGCAATAATGGCCAACAATTCTCTATTGCCCACATCGTAGCTCCTCTCAGCCGAAGACAACCGCTGGGAAAAGAAAGCACAGGGATGCAAGACATTCTTCTCACCTGTTCTCTGAAAGAGTATAGCTCCAACGGCACAGTCTGAAGCATCCACCTCTATTATGAAGGCAAGTTCGGGGTTGGGATGTACTAAGATAGGTGCGGTGGTAAATTTATCCTTTAGAGGGAAAATGCTTCCTGGGCTTGCGGGGTCCAGGAGAACCTAGACTCTTTCCGGGTAAGTTGGGTGATAGGTGACACTACCTCAGAGAAATTCCTAATAAAACGTCTATAGAAGTTGGCAAACCCGATGAAGCACTGCACCTCCTTCACATTCCTAGGAATTGGCCAATCCTTGATGGCTTGGGTCTTGCTTCCATCCATACTAATCCCTTGCGTAGACAGTACATACCCCAGAAATTGAATCTCGGTCCTATGGAATTTACACTTTTCAAGTTTGATGTAAAGATGGTTCTGTCTTAGGCGTTCTAAGACCATTCTCACATGTCCATGATGTTCCTCTGTGGAGTTAGAAAAAATTAAAATATCATCCAGATAAATCACCACAAATGTATCTAGGAGATCCCTGAAGATGTCATTCACCAAGTGTTGGAAAGTGGCTGGGGCGGTACACAGACCAAAAGGCATGACTAGATATTCAAAGTGTCCATAGCGTGACCTGAATGCAGTCTTCCATTCATCCCCAGGTCTAATACGGACCAAGTTATAGGCCCCACGGAGATCCAGTTTAGAGAAAATTTTGGCATGCCGCACTCTCTCCAATAACTCAGGGATTAAAGGCAATGGATAACGGTTTCTAATAGTAACCTTATTGAGTTCCCTATAGTCTATGCAGGGTCTCAGAGATCCATCTTTCTTCTTCACAAAGAAGATGGGTGCACCTGCAGTAGATGAAGAGGGGCGTATGAAGCCCTTGGCTAGATTTTCATCTATGTAGTCCTTCAAAGCCTTTAGCTCAGGCCCCGCCAGGGGATAGATCTTACCAAAAGGTATCTCTGCTCCAGGCTATAATTCAATTGGACAATCATATGGACGGTGAAGGGGAAGCTGGTCAGCGTTCTTCTTGTCACATAAATCCACATAGTCCTGGTATACAGCTGGTAGTTCAGGGGCTGACATGGTTCCTTTAGGAACAGAGCAAGCTGAAACTTCTGGACTCATCTGTTTCTCCAGAAAGTGTAATTTCTTGGTCTCCCAGTTAATCGTAGGGTTCTGAGCCTGCAGTCATGGTAGCCCTAGAATAATGGGAAAGTGGGGAGAAGAGATAAGCATAAAGGACAGTTTATCTTGATGATCTTTACCCATAAGGACCCTCAAAGGCTCCCTTTCCTGATCCACTGGTCCAGAGGTCAGCAGGGAGCTATCCACAGTCTCCATCTGTACTGGAGTAGCCTACTTCACTGAACGTATCCCCTGTTTCAGAGCAAAGGAGATATCCATAAAATTTCCACTTGCCCCTGAGTTGATCATAGCAGAGCTAGACACCCAGACTGAGTCCACCCAGAGTTTGATGGAAAGGAAGCAATGAGAATTGTTTTTCTTACAACTCAGCTGGGACACCGCTGAGGAAACTTGAAAAATTGCAGCGTTTACACAGTCATCGTCCTCAGAAGTAACGGAGTTTAAGTCAGAGAAATCAATATCTGTTGCTGCAGATCTCTCTGGAGCCTGAGGCTCGGACCTGACAGATCTCCTCTCGCAACACTCACAGTGAATGACTGCTGCAGTAGTCTTACGAGAATGGCTGGGGCAGTTTATAATGAAGTGCCCTGACTTACCACAGTAGAAACATAGATTTTCCTTTAAACAATGTTCTTTGCGTGCATCACTAACCCGTATTTTTAAAGAGTCCACCTGCATGGGTTCAGGTTCTGGTTCCCTTGTGATCCTACTCAAAGGTTCCTTAGCTGGGGAGGAAGGTAGGAAAAGGTTAGTGTGATTACTTTCGAACCATCTCTCTTGTGTGCGTTCAGTCAGACAAGCATCAATACGGATGCAGTAGTTAATAAAGTCACCTAACGCAGTGGGAGGGTCGGCACGAGCAAGTTCATCCTTAATCAGTGGAGACAACCCTCTCCGAAAAATAGATTTTTTGGCGGAACTGTCCCAAGTGGTATCGAGGGCCCATCTCCTGAAATCCAAGGCATATTCGGCTACTGAGCGCTTACCTTGGCGCAAAGTTAACATGGCTGCTTCAGCTGTTGCACCTCGATTGGGGTCATCAAACACCTGCCCCATGGCTGAAATGAAAGCATCAAGATGATTCAAACATTCATCCCCAGTCTCAATCAGAGGGTTTGCCCACATCAAAGCCTTGTTGGTAAGCAACATGATTATAGTAAGCACTTTAGATCGTTCAGTGGGAAATTGTGAAGCATGTGCAGAGAAAAATAGATTGCATTGGTTAATAAATCCCCTGAATTTCTCACGTTCACCGCCAAAATGAAAAGGGGGTAACTTGGGGATCCCAGAACTCGGGGTTATGGCAGGAGCCTGGACTCGTTCCTCTAGAGCCTCAATCCTGGCTCGTAAATCCTGGGTAGTTTGTCCAAACACTTGCAAACTGTGATTAGTGAGGTCCTGTATTCTTGCAAAACGGGTCTTTAAAGTCTGTATATCTGCAAGGATTGTATCAGTCACTCCGCAAAGCTCCTTTATGTGAGCCTCCATCTTCCAGATCTTTTAAGGCAGAAGTACTGGAAGGAGAAGAGGAAAGGAAAAAAAAACACAATAGTGCTTACCTGTGGTAACACTCCAGAGTAAAATTAAGGGAATGCGCTCACCTGGAATGGTTGTGAGAAGTCACAACCACTGTCATCACAGAAGGTATAAACGGACATCTGATATCCACAGTCACAGCAGACACGGCCTTCCCAGACCCAGCAGACACTAACGTTGGCTTCAGAATCTTGTGATGTATGGTATACAGTTCATATAGCGTCTTGTACTTGGGTGCGAGGAAAACACATGAGACACAGGTTTGATATGGAAGGACTTGTATTACTTCATACAAGTAGGCAAAAGGGTCACACAGTTTGCAGGTACAGAGGCAGGAGACACAGCAGGCCAGAGTAACTTTAAGCTCAGCAATAACTCTCCACAACAGGTTCAGGATCTCTTCTCTGTTACCGTAATTCCCTTGCAAACGTGGATTTACCAAACAGCAGGTTTCACCAGAGTCCACAAGTGTTCCAAAGTTCCTCAGTAGGAAATGGCTGGAGTACAAAGTCCAAGGTTTCCAGGAGTCAGGTCACAGGCTGACTGCAGGCTTGATTCTGAAGCACTGATTGCTCAGCTGAGGCTGCTTAAGAGGCAAGAGGGAGAGAATCAGGGCGGGAACATGAAAGCTGGAAACTCCATATTGACTGAGGGCAATATAGTTGCAGTAAGACAGAAAGCAAAATGGCCGAGGGAAAAAACTGAGTTTCAAGAAACATGTCAAAAGAGACATAGAACCTTACACGATCACTCGTCTGCATTCCACATCTGCAGTCTTAAAAAGTACCGCCACCCCGCTATACAGCTCGGCCGCAAGAGACCAGTATGAGGACCCGCACCTCCACTCTCTCCATGCTTTATGTATGGCCCCCATGTCAGTTAGTCTGGTCTCCTGCAAAAATAAAATTTCAGCCTCAATTCGGGTGAGAAAATCAAAGGCCGCAAATCTAACCGCATCTGACTTAATGCTGGCGACATTAATGGATGCCAGCGTCAACGGGGCGAGTTCAGCCATCATGAGTGATCAAGTTCGACGGCCTTCTTCTTACCCACCCCGCTCCCACCAC
This sequence comes from Oophaga sylvatica, assembly GCA_033576555.1. Classification (NCBI taxonomy): domain Eukaryota; kingdom Metazoa; phylum Chordata; class Amphibia; order Anura; family Dendrobatidae; genus Oophaga; species Oophaga sylvatica. The sequence continues at coordinate 525,192,441 of JARQOD010000001.1, forward strand.
CCTCTGGGGAGGAGTCAGAACCCTACCTCTTCAAGGTAGTTGAGGTGTCCATTCCTCCTCCCTGGTGTCCTCACCTCTGGACTCCGGGTCTGTCCCCCCCCAGGAGAAACAACGTCCCCTGAGGGTTGGACTCTGCCGTCCCTGAAGGACCCCCGATGCCGCCCCGGCCCCTCGCCCTCGTCCTGCAACTCTTTAGCAGAGTCTCCGAGGGCTTGGAACCGGTTGGAGAGTGTGATCAGAGGGGGGACGGTAGGCCCTTCCGTTGGTACATTTACGGTCGGGGGTGGGGGGATTTGGAAGACTTGTTCAGCCTCCTCCTCCCCCTCCTGTTGGTACGCTTTTTTCCACCCGTTGATGTTGTAGGCTGCTCTATGACTTTCTCATCAACACTTTCATATTGAGAGGAGCTGTCTGAGTCAGCCGCTTTATCCTCCCTCTCCATCCTCCTGATCTCCTCATTCACCACTTCCTCCCCCAGGGCCTCAGAGGCTTTAGCCACCAACCCAGAGGGAGGAGCAGGCATCACCCGGTTACCCGAGGCTCCACCTGCTCCTTACCCCCCTGGCGAGCCGCCTGCCTCCGCTGATATGAGGGGCCTCTAGTGACTTTGCCTTTCCTCACTGGCCCTCAGCCCCCTCCCCGCCACCACCGCCCGCCGCGACAGAGGAAGCCCCGCCGGGGGTTTCCCCCACGGTCTCCCCCACCGGGCCCGCAGCAGTATTGGAGAAGGAGCGAGGGCAGCGCCTATACGGGTGACCTAAGTCACCACACAGGTTGCACCGAATGTCCCTACACGCAGCGGCGAGATGGCCCACCCCGCCACACAAGGCACATTTCTGCACCTTGCAGCTTGCGCTGAAGTGGCGGGGATCGCCGCACTTGTGACAAACCTTCGGCTGCCCCTGGTAGAAGATCAGGATCCTGTCCCTTCCCAGGAATGCCGAGGAAGGGATGTGGGTGACCGTATCGCCTGAGACCTTCAACTTAACCATGAAGGTCCAGCCCCCCGACCAAATACCAAATTCGTCCCTGTTTTTTTTTTTGGGACCTCGGTGACTTCCCCAAAACGGGAAAGCCACGTCATTATGTCCACGCCTGAGAGTGACTCGTTACATGTCACCACGGTCACTCTCTTGACGGAATTTTGGCGAGACACCGCCTGCACGACGAAGCCTCGCCATCCGGGCTCCCCCTTCACCTGCTCATAATTCGACCAGAAAAGCTCAAGCCCCTCTGGCCGAACGAAGCTGATGTCAAAGAACCGGGCCGCTGAGGGATGGATCAGGGCGAAGATGTCATTCGCCCTGAAGCCCATCTTCAGGAGAAGCTCCAAAACCCTGCTCCTGGGTGGGTAAGTGTAATGTATGTAGTACAGTTCATATAGCGTCTTGTGCTTGGGTGCGATGAAAATACATGAGACACAGGTTTGATATAGAAGGTCTTGTATTACTTCATACAAGTGGCAAAAATAGTCACACAGTTTGCAGATACAGAAGCAGGAGACACAGCAGGCCAGAGTAACTTAAGCTCAGCAATCACTCTCCACAACAGGTTCAGGATCTTCTTCTCTGTTACCGTAAGTCCATGCAAACGTGGATCTTTCAAAGAGCAGGGTTCCAGAGTCCACAAGTGTTCCAGAGTTCCTCAGTAGGAATAGCTGGAGTACAAAGTCCAAGGCTTCCAGGAGTCAGGTCACAGGTTCACTGCTGGCTAGATTCTGAAGCACTGATTGCTCAGCTGTGGCTGCTTAAGAAGCAAGAGGGAGAGAATCAGGGCGGGAACATGAAAGCTGGAAATTCCATATTGACTGAGGGCAAGATAGCTGCAGCAAGACAGAAAGCAAAATGGCCGACGGAAAAACTGAGTTTCAAGAACATGTACAAAGAACCTTACATTACTCCCCCCTTAGGGACAACCTCCGGATGGCCTCAGACCAGGCTTGTCTGGGTACCTCTGATGAAACTGGCGGAGCAAACGAGGAGCATTAACGTTATTGACTGGGTCCCATGAGTTGTCCTCCACTGGGTAGCCCTGACATTTAATCAAATATTGTAACTGATTTCTGTATAACCTGGAATCTAGAATTCTTTCCACCACAAATTCTTCCTGACCATCGACTAGCACTGGATCAGGGCAAGGAGAAGAACGTCCAGGAAACGTATTGGGTGTTGCAGCCTTTAGTAGGGATACATGAAAGACAGGGTGGATTCTCATAGTTCTAGGCAGTTGAAGACGACAAGCAACGGCACTTGTAATTTTACTGATTTTATAGGGTCCAATGTACTTATGTCCCAACTTAGACGATGGAATCCTTAACTTAAGATTTCTGGTTGACAGCCAGACCAGGTCTCCTACCTTGAAAGCTGGTGCAGGTTTACGAAATTTATCTGCTGCTTTCTTGTACCTTTCCTGAGCCAATTCCAGATTCTCCTTTAGAAGATCCATATTCTTCTGTAAAGACGTGATTCTTTCAGCCACTGCTGGTAAAGGCGTTTCTATGGGAAATCGTGGAAGAATGTTAGATGATAACCTAGATTGGAGTAAAAAGGAGACTGCTTAGTGGAGGCGCTCTGAGAGTTGTTATAAGAGAACTCAGCCAATGGAAGTAGATCCACCCAATCATCCTGTAGGTGGCAGATAAAACAGCGGATATACTGCTCCAGGGTCTGATTGGTTCGTTCTATCTGTCCATTAGTCTGGGGATGAAAAGCAGAAGAAAGGTTTACTTTAATGTCCAATGCTGCACAGAAATTTTGCCAAAACCTTGAAGTGAATTGCACCCCTCGATCCGAAATAACCTCATCCGGTACTCCATGTAAGCGAAACACATCTTTAATCATCAAATCTGATGTCTGTTTTGCAGTGGGTAAGCCGACACAAGGGATAAAATGAGCTGCCTTTGTTAAACGATCAACCACCACTAGAATGATGTTTTTCCCTTGAGAGGTTGGTAACTCCACAATGAAGTCCATAGAAATGGATCCCCACGGGCGGGACGGGGTGGGAAGAGGTTGTAACAGACCAGTTGGTGAGGATCGAGGTGTTTTGCATCTTGCACAGACTTCACATGAAGTGACATAGTTTAAAACATCCTTCCTGCAAGTGGGCCACCAAAAGAAACGAGAAAGAAATTCCTGTGTCTTTAGAATTCCTCTATGCCAAGCTATCTTGGAATCGTGAATGAGTTGCAATACTCTCAATCTGACTGTTTCAGGAATATACAGACGTTGTCCCAGAATCCACACACCATTCTTAAAGACAAGACTTACGTCCCTTGGGGGTTGTGCCAACAAGGAATCCGCATGGTATGCTTCCTTGATGTCCTTAAGTAGGTCTTGATTATGAATCACTCCCAGGAATCTAGAGTCAGGAAGAATAGTCTTAGGAGGAGCAAGTGGACAGGTCTCTGCTGAATGAATCCTAGAGAGTGCATCAGCCTTTCCATTGCGCGATCCTGGTCTATAAGAAATGACAAAATTAAATTGGTTTAGGAAAAGATTCCAGCGAGCCTGGCGAGGAGTCAGGCACTTAGCCGACCTGATAAATTCAAGGTTACGATGGTCTGTCAGGATGACTATTTGCTGTGCAGCTCCCTGAAGAAGGTGTCTCCATTCTTTGAAGGCGGCAATAATGGCCAACAACTCTCTATTGCCCACATCGTAGTTCCTCTCAGCCGAAGACAACTGCTGGGAAAAGAAGGCACAGGGATGCAAGACATTCTTCTCACCTGTTCTCTGAGAGAGTATAGCTCCAACGGCACAGTCTGAAGCATCCACCTCTATTATGAAGGCAAGTTCGGGGTTGGGATGTACCAAGATAGGTGCGGTGGTAAATTTATCTTTTAGACGGGAAAATGCTTCCTGGGCTTGGGGAGTCCAGGAGAACCTAGACTCCTTCCGGGTAAGTTGGGTGATAGGTGACACTACCTCAGAGAAATTCCTAATGAAACGTCTATAGAAATTGGCAAACCCGATGAAGCGCTGCACCTCCTTCACATTTCTAGGACTTGGCCAATCCTTGATGGCTTGGGTCTTGCTTCCATCCATACTAATTCCTTGTGTAGACAGTACATACCCCAGAAATTGAATTTCGGTCCTATGGAATTCACACTTTTCAAGTTTGATGTAAAGATGGTTTTGTCTTAGACGTTCCAAGACCATTCTCACATGTCCATGATGTTCCTCTGTGGAGTTAGAAAAAATTAGAATATCATCCAAATAAATCACCACGAATGTATCTAGGAGATCCCTGAAGATGTCATTCACCAAGTGTTGGAAAGTGGCTGGGGCGGTACTCAGACCAAAAGGCATAACTAGATATTCAAAGTGTCCATAGCGTGACCTGAATGCAGTCTTCCATTCATCCCCAGGTCTAATACGGACCAAGTTATAGGCCCCACGGAGATCCAATTTAGAGAAAATTTTGGCATGCCGCACTCTCTCCAATAACTCAGGGATTAAAGGCAATGGATAACGGTTTCTAATAGTAACCTTATTGAGTTCCCTATAGTCTACGCAGGGTCTCAGAGATCCATCTTTCTTCTTCACAAAGAAGATGGGTGCACCTGCAGGAGATGAAGAGGGGCGTATGAAGCCCTTGGCTAGATTTTCGTCTATGTAATCCTTTAAAGCCTTTAGCTCGGGCCCCCGCCAGGGGGTAGATCTTACCAAAAGGTATCTCTGCTCCAGGCAATAATTCAATTGGACAATCATATGGACGGTGAGGGGGAAGCTGGTCAGCGTTCTTCTTGTCACATAAATCCACATAGTCCTGGTATACAGCTGGTAGTTCAGGGACTGAGATGGCTCCTTTAGGAACAGAGCAAGCTGAAACTTCTGGACTCATCTGTTTCTCTGGAAAGTGTAATTCCTTGGTCTCCCAGTTAATGGTAGGGTTCTGAGCCTGCAGCCATGGTAGCCCTAGAATAATGGGAAAGTGGGGAGAAGAGATAAGTATAAAGGACATTTTCTCTTGATGATCTTTACCCATAATGACCCTCAAAGGCTCCGTTTCCTGATCCACTGGTCCAGAGATCAGCAGGGAGCCATCCACAGTTTCCATCTGTACTGGAGTAGCCCTCTTCACTGAACGTATCCCCTGTTTCAGAGCAAAGGAGACATCCATAAAATTCCCACTTGCCCCTGAGTCGATCATAGCAGAGCTAGACACCCAGACTGAGTCAACCCAGAGTTTGATGGAAAGGAAGCAATGAGAATTGTTTTTCCTACAACTCAGCTGGGACACCGCTGAGGAAACTTGAAAAATTGCAGCGTTTACACAGTCATCGTCCTCAGAAGTAACGGAGTTTAAGTCCGAGAAATCAATATCTGTTGCTGCAGATCTCTCTGGAGCCTGAGGCTCGGACCTGACAGATCTCCTCTCGCAACACTCACAGTGAATGAGTGCTGCAGTAGTCTTACGAGAACGGCTGGGGCAGTTTATAATAAAGTGCCCTGACTTACCACAATAGAAACATAGATTTTCCTTAAAACGATGTTCTTTGCGTGCATCACTAACCCGTCTTTGTAAAGAGTCTACCTGCATGGGTTCATGTTCAGGTTCCCGTGTGATCCTACTCAAAGGTTCCTTAGCTGGGGAGGAAGGTAGGAAAAGGTTAGTGCGATTGCTTTCGAACCATCTCTCTTGCCTGCGTTCAGTCAGGCGAGCATCAATACGGATGCAGTAGTTAATAAAGTCACCTAACGCAGTGGGAGGGTCGGCACGAGCAAGTTCATCCTTAATTAGTGGAGACAACCCCTTTCGAAAAATAGATTTTTTGGCGGAACTGTCCCAGGTGGTATCAAGGGCCCATCTCCTGAAATAAAGGGCATATTCGGCTACCGAGTGCTTACCTTGGCGCAAAGTTAACATGGCTGCTTCAGCTGTTGCACCTCGATTGGGGTCATCAAACACCTGCCCCATGGCTGAAATGAAAGCATCAAGATGATCCAAACATTCATCCTCAGTCTCAATCAGAGGGTTTGCCCACATCAAAGCCTTGTTGGTAAGTAACATAATTATAGTAAGCACTTTAGATCGTTCAGTGGGAAATTGTGAAGCATGTGCAGAAAAAAACAGATTGCATTGGTTAATAAATCCCCTGAATTTTTCACGTTCACCGCCAAAACGAAAAGGGGGCAACTTGGGAATCCCAGAACTCGGGGCTACGGCAGGAGCCTGGACTCGCTCCTCTAGAACCTCAATCCTGGCTCGCAAATCCTGGGCAGTCTGTCCAAACACTTGCAAATTGTGATTAGTGAGGTCCTGTAGGTTTGTAAAACGGGTTTTTATAGTCTGTAAATCTGCAATGATATTATCAGTCACTCCGCAAAGTTCCTTTATGCGGGCCTCCATTTTCCAGATCTTTTAAGACAGTAGTACTGGAAGGAGAGGGAAAAAAAAAAAAACAATAGTGTTTACCTGTGGTAACACTGCAGAGAGAAAAAAAAATTAAGGGAACTGCTCACCTGGAATGGTTGTGAGAAGTCACAACCACTATCATCACAGAAAGTTCAACCGGACATCTGATATCCACAGTTACAGCAAACACAAAAGAGGGAAGAGAAAAAAAAAAAAACAATAGTGTTTACCTGTGGTAACACTGCAGAAAAAAAAAACTTAAGGGAATTGCTCACCTGGAATGGTTGTGAGAAGTCACAACCACTGTCATCACAGAAAGTACAACCGGACGTCTGATATCCACAGTTACAGCAGACACAGCCTTCCCAGACCCAGCAGACACTAACGTTTTGGCTTCAGAATCTTGTAATGTATGTAGTACAGTTCATATAGCGTCTTGTGCTTGGGTGCGATGAAAATACATGAGACACAGGTTTGATATAGAAGGTCTTGTATTACTTCATACAAGTGGCAAAAATAGTCACACAGTTTGCAGATACAGAAGCAGGAGACACAGCAGGCCAGAGTAACTTAAGCTCAGCAATCACTCTCCACAACAGGTTCAGGATCTTCTTCTCTGTTACCGTAAGTCCATGCAAACGTGGATCTTTCAAAGAGCAGGGTTCCAGAGTCCACAAGTGTTCCAGAGTTCCTCAGTAGGAATAGCTGGAGTACAAAGTCCAAGGCTTCCAGGAGTCAGGTCACAGGTTCACTGCTGGCTAGATTCTGAAGCACTGATTGCTCAGCTGTGGCTGCTTAAGAAGCAAGAGGGAGAGAATCAGGGCGGGAACATGAAAGCTGGAAATTCCATATTGACTGAGGGCAAAATAGCTGCAGCAAGACAGAAAGCAAAATGGCCGACGGAAAAACTGAGTTTCAAGAACATGTACAAAGAACCTTACAGTAAGTTTCACTGCCCCCCCATCGAAGACGGACCACATTCCTCCTCACCAGCCCTTGCCCGGCTGTCGGGAGAGACCAGACAGTCCCTCCCTCTCTTCTCTCTTGGAAGGCGGCCAAACCATGCCTCTCTATCCAGAAAGACAGGTCCACCGTCCTCCCCTCTACTACTATTGATCTTTCTCCCCTTTTGAGGAACTCCATAAATCGGCGGTGCAAAACGCCGTCCCCAGAGTCCAGAGGTGAGGAGACCCCCTGAGAACCCCTCCGACCCCAGCCGTGTACCCCCGCAAATGAACGCCTGGGTGTCAGTCCCCCCCACTCACACTCGCTCCCACATTCACACCCTCATTCACTCCCACTTTTACTCCCTCATCCATATCACTCATGTCACTCCCACTATCTCCTTCATTCATCCCCTCATGCTCCACACCCACAAAAAGCTCTTCAAAACTGTCCACCACACCATCGCTATCATCCTCACTGTCAAACACACTAACTTTATTTTCATTAGCTCTATTTTTATTTACAACATTTTTATTTACCTTTCTATTTACATTGTTACTTTGCCCTCCTCCTACTGGGGGCCCAGGCTGGACTCCTGAGGCTTCCCTGTGATTGGTGCCTGTTTTGGCTGCACCTCTGCCCAGGAGCGCTGCCGCCCCTTTAATAGCCCCAGAGCAGAGTGCACTCAGTACACTCTGCCTGGGCTTGGGAACAGCAGCAGCTCCTGAGCTCTCTGGCACCAATTTTTTTTTTCTTTTCTTGTGCTTCCTAGGGCAGGGATGGACTTTGCCACCGTACCCTGCCCTCCACACACCTTCTCCCCCGCTGGTTTTGCCTGGAGTGCTGGAGCCCCCGCACCACCAAATGACGGTAAGTGGGCTGGGGAGCTCGACAACTCCCTACCGGCTTTCGGGGGTGCAGAATCGATGGTATAGGTGGGCGGGACAGAGGGCGGCGGACCCACCTAGGCCACACACCCCACTGGCCGCAGTCACTCCAGGCTAGACGGCCGCCTTTTGTGAGGCCACGCCCACCCCAGATGATGTGAGCACGGCGGGCAGGACTGCGGCCGAGGAGGGCACACCTGCCCTGCATGCCTCTGCCTTTGCAGGCAGGGCAACATTCGGGGAGGCCACGCCCCCCTCACAGGCCATCACCGCCTCTCTGCACCCACCACCTGCTTTAGGTAAGGCTGTCCACTCCCCTTCGGTGTCCAGCAGTGGGGGGGCCCCCCGCACAGACCCCTTTTGAGGTCTACGTGCCGAGTGCCCCGGCTTCGCCGCGGCCGCCTCAAAGGGAGCGACCAACACTCTGCAGGTTTTTAACTGCTGACTTACGGCAGCATCCGCGCCCTTCCTATGGTTCTGGACCCCCATAAGCGATCCAGACTTAACGGACCCGTGCGTGGGGGGCCCAGAAGCCGCTCTCACCGCCGGAGGTGCAGCCCCAGCTTTATTTGTACCTGGTGCTGGGCCAGCCCCCTCTGCCACAGGGGACTGAGCCCAAGCACCAACACCAATACCGGCACCGACCTCCATATCGCTACCTGAATCTGAACTGCCACCACCAGATGTGACAGCAAGATCCAGGCAGACCTTACTCTCCCCGCTCCCTTGCTGCGGACCCACCACAGGGCCCAAGCCGGGGTGGGCAGCGGGTTCCGCACAACGGGATTGGGGGGCCCCGGAAAGAGGGACAAAAACAAGCTTTTCCACCACCGCTTGTTTTGCCTTACGCCTCCTCCTACTCCTTCCGGTTGCCTCATCCTCGAGGCAGACCTCGTCCCCAAACAACAGTGTGCCAAACCGTGCTGGGGACTCAATCTGCCTCACTTGCTGTAGGATGAGGCAGCCCCCCTCGGTATTACTCCCGCTCTCTCCATCCTCCCCCTCACTCCCACTTTCCTCCATGTCACTGGAGTCCGGTGGGAGAGCCACTTGTTCAGGAGCTATCCCACTGCGCGATACCTGGGTGCTCTTACCCACCAGGTTCTCAGATGGAGCTGGCTTAGATGTTCCGCCATCTTCCTCCTCCTCGTCCTCCACCTGGCTGGGGCTTCCTGACCCCCCCGGAGACCCACCTGTCAGGGCTCTGAACCGGTCATCGTTCCTTAGCTTTTCCCCGAAGGGCAGCTTCCCTCCAGGATGATCTTCCTCCGATCCTCCAGCGTTCTTATCACCCCCTTCAGCCTTTCGACCGTGGCAGATACCTCTTCTTGAAGCAGGGAGCCGGTTCTTGGCTATTACTCGGGCTCCCCTCAACTCCTCCCGGAGTCTCCTCAGCTGTTTAGCTGCCTCCTCGTACTCACAGAGGTGGGCGTGGATGCGGGAGGCGTAGATGGTAGCCGGCTCTCCCGCAGCCTTGGAGCCCCAGATGTTAGGGGGGCTCCTGCCGCACTTCTGCCCGCAGCCTCCTGTCCGGGAGAAGGAGCTGCCACGGCACTGGCTTCAGGGGTCCGGATCCTGGAGCCTTGCGGCCCCCCGGGATCTTTTTCTTACCCATCCCTGGGACTGACTTGCTGCAGCGTAGGCCTCAAGATGGAGTGTGAGGTCCCCACCTCCAGCTAGCTTGCCGGGAGGTGGAAGCCAGGGGCTCAGCCCCGACGCTCAGTCCCAGGGAAGGTCTCTCTGCCTGGGAAGGAGCAGGTAACAGTCCAGAGAAAAAAAAACCTCCTTCCCAGGCACTCAGCTCCAAGCAGCCTTGCTCTTTTCTTCCTCCTTCCCCAGCCACACGCCCTTCCACTTCCTGGTTGGAGCTGGAACTCTTTTTTATTTAGAAAAAATTACAAAACATATACATATCACATATACATAAAATCAAAATCCAAAACTTATTTCCAAGACCACATAAAACCATAAATAAAACTACACTGAAGAAATTAGTTAGTAACTAAAACCTAGGAGCCAGCACATGATCTACTGTCCATCCGCCATTGTCCGAAATCTTTATAGGTCCATCCAGAACTTTCCAGTTCCTCAAGGACCCCCAGCAGGAACCTTTTTTAAAAGAAAAGGGAAAAAAAAAAAACATATTCATACATACACATTCACACACATTCTCCCACCCCATTCACACCTATTTACATAATTTACAAGAAATTATTAACATAAGGTTTGGCCCTCTGCCTCAAAACGCAAAACAAAAGGCCCCTCTGGCCATCTCCCAACCTTCCTTTACAACCTTATACTTAACTCTATCTAAACTATATATCACACACATTTTTTTTTTTTTTTAATTATCACCCCCCACCTCACCTCAGGTCCATAAGTTCATGGCCTCACATCAAACCGGGTCCATATAAAGTTTTATACCCTTCATCACAGCAATCTTATCATTGGGTCCATAGGGTCCATGGTGAGTTCTTTTCTCTGCCCAAAGCCCTTCAGAATTTCCCCAAACCCCAACACCCCAAACAACCCCTCCCAACCTAAACTATACCCCCCACATTCATCTATATGTCTACAAAACACTCAAACAACCAACATTAACACATAAATACATAATATATACAATATATACCAAAACTCAACTTATCAGCATTAATTTATCAGCTTAACATTTCTTTAATAATTTCTTATCCTGCAAGGCCCAAGTTCGGTGCCTGCAAGCCCAATATCCATCATTACTTTATTACAAAGCAAAAAGCTATTGTGTCATACAATAGCCCACCACCAGGAGACTGGAGCCCTAAGAGGCCCTGTCCCTTACCAACAACACATTCACCCTGTCCCTTATCAACTAAACTGTCCCTACTTCTGTCCCTAATAAACTGTCCCTATCTATCCCTGTCTATCCCTACTCTACGTAACTTAACTTGACTAACTCTCTATCTGTCCCTCTCACTGACCCTCCCTGAACCTATCTGCCCCTACTTCTCTCCCTCAACACCCATACCACCTTATGCTATCCCTACCACCATTCACACACAAAACAACTCTCCCTTTATATACTGCTCGGCCGCAAGAGACCAGTATGAGGACCCGCACCTCCACTCTCTCCGTGCTTTATGTATGGCCCCCATGTCAGTTAGTCTGGTCTCCTGCAAAAATAAAATTTCAGCCTCAATTTGGGTGAGAAAATCAAAGGCCGCAAATCTAACCGCATCTGACTTAATGCTGGCGACATTAATGGACGCCAGCGTCAACGGGGCGAGTTCAGCCATCATGAGTGATCAAGTTCGACGGCCTTCTTCTTACCCACCCTGCTCCCACCACCCTCTGGGGAGGAGTCAGAACCCTTCCTCTTCAAGGTAGTTGAGGTGTCTCTTTAGCAGAATCTTCGAGGGCTTGGAACCGGTTGGAGAGTGTGATCAGAGGGGGGACGGTAGGCCCTTCGTTGGTACATTTACGGTCGGGGGTGGGGGGGATTTGGAAGACTTGTTCAGCCTCCTCCTCCCCCTCCTGTTGGTACGCTTTTTTCCACCCGTTGATGTTGTAGGCTGCTCTATGACTTCCTCATCAACACTTTCATATTGAGAGGAGCTGTCTGAGTCAGCCGCTTTATCCTCCCTCTCCATCCTCCTGATCTCCTCGTTCACCACTTCCTCCCCCAGGGCCTCAGAGGCTTTAGCCATCGACTTAGAAGGAGGAGCAGGCATCATCCCGGTTACCCAAGGCTCCACCTGCTCCTTACCCCCATGGCGAGCCGCCTGCCTCCGTTGAGAAGAGGGGCCTCTAGTGACCTTGCCTTTCCTCACCGGCCCCTCAGCCCCCTCCCCGCAACCACCGCCCACCGTGACGGAGGAAGTCACGCCGGAGGTTTCCCCCCCACGGTCTCCCCCACCGGGTCCGCAGCGGCATTGGAGAAGGAGCGAGGGCAGCGACTATACGGGTGACCAAGGTCACCACACAGGTGGCACCTAATGTCCTTACACATGGCAACGAGATGACCCACCCCGCCACACAAGGCACATTTCTGCACCTTGCAGCTTGCGCTGAAAGTGGCGGGGATCGCCGCACTTGTGACAGACCTTCGGTTGCCTCTGGTAGAAGACCAGGATCCTGTCCCTTCCCAGGAACGCCTAGGAAAGGATGTGGGTGACCGTATCGCCTGAGACCTTCAATTTAACCATGAAGGTCCAGCCCCCCCGACCAAATACCAAATTCATCCCTGTTCTTTTTTGGGACCTCTGTGACTTCCCCATAACGGGAAAGCCACGTCATTATGTCCACGCCTGAGAGTGACTCGTTACATGTCACCACGGTCACTCTCTTGATGGAATTTTGACGAGACACCGCCTGCACGACGAAGCCTCGCCATCCGGGCTCCCCCTTCACCAGCTCATAATTCGACCAGAAAAGCTCAAGCCCCTCTGGCCTAACGAAGTTGATGTCAAAGAACTGGGCCGCTGAGGGATGGATCAGGGCGAAGATGTCATTCGCCCTGAAGCCCATCTTCAGGAGAAGCTCCAACACCCTGCTCCTGGGTGGGCAAGCTTCACTGCCCCCCCACCGAAGACGGACCACATTCCTCCTCACCGGCCCTTGCCCGGCTGTCGGGAGATACCAGACAGTCCCTCCCTCTCTTCTCTCTTGGAAGGCGGCCAAACCATGCCTCTCTATCCAGAAAGACAGGTCCACCATCCTCCCCTCTACTACTATTGATCTTTCTCCCCTTTTGAGGGCCTCCAGAAAACGGCGGTGCAAAACGCCGTCCCCAGAGTCCAGAGGTGAGGAGACCCCCTGAGAACCCCCCCCGGGAAACCTCCCGACCCCCAGCCGTGACCCCCGCAAATGAACGCCTGGGTGCCACGGCTGGTGGGGCAGATGGGTCAGTCCTCCCCACTCACACTCACTCCCACATTCACACCCTCAATCACCCCCACATTTACTCCCTCATCCATATCACTCATGTCACTCCCACTCTCTCCTTCATTCACCCCCTCATGCTCCACACCCGCAAAAAGCTCTTCAAAAATGTCCACCACACCATCGCTATCATCCTCACTGTCAAAACACACTAACTTTATTTTCATTAGCTTTATTTTTATTTACACCATTTTTATTTACATTTCTATTTACATTGTTACTTTGCCCTCCTCCTGCTGGGGGCCCAGGCTGGACTCCTGAGGCTTCCCTGTGATTGGTGCCTGTTTTGGCTGCACCTCTGCCCAGGAGCGCTGCCGCCCCTTTAATAGCCCCAGAGCAGAGTGCACTCAGTACACTCTGCCTGGGCTTGGGAACAGCAGCAGCTTCTGAGCTCTCTGGCACCAATTTTTTTTTTCTTTTCTTGTGCTTCCTAGGGCAGGGACAGACTTTGCCACCGTACCCTGCCTTCCACACACCTTCTCCCCCGCTGGTTTTGCCTGGAGTGCCGGAGACCCTGCACCACCAGATGACGGTAAGTGGGCTGGGGTCCCCGACAACTCCCTACCGGCTTTCGGGGGTGCAGAACCGATGGTATAGGTGGGCAGGACAGAGGGCGGCGGACCCACCGAGGCCACGCCTCCACCTGCCGCAGTCACTCCAGGCTGGGCGGCAGCCCCTTGCGAGGTCACGCCCACCCTGGATGACATGGGCATAGTGGGCGGAGCCACGACCACAGAGGCCACGCCCCCCACTGGCCACAGTCACCCTGGGCAGCAGCGTTTTGCGAGGCCATGCCCACGCCGGATGATGCGAGCACGGCGGGTGGAAAGCGGGCCAAGGAGGGCACGCCCCCCCTGAATGCCTCTGCCTTTGCAGGCAGGGCAACATTCAGGGAGGCCACACCCCCCTCACGGGCCATCACCGCCTCTCTGCACCCACCACCTGCTTTAGGTAAGGCTGTCCACTCCCCTTCATCGTCCAGCAGCGGCGGGGCCCCCCGCACGGACCCCTTTTGGGGTCTACGTGTCGAGTGCCCCGGCTTCGCCGCGGCCACCTCCAAGGGAGCGACCAACACTCTGCAGGTTTTTAACTGCTGACTTACGGCAGCATCCGCGCCCTTCCTATGCTTCTGGACCCCCATAAGCGATCCAGACTTAATGGACCCGTGCGTGGGGGGCCCAGAAGCCGCTCTCACCGCCGGAGGTGCAGCCCCAGCTTTATTTGTACCTGGTGCTGGGCCAGCCCCCTCTGCCACAGGGGACTGAGCCCAAGCACCAACACCAATACCGGCACCGACCTCCATATCGCTGCCTGAATCTGAACTGCCACCACCAGATGTGACAGCAAGATCCAGGCAGACCTTACTCTTCCCGCTCCCTTGCTGCGGTCCCACCACAGGGCCCGAGCCGGGGTAGGCAGCGGGTTCCGCACAACATGACTGGGAGGCCCCGGAAAGAGGGACAAAAACAAGCTTTTCCACCACCGCTTGTTTTGCCTTACGCCTCCTCCTACTCCTTCCGGTTGCCTCATCCTCGAGGCAGACCTCGTCCCCAAACAACAGTGTGCCAAACCGTGCTGGGGACTCAATCTGCCTCACTTGCTGTAGGATGAGGCAGCCCCCCTCTGTATTACTCCCGCTCTCTCCATCCTCCCCCTCACTCCCACTTTCCTCCATGTCACTGGAGTCCGGTGGGAGAGCCACTTGTACAGGGGCTATCCCGCTGCACGATACCTGGGCGCTCTTACCCACCCGGTCCCCAGATGGAGCTGGCTTAGATGTTCCGCCATCTTCCTCCTCCTCGTTCTCCCCCTGGCTGGGGCCTCCTGACCCCCAGGAGACCCACAGGTCAGGGCTCTGAACCGGTCATCGTTCCTTAGCTTTTCCCCGAAGGGGCCGCTTCCCTCCAGGATGGTCTTCCTCCTCTTCTACAGCGTTCTTATCGCCCCCTTCAGCCTTTCGACCGTGGCAGATACCTCCGCTCTTCTTGAGGCAGGGAGCCGGTTCTTGGCTATTCCTCGGGCTCCCCTCAACTCCTTCCAGAGTCTCCTCAGCTGTTTAGCTGCCTCCTCGTACTCACAGAGGTGGGCGTAGATGGTAGCCGGATCTCCCGCAGCCTTGGAGCTCCAGATGTTAGGGGGGGCTCCTGCCGCACCTTTGCCCACAGCCTGAAGCTGCCACGGCCCCGGCTTCAGGGGTCCCGGATCCTGGAGCCTTGCGGCCCCCGGGGGTCTTTTTCTTACCCATCCCTGGGACTGGCTTGCTGCAGCATGGGCCTCAAGATGGAGTGTGAGGCCCCCCACCCCCAGCTAGCTTGCCGGGAGGTGGGAGCCAGGGGATCAGCCCTGACGCTCAGTCCCAGGGAAGGTCTCTCTGCCTGGGAAGGAGCAGGTAACAGTCCAGAGAAAAAAAACCCTCCTTCCCAGGCACTCAGCTCCAAGCAGCCTTGCTCTCTGTTTCCTCCTCCCCAGCCACACGCCCTTCCACTTCCTGGGTGGAGCTGGAATTACTGTGGCTGCTTGCATGAGACTTGCCCTCCAATAGATCCTTGTAAAAGGATTTAAAGTGTACTCATTCAAATTAGAGAAACAACTTAAATTAAAAGAATTATACCTGCGTCCACCGCAGGGGGGCTCGCTCGACCCACCAGCTGGCCGTCAGGGTCCACCGCAGCTCTGGCACAAACCAGGCGACACGCAGGTCGCAAGGGCAGGAACGGCTGGCCGTGTCGGCTTCGCACTTTTTTGGTTTTAGAAGGGCATGACATGCCTATATCTGTGTCTCCGCCTACTTTTACTTCTCCACCTCTTTTCTTTTCGCATGACTATATGTACTTGTCACTTTTCCATGTGTTATTTGTGTCTTCTGAGCAGTTTGTCAGCTTTTGGACACCTTTGAAGTGTTTTCTATGTGTTTTCTATGTGTTTCTATGTGTATTTGTTTGCCTGCCATTGGTTAACGGTGTTCAACTGACAGTTCGACGAACAGTTCGCCGAACATACGGGTGTTTGGCGAACCGAACTGAACTCGAACACTACGTGGTGGCTCAACACTAATGGACACGTATCAGCCCGGGCCATGCCTACTGTCCCATGCATCTGTTGTGAGGTGCACCATTCCACTCACTGATTGTTTGAGTGCATGGAAAATGTGGTCTTTCACATGTAGATGGAGAGCAGGGATGGCTTTTCTAGAAAAGAAGTGCTGACTGGGTAGGTCATAGCGTGGGACAGCGTAGGCCATGAGCTCTCGTAACCCTGCGCTTTGAACCAAATGGTAGGGCATCATCTCTAATGAGATCAGTTTTGCAATGTAGGCGTTCAAAGCCAGTGTACATGGATGAGAGGATGATTTCTTTCTTGTCCTACTCAGAGTGTCTGCTAGGGTGAGCTGGACTTGAGAGCTGCATATGGGGGAACAAGCGGTGGACATGATGGACTGAGAGGGTGTTGGTGATGGTGATGGCCTAGATTCAGTCTTTCGTTGCAAAAACATTGTGATTACCTGACTGCTTTGGCCTTTCGACGACACCTCAACATTTCTTTCTGGTGGTGTGCTAACCGGTGGGCTTACAGAGGGGGAAGCGATGTAGCCTTGCTGGCTACCTTCAGTCGGAGCAGGTGCACATTTGCTACCTGAGGTATTGTAGTTCGTACACGCTTGTAAGTGCATGGTGTTTAAATGTCTAAACATGCAACTGGTATTCAAATTTCCCTCGGCTAAAGGTGCTTCCGCAATTCTTACAGATAACCTTTGCCTCATCAATAGGATTTTTGTCAAAAAAGTGCCACACTGCACTCTTCCTACTATGGTACAACTTTTCAGGGCTTGCAGGCTGTGCTAATTTGACCGTCTGGCCAAGCTGTCCTGCAACTCTTTTTGTTGTTTTAAACACGTTTTTGGACTGCTCCGGGCCTGCCAGATAACCGCTGCTGCAATGTAGATGCCTGCTGCGGATCCTCCTCCTGTTCTGAGCTATTGCCAGCAGCACCCTCTTCCCCAATGGATGCCAATCCGGGTCAACAACTGGGTTATCCATCACCTCCTCCTCAATTTCATGTGCACCTTCCTCTGTGTCACTGTGTAAGGTGGTAGAGTATGCGGGAAGGGGCACCTGAGTTTCATCAGGGTCAGATTCTGGCTCAGTAGATTGCAAGGGCAATGTAGTACTGTGGGTGAATGTACCAGCAGAATCATCTAGCAGTGGCTGTGCATCAGTGCACTCCATGTCAGATTCATCTTGGACTGGGGAATTCAGGATTTGACTTGATAACCCAGGCATGGTATGTGAAAAGAGCTCCATGGAGTAATCAGAAGTGTGGCCTGCCGCATCCTTCACTTTTGGTGTGGGTGAAGGACACAAGGAAAGGTGTTGTTCTTGACCAGGAGCCTGCACTGACGATGCAGTGCTTAAATTTTTTGAAACTTCAGAAGAGGAGGCGATAGAGCTGGAGGCTGTTTCGGCAATGTAAGCCAAAACCTGTTCCTGATGCTACGGCTTTAAAATCGTTTTACCTACTCCCAGAAAAGGGAGCCTTCCAGGCCTTCTTGAGCCAGACGATGACGCCGGCTCAACACCTCCTGCCTTAGGTGCTATTGTGCTTTTGGCACTTCCAGCAGATGCACCACCAACACCATCAGTACCAGCTGGCCCCCACGCCCACGTCTGCGGCCTCTTCCACCATACTTCCTGATTTTTTGGAAAATGTACCCAAAATACCAGCAGATATATGTTACTGTATCAGAAGCGTACAGCTGTATACAGTCTAGGAATAATTGTAAATCTCTGTATATATTTCAGGAGTCAGACACAGACTCTCACAGGCTCAGTATGGATCACATGAGAATATAAAAAATAGAAAAAGGGTAATGTATTAGAAGCGTACAGCTGTATACAGTGTTGGGGTAATTTTAAATCTCCTTGTATATTTCCGGAGTAACACACAGACGCTCTCAGGCTCAGTATGGATTAGACAAGAATATAAAAAGCTGAAAAACGGTAATGTATCAGAAGCGTACAGCTGTATACAGTGTTGGGGTAATTGTAAATCTTCGTATATATTTCCGGAGTAACACAGACGCTCACAGGCTCAGTATGGATTAGACTAAAATATATAATAAGCAGATCCGCAAGACATAATCACAGATGTGGGCCAATGTTCCAGGTGTCAATGATGCACTTACAGTGGTGGGTGGAGAACTTTCTGCCAAAAAGGGTACTGTTTCACAAGTGTACAGCTGTATACAGTCTAGGGATAATTGTAAATCTCTGTATATATTTCAGGAGTCACACACAGACGCTCACAGGCTCAGTATGGATTACACCAGAATATAAGAAGTAGAAAAAGGGTAATGTATTAGAATCGTACAGCTATATACAGTGTTGGGGTAATTGTAAATCTCCGTATATATTTCCGAAGTAACACACAGACACTCACAGGCTCAGTAAGGATCATAGCAGAATATAAAAAGTAGAAAAAGGGTAATGTATTTGAAGTGTACAGCTATATACAGTGTTGGGGTAATTGTAAATCTCCGTATATATTTCCGGAGTAACACACAGACGCTCACAGGCTCAGTATGGATCAAACCAGAATATAAAAAGTAGAAAAAGGGTAATGTATCAGAAGCGTACAGCTGTATACGGTGTTGGGGTAATTTAAATCTCCATATATATTTCATGAGTAACAGACAGATGCTCACAGGCTCAGTATGGATTAGACTAAAATATATAATAAGCAGATCTGCAAGAAATAATCACACATGTGTTGTGAATGGGTTTGAGATGAGTTCTGAGCAGATGCTCCCTCTGGTGGTTACAAGCGGTACTAGTGAAGATTGTGAGGACTGGGAATCAGGTGTTACTGACTGGTCTTATATAAGGGAGTCATTTTCCCATCAGGGTTGCCGGTGAGCAATTGTTCTGGTCTGAATCCTTCATTCCAGTTTCCCTTGTAGCCTGCTGTGTCGTGTCTGCATCTCCTGCTACCAGATAAGAATTTTTCTTCTTTTGTGTTATTGCTATGTTTTTGCATTTTGTCCTGCACTTCTTTGGGGGCCTTCTGGGTCCCCTCCGGGGGCTTCTGCCTTCTCAGTTTAGTTCAGCCACTGAGTTTGTTCTTTTGCTTTTTCCAGTTTTTTCAGTGGCTGCTGTTTTGATTTTGTTACACCAGAGAGCTAGTTTGGGTGGTGGACGTCGTGTGATCTCGGGTGATTTTGAAATTGGTAGAGTTGGTGTTTTTCAGGGTTTTCTGGGATTGCAGTAAGTACCCTTCCTGTCCTTTTCTATTTAGATAGTTTGGGCCCCAGCGTTTGCTCATTCTATTTTCTTTCTGTGTCAGTGTTTCTCTTGTCTAGCCGCCATTACATGTTTGGGGGCTTTCTATTATCTTTGGGGTTCTGCTCCGGGGCAGATAGCTTTCCTGTTTCTATCTTTGGGTGTAGTTAGTTTCTCGGGCTGTGACGAGGCGTCTAGGACCAACGTAGGAACGCTCCACGGCTGCCTCTAGTTGTGGTGGTTGGTCAGGGTGCTGCAATCCCATAGATTCCAACTGCTCTGGTGTATTGTCTTTTTTACCTGCACTCCTCAGCTACCGAAACATAACAGTATCACCGGCCTAAAAATTGAAAATTGTATGGTACTCACAGAAGGGAAAAAATATTGTGATAGAAAAAAGGTTGTCAGAGTTGTCAGAGATATTTTTCTGTTTGTTGCATTTTTTTTTTCCCTCTGTATCTCTGAGTGCTGGGGAGGATCTTTTCTCCCAATGGAGTTTGCACAGTTGTCTGGCCGTGTGGATCAGCTTGCCACTGAGGTTCGGAGTATTGCTATCTATCTTGCTGGGTTGCCTGTTGTGGAACCTAGGATCCCCATGCCAGATTTGTTTTTAGGGGATCGAGCTAAGTTTCAGAATTTCAAAAATAATTGTAAATTGTTTTTTGCCTTAAAATCTAAGTCCTCAGGAAACGCAGCGCAGCAGGTTCAAATTATCATCTCTCTCCTGCGCGGCGATCCTCAGGATTGGGCTTTTTCCCTGATACCCAGGGATCCTGTTTTGAGTGATGTTGATGCGTTTTTTCAGGCTTTGGGGTTATTGTACGATGAGCCTAATGTCACTGATCAAGCTGAAAAAGCCTTGTTGGCATTAAATCAGGGGCATGATGACGCTGAGTTATACTGTCAGAGATTCCGTAGGTGGGCAGTCCTGACCAAATGGAATGACGACGCTTTGGCAGCCCTTTTCCGGAAGGGTCTGTCAGATAATGTAAAGGATGTTATGGTGGGATTCCCTGTCCCCTCTGGTCTCAATGATTCTATGTCATTAGCGATTCAAATTGACAGACGTTTGCGTGAGCGGAGAAGTATGCGTGGAATGGTGTTGCCTTGTGAACCAGCTCCTGAAACCATGCAGTGTGATAGAGTGGTGTCTGGGGCACAGCGTCATGAGTTTCGAAAGCGCAATGGGTTATGTTTCTACTGTGGTGATGCCTCTCATGCTATTTCAGTCTGCCCTAAGCGGGGAAGACGTTTTGCACGCTCAGTTGTCTTGGGTAGTGTTCAGACTAAGTTTTTATTAACTGTCACTCTGATATGCTCTCTGTCCTCATTTTCTGCTCAGGCTTTCGTTGATTCTGGAGCAGCTATTAACCTGATGGATTATGATTTTGCTAAACGTTGTGGGTTCCCCTTGATACCCCTACAGAAGTCTATTCCCCTACTGGGGATCGATTCTACCCCTTTGGCTGAGAATAAACCCCAGTTTTCTACTCAGGTGATAATGAGGGTTGAACCTGATCACCAGGAGTGCTGCAAATTTTTGGTTCTATATAATCTGCATGACATTATCGTGCTGGGTTTCCCTTGGTGCAGTCTCATAATCCTGTTTTGGATTGGAAGTCTGTGTCTGTGGCCAGTTGGGGCTGCCAATGTGTTAATACCAACACTCCTGTTTTTTCTGCCTCCCCCCAGGCTCAGGATGTTCCTGACTTTTTGATTGATTTTTCTGATGTGTTTAGCGAAAGTAAATCTGCATCCTTGCCTCCCCATAGGAGCTATGACTGCGCTATTGAATTAGTGCCGGGTAGTAAATTCCCTAAAGGTCGCCTTTTTAACTTGTCTGTACCTGAACATGACGCTATGCGGTCTTATATCAAGGAATCATTGGAGAAGGGTCATATCAGACCATCCTCTTCACCCTTAGGTGCCGGTTTTTTCTTTGTGGCCAAAAAAGATGGTTCATTAAGGCCGTGTATTGATTATCGTCTCTTGAACAATATTACTGTGAAATATCAATACCCGTTACCCTTGATTTCTGACCTGTTTTCCAGGGTGAAAAACGCTACTTGGTTTACCAAGCTTGACCTCAGGGGGGCGTATAACCTTATTCGCATTAAGCACGGGGATGAATGGAAGACGGCATTCAATACCCCTGAAGGGCATTTTGAGTACCTAGTGATGCCCTTTGGGCTCACTAATGCTCCTTCCGTCTTCCAGTCCTTCATGAATGACATTTTCAGGGATTTTGTGGACAAATTTCTGATTGTTTATTTGGATGATATCTTGATTTTTTCTAATGACTGGGACTCTCATGTGAAACATGTTCGAACTGTGTTCCAGATTTTGAGAGAGAATGCTCTGTATGTGAAGGGATCAAAGTGTCTTTTTGGCGTACAGAGGATCTCATTTCTGGGATTCATTTTGTCCCCATCTGTTATTGAAATGGACCCGGTCAAGGTTCAGGCCATCTGTGATTGGGTCCAACCTACTTCATTAAAGGCTCTTCAGAGATTTTTGGGTTTTGCCAATTTTTATCGTAAATTTATTGGTAATTTCTCGGTTATTGTTAAACCATTAACTGATTTGACCAGAAAGGGTTCTGATGTGGTGAATTGGCCTCCTGAGGCAGTCTCTGCATTTCAGGAACTTAAGCAGAGATTCACTTCTGCTCCTGTTCTTCGGCAGCCTGATGTTTCTCTGCCATTTCAGGTGGAGGTTGATGCCTCTGAAATTGGGGCAGGTGCCGTTTTGTCCCAAAAAGATCCAGAGACCTCTAAAAGTAACCCTTGTGCCTTTTTCTCTCGAAAATTTTCTCCTACTGAACGTAATTATGACGTGGGTAATCGGGAGTTATTGGCCATGAAGTGGGCTTTTGAAGAGTGGAGACATTGGCTGGAGGGAGCCAAACATCAGGTGGTGGTCCTTACGGACCATAAGAATCTGGTCTATCTGGAATCTGCCAAGCGACTCAATCCTAGACAGGCCAGGTGGGCCTTGTTTTTCACACGTTTTAATTTTGTGGTTTCCTTTCTTCCTGGCACTAAGAATGTTAAGGCGGATGCCCTCTCGAGGAGTTTCCTTGCGGACTCTCCTGAGTTATCTGATCCTTCTGTTATTTTGAAAGAGGGTGTAGTTCTTTCCGCCATCTCGCCCAATTTGAGACTTGCTCTGGAGGGGTGTCAGGAGGATAGGCCCGAGCGCTGCCCTGTTGGAAAATTGTTTGTCCCGGACCAATGGAAAAAGAGTGTGATGTCTGAGATTCATTGTTCCGCATTGGCTGGGCATCCCGGAATTTTTGGTACCAGAGACTTGGTTAGTCGGTCCTTTTGGTGGCCTACCTTGTCTCGTGATGTCAGGGAATTTGTGCAGTCCTGCGGGACTTGCTCTCGCTCCAAGCCTTGCTCTCGCTCTAGTGGTTTATTGATGCCATTGCCTGTGCCCAAGAGACCATGGACCCATATCTCTATGGATTTCATTTCCGATCTTCCTGTTTCTCAGAGAATGACCACCATCTGGGTAATTTGTGATAGGTTTTCCAAAATGATACATCTTGTGCCATTACCTAAGTTGCCTTCCTCCTCTGAATTGGTGCCGTTGTTCCTTCAGCACGTGGTTCGTTTACACGGCATTCCTGAGAACATTGTGTCTGACAGAGGAGTCCAGTTTGTTTCCAAATTTTGGAGGACTTTTTGTTCTAAACTGGGTGTTCAATTGTCTTTCTCCTCGGCATTTCATCCTCAGACCAATGGTCAAACTGAGAGAACAAACCAGACATTGGAGACTTATCTTAGATGCTTTGTGTCTGCTGATCAGGATGACTGGGTCTCTTTTTTGCCTTTGGCTGAGTTTGCTCTTAATAATAGGGCTAGCTCTGCCACTTTGATGTCTCCGTTTTTCTGTAATTCTGGGTTTCACCCTCGATTTTCTTCAGGACAGACGGAGGCTTCTGTCTGTCCAGGTGTTGACTCTGTTGTGGAGCGTATGCAACAGATTTGGGACCAGGTAGTGGAGAGGTTGTCCCTCTCTCAGGAGAAGGCCCAGCGGTTTGCTAACCGGCATCGGACTGATGGTCCTCGGTTTAGAGTGGGGGACTTGGTCTGGTTGTCCTCAAAGAATATTCCTATGAGAGTAGCATCTCCTAAATTTAAGCCTAGGTTCATTGGACCTGATAAGATCATGGAGATTATTAATCCTGTTTCTTTTCGTTTGCTTCTTCCAGGGACATTTAAGATCCATAACGTATTCCACAAGTCCTTGTTGAAGAGGTTTGTTGAGCCAGTGGTTCCTGCTGCTGTGCCTCCTGACCCTGTTTTGGTTGAGGGCAATCTGGAGTATGTGGTTGAGAAAATATTGGATTCTCGTTTTTCTAGACGGAAACTCCAGTATTTGGTTAAATGGAGAGGTTATGGTCAGGAAGACAATTCTTGGGTGTTTGCTTCGGACATCCATGCTAGGAGACTTATCCGTGCGTATCATAGAACTCATCCTGACCGACCTGGTTGCTCAAATGAGGGTTCGGTGACCCCTCCTCAAGGGGGGGGTACTGTTGTGAATGGGTTTGAGATGAGTTCTGAGCAGAGGCTCCCTCTGGTGGTTACAAGCGGTACTAGTGAAGATTGTGAGGACTGGGAATCAGGTGTTACTGACTGGTCTTATATAAGGGAGTCATTTTCCCATCAGGGTTGCCGGTGAGCAATTGTTCTGGTCTGAATCCTTCATTCCAGTTTCCCTTGTAGCCTGCTGTGTCGTGTCTGCATCTCCTGCTACCAGATAAGAATTTTTCTTCTTTTGTGTTATTGCTATGTTTTTGCATTTTGTCCTGCACTTCTTTGGGGGCCTTCTGGGTCCCCTCCGGGGGCTTCTGCCTTCTCAGTTTTGTTCAGCCACTGAGTTTTGTTCTTTTGCTTTTTCCAGTTTTTTCAGTGGCTGCTGTTTTGATTTTGTTACACCAGAGAGCTAGTTTGGGTGGTGGAGGTCGTGTGATCTCGGGTGATTTTGAAATTGGTAGAGTTGGTGTTTTTCAGGGTTTTCTGGGATTGCAGTAAGTACCCTTCCTGTCCTTTTCTATTTAGATAGTTTGGGCCCCAGCGTTTGCTCATTCTATTTTCTTTCTGTGTCAGTGTTTCCTCTTGTCTAGCCGCCATTACATGTTTGGGGGCTTTCTATTATCTTTGGGGTTCTGCTCCGGGGCAGATAGCTTTCCTGTTTCTATCTTTGGGTGTAGTTAGTTTCTCGGGCTGTGACGAGGCGTCTAGGACCAACGTAGGAACGCTCCACGGCTGCCTCTAGTTGTGGTGGTTGGTCAGGGTGCTGCAATCCCATAGATTCCAACTGCTCTGGTGTATTGTCTTTTTTACCTGCACTCCTCAGCTACCGAAACATAACACACATGTGAGCCAATGTTCCAGGTGTCAATGATGCACTTACAGTGGTGGGTGGAGGAGGACTTTCTGCCAAAAAGGGTACTGTATCACAAGCGTACAGCTGTATACAGTCTAGGGGTAATTGTAAATCTCTGTATATATTTCAGGAGTTACACAGACGCTCACAGGCTCAGTATGGATTACACCAGAATATAAAAAGTAGAAAAAGGGTAATGTATTAGAAGCGTACAGCTGTATACAGTGTTGGCGTAATTGTAAATCTCTGTATATATTTCCGGAGAAACACACAGACGCTCACAGGCTCAGTATGGATCACACCAGAATATAAAAAGTAGGAAAAGGGTAATGTATTAGAAGCGTACAGTTGTATACAGTGTTGGGGTAATTTTAAATCTCCGTACATATTTCCAGAGTAACACAGACACTCACAGGCTCAGTATGGATTAGACCAGAATATGAAAAGCAGAAAAAGTGTACTGTATCAGAAGTATACAGCTGTATACAGTGTTGGGGTAATTGTAAATCTCCGTATATAGTTCCGGAGTAACACACAGACGCTCACAGGCTCAGTATGGATTAGACCAGAATATGAAAAGCAGAAAGAGTGTACTGTATCAGAAGCGTACAGCTGTATACAGTGTTAGGGTAATTTAAAATCTCTGTATATATGTTTCCAGAGTCAGACACAGACTCTCACAGGCTCAGTATGGATTACACCAGAATATAAAAAGTAGAACAAGGGTAATGTATCAGAAGCTTACAGCTGTATATAGTGTTGGGGTAATTTTAAAGCTCCGTATATATTTCCGGAGTAACACACAGTCGCTCATAGGCTCAGTATGGAGCAGACCAGAATATAAAAAGCAAAAAAGGCTAATGTATCCGAAGATACCAGGTGTATACAGTGTAGGGGTAATTGTAAATCTCTGTATATATTTCCGAAGTAACACACAGACGCTCTCTCAGTATGGCTTTGACCATAATACAGAAGGCAGAAAAACGGTACTGTAACCATTAGGGTTCGAGTTCCTGCTGCTGCACAAGGGGAGTCTCGAACCAGTCCCGCTGCAGTCCCCCATCCATCTCCGGCCGCAGTGGAGCCTGCTCAGCAAAGACATCGGTCCCAGCATCTCATCTGGTCTAATACTGTGCAGAGACTTACTGTTACCTCTTCAGGTTCTGCTATTGTAGCCAGTACTGGTCAGCGGCGAGCAGACGTCTTTAGGACTAAGTCCTTTGTTGCTTCATCTGAGCATGCCCAGGGCAAGATCTCCCATTGGAGATCAGGGGTTACATGCTCAGATACAGCTGCCACTCCAATTGGTCCTTCAGGAAGGTCTTGTGGCTGTTGATGTTCTGAAGCAGCTTCCCATTGGTCCTTCCTGGAAGGTCTTTTTCTCGTGGCTGCTATAAAAGGCTGTCCTTATCGCACGGCTGTGTGCTAGTATCAAATCTGTTACGTGCTTGCGCCAGTGTGGTCATGTATGCATATGGTTAGGTCTAGCTGAAATAAGCCCCTAGAATACCGGCACCTCTGGTGAGGAGATTGCATGCACGTGTTCGTGTTCAGGGCTCGGCTGAAAACGCCATTAGAATACTGGCTACTCCGGTGAGGAGATTACTGCTTGGTTTCTGATTGCATGACCACAGACTGCAATCCGCTTAGCAGTCATCTGTGTTCCCTGTGAGTCTAACAGGACACAGTCTTTGTTACAGCGGCTCTGTGAATTAACAGAGTCCGCTTATATCGCCATATAGTGCTACGGCGTTTACATCTGCGACTCTGCGGGATAACAGAGTTCGCTCATACTGCCTATTTACACCATCTTACTAGCAGCAGGCTCTGCCTGCACGGTGGACCCCAGGCTGCGAACGCACCTCTCCTTAATATCTATTAGGTGCGTTCCGCAGACCCTTAACAGTATCAGAAGATACCAGCTGTATACGGTTTTGGAGAAAATTAATATCTCCGTATATATTTCCGGTGTCACACACAGATAGTCAGCATGTATTTGTCAGTGACACCAGCCGGCACACGGTAGTGTGTGAGGAGCTTACAGCTCTATACGGTGTGGGAAAAAATGAACGCTCGGTAACTGTGCAGAAAAAAAGACTAAAAGTATTAGTGCTGTGTAAAAAGCAGTCTGCACAGCAGTGTACACACAGCAATACAGCTAGCAGGCAGCCTAATAATCAGCTCTGCTGCTGCACACAAGAAAATCATCCCCTGTCACTGGCAGGCAGCCTAATAACCAGCACTGCTGCAAACAACACTGCACACTAACTGTACAGCACAATCGCTATCAGCACAAGCACAGAATAACTTCTCTTTCCTGCCTAACTCTCTCCCTACTGAGAAACAGCTGCAGCAACCTCTCCCTACGCTAAGATCAGCAGAAGTAAAATGGCGGTCTGCGGTCAGGGCTTTTATAGCCACTGTGATGCCACACAAAGCAAGCCAATCACTGCAATGCCCTTCTCTAAGATGGTGGTGGCCGCTGCCCATGTCATCGCGTTGCCCACAGTGTGCGTTCTTGCTCATTGGCTGAGAAAAGGCACTTGTAAGCATTCTGGGAAAACTGACTTTGGCGCTCGGATCGACGACCGGATGGCCGATTACACGCTATGGTCGGGTTTCGCTCTGCGAAACCCGACTTTGGCGAAAGTAGGTGATTTTTGAATCTGACCGACCTGTTTCACTCAACTCTACCGACTATCCCGGTTTATACAGTCCATTCTACTTGGTCGTTTAATACTCTATTTATATCTGTTGATTAATAATATTTTGACCTTGTTATAGACGTGGTTTTCCTTGTTACCCTTTCTCATGTAAGCTAAAAGTCATACTTTTTCACCACCTACTAATGAAAATAGCGCGGAACACAGATGTGAAAAACACAATAACCATAATAAAGATATATCAAAGCACTATGTTTATGCATAAGTTGATCCTCACAATGATTTGTGAACCCCATAGTCTCATTATGGAGATAGTGACTAGACATGGCAAGGGATTTTATGATCCCAAAATATCTAATAAAGGCTGGATAATAGCACCCACAATGCTTATAGAAAACAGGCATAAGATAGACTTTCATTCAAACCCGCAGGGTTCAGTGAGTCCATCCGATGAATCCATGGGCACTCTTTTTGGAGCAGCAGTCTATGAAAATTCTCCCCCCGGGGTTAGGGGTCGAGTTCCCGCTCCTGCACAAGGGGAATCTCGAGCTATCCCCCCTGCAGTCTCCCATCCGTCTCCGGCCGCAGTGGAACCTGCTCAGAAGAGACGTCAGTCCCAGCGTCTCGCTCAGTCTAGTGCTGTGCAGAGGATGACTGCTGCCACTCCAGGTCCTGCCATTGTAACTAGTGCAGGTCAGCGGCAAGCAGACTCAGTTGGGACTAAATCCTGTGCTTTCCTTTCTGAGCATGTCCAGGGTAAGATCTCTCTTAGAAGATCAGGGGTCACATGTTCAGCTACTGCAGCGACTCTCATTGGTTCTCCTGGAATGTCCTGAACCTGCTTGAGTTCTGGGGCAGGCTTCCATTGGTTCTTCCAGGAAGGTCTTGCAGTTGCTGCTGCTATAAAAGGGTTGCACAGCCGCATGGCCATGCGCTAGTGTCAATTGTGTTATGTGCTTTGCGCCAGTGTGATCATGCACGCATGTGGTTAGGGCTCGGCTGAAGTAAGCCCCTAGAATACCGGCACATCTGGTGAGGAGATTTGTATGCATGTGTTCAGGGCCTGGCTGAAATAAGCCCCTAGGTCAGATGGGCGGTGTTTTGGGTACTTGCCTTAACATGTTGTTCGCCGCTGTCTCCATTATTTCTGGGAATTGTAGTCGTTGCTGTTGTGAATGGACTTGAAATGAGTTCTGAGCAGAGGCTCCTCTGGTGGTTACAAGGTACTGGACTGTCCAGTGAAGATTGTGAGGAGTGGGAATCAGGTGTTACTGACTGGTCTTATATAAGGGAGTCGCCTTCCCATCAGGGTTGCCGGTGATCAATTGTTCTGGTCTCAATCCTTGAGTCCTGTTTCCTTTGTAGCCTGCTGTGTCGTGTCTGCATCTCCTGCTAACAGATAAGACATTTTCTTCTTTTTGTTTTTGTGCTTGATTTTTGCATTTTGTCCTGCACTTCTGTGGGGGCCTTCAGGGTCCCCTCCGGGGGCTTTTGCCCTCTCAGTTTAGTTCAGCCACTGATGTTTGTACTTTTGCTTTTTCCAGTTTTTTCAGTGGCTGCTGTTTTGATTTTGTTACACCAGAGAACTAATTTAGGTGGTAGAGGTCGTGTGATCTCAGGTGATTTTGAAATTAGTAGAGTTGGTGCTTTTCAGGGTTTTTTTGGGATTGCAGTAAGTGCCCTTCCTATCCTTTTCTATTTAGGTAGTTTGGGCCCCAACGTTTGCTCATACTATTTTCTGTCTGTGTCAGTATTTCTTCTTGTCTAACCGTCATTACATGTTTGGGGGCTTTCTATGTTCTTTGGGGATCTGCTCCGGGGCAGATAGCTTCCCTCTTTCTATCTTTAGGTGTAGTTAGTTTCTCAGGCTGTGACGAGGCGTCTAGGACCAACGTAGGAACGCTCCACGGCTGCCTCTAGTTGTGGTGGTTAGTCAGGGTACTGCAATCTCATAGATTCCAACTGCTCTGGTGTATTGCTTTTTTTACCTGCACTCCTCAGCTACCGAAACATAACACGTTGCCCTCCATATAATGCGCCTGCGCATTGCAATCTTGAATTGCGCACGCGCAGTATGCTTTGTCCGCAGATTGCAATACGCAGGCGCGTTATATGGAGGGCAACGACTACAAATCCCAGAAATAATGGAGACAGCGGCAAACAACATGTTAAGGCAAGTACCCAAAACACCGCCCATCTGACCTGACTGCCATCATTTAAATATCCCGCCAATTTAGGGTGACAGATTCCCTCTAAGTTCTTGTGGATGGTGGCTATCCCACCTGAGTAAACTGTTGGTACTTAATAACATATATAATCCCACATATTTATATTTAGAAAGACCCAGATGGGTTATACTGTGATACCTCATCTGGCTATATTAACCCCTTCCCGACCTTTGACACAGCGTATGCGTCATGAAAGTCGGTGCCAATCCGACCTATGACGCATACCCTGCGTCATGAAAGGATCGCGTTCCTGCGGGCCGGGAGACCGGGGTCACTCAAAGGTCACCCGACCCGCAGTTACAGGACCCTTTGTGCTTCACCACAGGGGGGTTGGCTTAACCCCCCCGTGGCCACGATCGCTCTGATTGGCTGTTAAAAGTGAAACAGCCAATCAGAGCAATCTGTAATATTTCACCAATTTAATTGGTGAAATATTACAATCTAGCCATGGCCGATGCTGCAATAGCATCTGCCATGGCTGGACACCGAGACCTGACCCCCCACACGTAGTCACGGCGGCGATCGGCCGCCGCCACCGAAAGATGGCAGCGATCGGTCACCGCCGTCACTAACAGCTCCCCTCCTCCTTTGCTCCGGTGCCCCCACCTTCCGATCCCCCCCCCAACCTTCCGACCACCCTACTCACCTCTCCCGATCCACCGATGTCCCTGGATCGGTCCCGGCGTCCGCCCGGGCCTCTTCATGGGCGCCGCCATATTGGAAAATGGCGGGCGCATGCGCAGTGCGCCCGCCGGCCGGCGCATGCGCAGTGTGCCCCCCAGTGTCCAAAAATTTATTTTGATCACTGTGATAAACTGTCACAGTGATCAAAATAAAAAAAGTAAATGAACCCCCCCTTTATCATAGGTAGGGACAAATAAAAAAAATAAAGATTTTTTTTTTTTTTTCCCTATTAGGCCCTGTGCACACGTTGCGGATTTTGCTGCGGATCCGCGGCGTATTTGCTGCGGATCCGCGGCGGATTTCGCTGCTGATCCGCGGCGGATCAGCAGCGAAATCAGCCGCGGATGCGCAGCGATATCCGCCGCAGATCAGCAGCGAAATCCGCCGCGGATCTGCAGCAAAATACGCCGCGGATCCGCAGCAAAATCCGCAACGTGTGGCGGATTTCGCTGCGGATCCGCGGCGGATTTCGCTGCAGATCCGCAGCGGATTTCGCTGCTGATCCGCGGCTGATTTCGCTGCTGATCCACGGCTGATTTCGCTGCTGATCCGCCGCGGATTTCGCTGCGGATCCGCGGTGGATTTCGCTGCTGATCCGCGGCGGATTTCGCTGCTGATCCGCGGCGGATTTCGCTGCTGATCCGCGGCGGATTTCGCTGCTGATCCGCAACTGATTTCGCTGCGGATCCGCGACTGATTTCGCTGCGGATCCGCGACTGATTTCGCTGCTGATCCGCGGCGGATCCGCGCCTGATTCGTGGCGGATTTCGCTGCTGATTCGCGGCTGATTTCGCTGCTGATCCGCGGCTGATTTTGCTGCTGATCCGCGCGGATTTCGCTGCTGATCCGCGACTGATTTCGCTGCTGATCCGCGGCTGACTTCGCTGCTGATCCGCGCTGATTTCGCTGCTGATCCGCGGCAGATTTCGCTTCTGATCCGCGGCGGATTTCGCTGCTGATTCGCTGCAGATCCGCGGCGGATTTTGCTGCGGATCCGCGGCTGATTATCTGCTGATTCATCTGCGCTAGCGGGTATAGCATAACGCGATCGCGTTATGCTATACCGTTACCAGCCGGTCACCGCTACGTGTTGAACGGGCTGGTAAAACGCAATATGAACCCAGCCTTAGGGTTAGAACTAGGGTTAGGGTTAGCATTAGGGTTAAGGTTAGAATTACGGTTAGGTTGGAATTTGGGTTAGGGTTGGAATTAGGGTTAGGTTGGAATTAGGGTTAGGGTTGGAATTAGGGTTAGGGTTGGAATTAGGGTTAGGCTTGTAGTTAGGTTTATGGTTAGAGTTGGGATTAGGGTTAGGGGTGTGTTGGGGTTAGGGTTATGATTAGGGTTTGTATTAGGGTTAGGTGTGTGTAGGGGTTAGGGTTGGGGTTAGGGGTGTGTTGGGGTTAGGGTTGGAGTTAGAATTGAGGGTTTCCACTATTTAGGCACATCAGGGGGTCTCCATACGCGACATGGCGCCACCATTGATTCCTGCAAATTTTGCGTTCAAAAAGTCAAACAGTGCTCCCTTTATTCCAAGCCCCGACGTATACCCAAACAGTGGTTTATCCCCACATATGGGGTATCAGCGTACTCGGAAAAAAATTGCACAACAACTTTGGGGGTTCTAATTTCTCCTGTTAACATTGGGAAAAAAAATTGGGGACTAAAAATTATTTTTGTGGAAAAAAAATGATTTTATATTTTCACGGCTCTGCGTTATAAACTTCTGTGAAGGACTTGGAGATTCAAAGTGCTTATCACACATCTATAGGAGTTCCTTGGGGATCTAGTTTCCAAAATGGGGTCACTTGTGGGGAGTTTCTACTGTTTAGGCACATCAGGGACTCTGCAAACGTAACATGACGCCCGAAGACCATTCCATCAAGTGGGCATTTCAAAACGTCACTACTTCCCATCCGAGCCCCGACGTGTGCCCATACAGTAGTTTTCTCCCACATATGGGATATCAGCATACTCAGGACAAATTGGACAACAACTTTTGGGGTCTAATTTCTCATGTTACCCTTGGGAAAATAAAAAAATTGGGGACTAAAAGATCCTGATTGTGGAAAAAATATGATTTTTTATTTTCATGCCCGGGCGTTATAAACTTCTGTGTAGCCCTTGGGGGTTCAAAGTGCTCACCACACATCTAGATAAGTTCTTTGCCGGGTCTAGTTTCCAAAATGGGGTCACTTGTGGGGAGTTTCTACTGTTTAGGCACATCAGGGGCTCTGCAAACGTAACAAGATGCCCGCAGACCATTCCATCAAGTCGGCATTTCAAAGCGTCACTACATCCCTTCCGAGCCCTGACGTGTGCCCAAAAAGTGGTTCCCCCCCATATATGGGGTACTAGCGTACTCAGGAGAAACTGGACAACAACTTTTGGGGTCCAATTTCTCCTGTAACCATTGTGAAAATAAAAAACAGTGGGCTAAAAAATCATTTTTTGAGAAAAAAAAATGATTTTTTATTTTCGCGGCTCTGCGTTATAAACTTCTGTGAAGCACCTGGGGGTTCAAAGTGCTCACTATGCATCTAGATAAGTTCCTTAGGGCGTCTAGTTTCCAAAATGGGGTCACTTGTGGGGGAGCTCCAATGTTTAGGCACACAGGAACTCTCCAAATGCGACATGGCAACCGCTAAATATTCCAGCATATTTTCCATTCAAAAAGTCAAATGGCGCTCCTTCCCTTCTGAGCCCTGCAGTGCGCCCAAACAGTGGTTTATGACCACATATGAGGTATCTGTGTACTCAGGAGAAATTGCCCAACAAATTTTAGGATCCAATTTATACTGTTGCCCATGTGAAAATGAAAATAACTGAGGCTAAAAGAAAATTTTTGTGAAAAAAAAGTACTTTCTTTTATTTACGGATCAATTTGTGAAGCACCTGGGGGTTCAAAGTGCTCACTATGCATCTAGATAAGTTCCTTAGGGGTCTAGTTTCCAAAATGGGGTCACTTGTGGGGGAGCTCCAATGTTTAGGCACACAGGGACTCTCCAAATGTGACATAGCAACCGCTAAATATTCCAGCATATTTTCCATTCAAAAAGTCAAATGGCGCTCCTTCCCTTCTGAGCCCTGCCGTGCGCCCAAACAGTGGTTTATGACCACACATGAGGTATCTGTGTACTCAGGAGAAATTGCCCAACAAATTTTAGGATCCAATTTATACTGTTGCCCATGTGAAAATGAAAATAACTGAGGCTAAAAGAAAATTTTTGTGAAAAAAAAGTACTTTCTTTTATTTACGGATCAATTTGTGAAGCACCTGGGAGTTCAAAGTGCTCACTATGCATCTAGATAAGTTCCTTAGGGGTCTAGTTTCCAAAATGGGGTCACTTGTGGGGGAGCTCCAATGTTTAGGCACACAGGGACTCTCCAAATGCGACATGGCAACCGCTAAATATTCCAGCATATTTTCTATTCAAAAAGTCAAATGGCGCTCCTTCCCTTCTGAGCCCTGCCGTGCGCCCAAACAGTGGTTTATGACCACATATGAGGTATCTGTGTACTCAGGAGAAATTGCCCAACAAATTTTAGGATCCAATTTATACTGTTGCCCATGTGAAAATGAAAAAACTGAGGCTAAAAGAAAATTTTTGTGAAAAAAAAGTACTTTCTTTTTTTTACGGATCAATTTGTGAAGCACCTGGGGGTTCAAAGTGCTCACTATGCATCTAGATAAGTTCCTTAGGGGTCTAGTTTCCAAAATGGGGTCACTTGTGGGGAGCTCCAATGTTTAGGCACACAGGAACTCTCCAAATGCGACATGGCAACCGCTAAATATTCCAGCATATTTTCCATTCAAAAAGTCAAATGGCGCTCCTTCCCTTCTGAGCCCTGCCGTGCGCCCATACAGTGGTTTATGACCACATATGAGGTATCTGTGTACTCAGGAGAAATTGCCCAATAAATTTTAGGATCAATTTTATCCTGATGCCCATGTAAAAATGAAAAAATTGATGCTAAAAGAAAATTTTTGTTGGAAAAATTAAAATGTCCATTTTTTCCTTCCACGTTGCTTTAGTTCCTGTGAAGCACCTGAAGGGTTAATAATCTTCTTGAATGTAGTTTTGAGTAGCTTGAGGGGTGCAGTTTTTATAAAGGTGTCACTTTTGGGTATTTTCTGCCATATAGACCCCTCAAAGTGACTTCAAATGTGAGGTGGTCCCTAAAAAAAATGGTTTTGTAAATTTTGCTGTAAAAATGAGAAATCGCTGGTCAATTTTTAACCCTTATAACTTCCTAACAAAAAAAAATGTTGTTCCCAAAATTGTGCTGATGTAAAGTATACATGTGGGAAATGTTATTTATTAACTATTTTGTGCCACATAACTCTCTGGTTTAACAGAATAAAAATTAAAAATTTGAAAATTACAAAATTTTCAGAATTTTCGCCAAATTTCCATTTTTTTCACAAATAAACGCAAAAATTATCGACCTAAATTTACCACTAACATGAAGCCCAATATGTCACGAAAAAAAAATCTCAGAATCGCTAGGATCCGTTGAAGCGTTCCTGAGTTATTACCTCATAAAGGGACACTGGTCAGAATTGCAAAAAATGGCAAGGTCTTTAAGGTCAAAATAGGCTGGGTCTTGAAGGGGTTAAACCAGCTAAAAAAGTATGGAGAACAGGAGAAAAAAAGAGCTATAAGGCATTTATATTTAATCATAAAAATAGAAAATTTTTATTAGTAACAACATTAATATCAATAATAGTACAATACATCAGGTGACAATTGCAAACAAGAACCACCTCACATAATACTCAATTGCCTCAGGAAGGTGAACACTTATGTATCTATAGAGTCAAACTGCCATATCCATAGAGGTTACTCTATGGGTAATACATGTATATTGGATCAGCAGACTCACATTATAGACATAAAAAGACTGCAAGTCTAATTAAAGTGGTTTATATCAGTTATGGACACATATCAATATGCAGCAGATCACAGCAAACTCACGTTTATAAATATATAATCACCATATAAATGATATTACTGAACCTATGACAAATGAGTGTATAGCCATATCAGTAAAGACTGCTCCGTGAGTAATACATGTATGGGATCAGTAAACTCACATTATGGACATATGAGAGACTGCAAGGGTAATAGTACCGAATCTAGCTTGAAATGGTTTGTGTTTAATTACAGGTATATAACCACATGCAGCGCTACAATAAAAGTGACAAGTGTCAAATAAGAGCAGTCTCAATAATGTCCATAGCTCCACTACATGTCACCAATCACAAGAAAACGCTGTAATAACAATGGCAAGTGCCAGATATAAGCAGACTCAAGAGTGTCCATTTCTCATATAACACATTGTGAAAGTAACATGATGAAAGTAAAATACATTATAGATGTTATAGAGATAATCTTACCAAATCACTAAGGCAAAGGAGAATATGTGGGGAGATAAATAAACGCCCCGACGTGCGTTTCGCAACGCCAACGTGTTGCTTCCTCAAGGGGGTAGTTGTGGAACTGCACAAGGACCCTTAAAAAGCCCACAGAATGAATCACATGTTCCCAGATGGCCAATTACATCCTTCAAGAAGAAACCCGCAGGTCCTTCAATTAGTAGGGAAAATCCCAGGTCTCTAAACATCACATAGGTCACATGTTACTAGATGGCCATCTACATTGCGCGATGTCCGCACATGTGCAGAAGGAACCCGCAGGTCCTTCAATTAGTAGGGAAAATCCCAGGTCTCTAAACATTACATAGGTCACATGTTACTAGATGGCCAATTACATTGCGCGATGTCCGCACATGTGCAGAAGGAACCCGCAGGTCCTTCAATCAGTGGGAAAAAAAAACAAAAAACCCAGGTCTCTAAACATCATGGGGCGATGGTAGAATTGGCGCATACGTGCTTGGCCCACATAGCGCTAGGTAACGGAGAAGACGTCAAAACAGACGCCGCTACGCTAACCAGCTGCAAGGGGGCGCAGGACGATGCGCACAACCATCGCACCGTAATGTGGATGGATATGGGAGGGTAAATCAAAACATAGAGACACAAAGGAAGAATACTTAGATATAGTCAGAAAAAAGGCGATCACAGAATAGAATCTCATATATACAAATGGAGTCACACCAACATCAAAAATATCTTGAACATACAAATATTATAAGTGAGTATGATGCGAAAGTAGTGAAGTATAATCTTGGTGGTGATGATTCTTCGTCTGTGTCTCAATCCTTGGTATGAAATAATAATCATCGTCCAAAAACAAATCTGTGAGTCCAGAAAAGGGAACCAGGTGCAGAAATCAATGGTCACTTTAATGTAAGAGAATATAAAAGAACACAAGTTAAAAACAGAAATTAAAACAAGAACTAAATATCACCCCACAAAAGTATGTGAGGTGAATGCGGAG
Organism: Oophaga sylvatica; assembly: GCA_033576555.1. Lineage (NCBI taxonomy): Eukaryota > Metazoa > Chordata > Amphibia > Anura > Dendrobatidae > Oophaga > Oophaga sylvatica. Next base: position 525,229,207 of record JARQOD010000001.1, read on the forward strand.
GATATGCAACAATATTACAATAATATCATATTTATAGAGGGCCAAAAATCCAATTTTGGTGGAACACTAACAGAGCTACAGAAATGGGCAAAGCTCAATGATTCGTTTAAACCCATTGGCGCTACCGTATCGAGCTGCACTATACACAGAGTTTCCATCTGGGCGAGGAGTTTCTTGTAATTACCACCCCTTATTCCCAGATGGAGTGCGTCGATTCCCCTGATCCTAAGCAATCCAGCATCGCAATTGTGATGTAATAAAAAGTGTCGGGGTATTGTCTTAAGATCAGTTGAATCACTCGCGGACCTGTCCGCGCCAATGTCCCGCACGTGCTCCCGAACTCTTATACGTAATTCTCGGGTGGTAAGACCAACGTATATCTTGGGGCACGGACATGTCGCATAATAAATCACATTGGTTGTGCCGCAAGATATACGCTGTCTGATGGTAAAATCCTTTGTTCCATCAGCCGAGGTGAAAGAGGAGCAGCGCAGAACATTGGCGCAGGCCAAGCAGTGTCCGCATGGACTGAGGACTGCCACTTCCAAAAGGATTTTTCTTATCTGGAACATAATGGCTCATTACTAGGAGATCAGATAAATTTTTTGATCTCCTTGAAGTCATCAGGGGGTAGCCACCTACTGATGTCCTTAAAATGGGATCCAATTTTAAAATGGACCAATGTTTCTGAAGAATGGCCCGCATGTCATGCCAGACATGATTGTAGGTCATAATAAAACGTATTGTATCATTCCCACTTGAAGATGTTTTAGATCTGGCACCCTCCAGTAGCTGGCGGCGCGGGGTCCTTCTTGCCCGCTCATAGCCATATTTGACATATGACATATTTGAACAGAGTTCGGGAGCACGTGCGGGACATTGGCGCAGCCAGGTCCGCGAGTGATTCAACTGATCTTAAGACAATCCCCCGACACTTTTTATTACATCACAATTGCGATGCTGGATTGCTTAGGATCAGGGGAATCGACGCACTCCATCTGGGAATAAGGGGTGGTAATTACAAGAAACTCCTCGCCCAGATGGAAACTCTGTGTATAGTGCAGCTCGATACGGTAGCGCCAATGGGTTTAAACGAATCATTGAGCTTTGCCCCATTTCTGTAGCTCTGTTAGTGTTCCACCAAAATTGGATTTTTGGCCCTCTATAAATATGATATTATTGTAATATTGTTGCATATCCTCCGCATTCACCTCACATACTTTTGTGGGGTGATATTTAGTTCTTGTTTTAATTTCTGTTTTTAACTTGTGTTCTTTTATATTCTCTTACATTAAAGTGACCATTGATTTCTGCACCTGGTTCCCTTTTCTGGACTCACAGATTTGTTTTTGGACGATGATTATTATTTCATACCAAGGATTGAGACACAGACGAAGAATCATCACCACCAAGATTATACTTCACTACTTTGACATCATACTCACTTATAATATTTGTATGTTCAAGATATTTTTGATGTTGGTGTGACTCCATTTGTATATATGAGATTCTATTCTGTGATCGCCTTTTTTCTGACTATATCTCAGTATTCTTCCTTTGTGTCTCTATGTTTTGATTTACCCTCCCATATCCATCCACATTACGGTGCGATGGTTGTGCGCATCGTCCTGCGCCCCCTTGCAGCTGGTTAGCGTAGCGGCGTCTGTTTTGACGTCTTCTCCGTTACCTAGCGCTATGTGGGCCCAGTACGTATGCGCCAATCCTACCATCGCCCCATGATTTTTAGAGACCTGGGTTTTTGTTTTTTTTTCCCACTGATTGAAGGACCTGCGGGTTCCTTCTGCACATGTGCGGACATCGCGCAATGTAATTGGCCATCTAGTAACATGTGACCTATGTAATGTTTAGAGACCTGGGATTTTCCCTACTAATTGAAGGACCTGCGAGTTCCTTCTGCACATGTGCGGACATCGCGCAATGTAATTGGCCATCTAGTAACATGTGACCTATGTGATGTTTAGAGACCTGGGATTTTCCCTACTAATTGAAGGACCTGCGGGTTTCTTTTTGAAGGATGTAATTAGCCATCTGGGAACATGTGATTCATTCTGTGGGCTTTTTAAGGGTCCTTGTGCAGTTCCACAACTACCCCCTTGAGGAAGCAACACGTTGGCGTTGCGAAACGCGCGTCGGGGCGTTTATTTATCTCCCCACATATTCTCCTTTGCCTTAGTGATTTGGTAAGATTATCTCTATAACATCTATAATGTATTTTACTTTCATCATGTTACTTTCACAATGTGTTATATGAGAAATGGACACTCTTGAGTCTGCTTATATCTGGCACTTGCCATTGTTATTACAGCATTTTCTTGTGATTGGTGACATGTAGTAGAGATATGGACATTATTGAGACTGCTTTTATTTGACACTTGTCACTTTTATTGTAGCGCTGCATGTGGTTATATACCTGTAATTAAACACAAACCATTTCAAGCTAGATTCGGTACTATTACCCTTGCAGTCTCTCATATATCCATAATGTGAGTTTACTGATCCCAGACACATGTATTACTCACGGAGCAGTCTTTACTGATATGGCTATACACTCATTTGTCATAGGTTCAGTAATATCATTTATATGGTGATTATAAATTTATAAACGTGAGTTTGCTGTGATCTGCTGCATATTGATATGTGTCCATAACTGATATAAACCACTTTAATTAGACTTGCAGTCTTGCAGTCTTTTTATATCTATAATGTGAGTCTGCTGATCCAATATACATGTATTACCCATAGAGTAACCTCTATGGATATGGCAGTTTGACTCTATAGATACATAAGTGTTCACCTTCCTGAGGCAATTGAGTATTATGTGAGGTGGTTCTTGTTTGCAATTGTCACCTGATGTATTGTAAAACTGTTGGTACTTGTAGGCTTACAATAGATCCTGGTGTTTAGTGAACCATCTCTATTTCTGTGGATCTGTACATCAAGAAATGTCAAGGTAGTTTTGTCGAAATCAAAAGTGAATCTCAAGCCAATAGTGTTATCATTCAAGTCATTGACAAAATCAGAAAAGCTAATCTCAGTACCTTGCCAAATCGCAAAGATATTGTCAATAAATCTGTACCAGACCCCAATGTGGGAGTGCCACCACTTGGGTTCATCCGAAAAGACTGTGGTTTCCTCCCACCAGCCCAGGAACAGATTGGCATACGATGGAGCGCAGGGACTGCCCATAGCTGTTCCTCTGAGCTGGTGGAAGTTCTTACTGTCAAAAATAAAAAAGTTATCAGTGAGCGTGAATAGGAGAAGGTCCAATACAAATTAACTATAGGCCTTACTATGAATTGCCCTTGATTTAAAAAAAAAGTTCAACAGCTCGAAGGCCAAACTCATGTGGCATGTTGCTATAGAGGGAGTCACCACCACAGACTGTGCCTGCCCAGTCATCACACTAAGCCCCAGTTGGGACTTGTATTCCTGCCACCTTGGTTTACTCCTGGCTCACCTTAGCCTTTCTTCTTTTACCTAAGTGAGGTTTGATAAAGACCCATGTTTTGGTCAAAATGTTACCATGTTATCTTGTCATACCTTCTGTCATGTATTTAATAAATGTTTTCACTTGCATTCAAGCATATCACTATTTTGAGTGCGGCTGTTTTTTCTTTTTTGACTTATTTTCTTACTTGATCCAAGTTCAGCCAGCTCCTCACCTATCTGACAGAGTGCGCGTCATTTCTCATATCTGCTATAGAGGGCCTCAACGTCAATGGAGGTCAAGAAGGAACCCTCAGCGACATGGATGTCCTCTATTTTGAGAAGATCAGAAGTATCCCTGATATATGAGGGAAGGGCGAGCATGAAGGGGCGAAGGATTTCATCAATGTACACCCCACAATTTTGAATTAGCGACTCTGAGCCTGAGGCTATGTGGCAGTCTTTTATGGGATTGAGTCCTTTGTGGACCTTGGGTAAGGTGTAGAAGGTAGCCACCAATGGTTGGGATGGTAGTAAGAACTCAAATTCATTTTTGGTGATTAAACCCTGAGCTCTCGCTGTCTCTAATAAGCAGCCAAGCTCAGTCTTATATGACAAAGAGGGATGAGATCGTAAGACTTCATAAGTATCAGAGTCTCTAAGGATGGCACAGCACATCTTCACATAATCAAGCTCTTCCATCAAAACCAAATTCCCCCTTTGTCAGAGGGTTTTATTATCAATCCATTTTTCTTCATCAAACTAGATAGTGCTTCCTGTTCACCTTGTTACAAATTTGACTCTGTGATACCAGATGGAAATTTTCGTAGCTCTCTTTCCACGAGTCTAAGGAAGATGACTATGCTTGTAATGTCGCCCTGTGGCGGCATCCTGGTGCTCTTATTCTTTAGACTGGTGAAAGGATGCATACCTTCCTCCATGTCATTTTCTTCCAACAGTCCCACCAAGGCCCTATAGCCGTCTAGTTTGTCCTCTTGCAATCCAACCTCTCACACTCAGTCTGGTCATTATGTGCAAAAATCTTTTTCCATTTCAATTTTCTGCAAAATAAATTTATATCTTTGGTCCAGTTAAAACAATCATATTTATTGGTGGGGACAAAATTCTTTTCTTAGGACATGTATACCTCGGCCGAGAGGGTATGAGTCTGTAAATTAATTATTTGACCATGATTCAGACTGCTTTTGGTCTTAGATAATACCCGGTCCAGGCGTCCCTCTCAAAAAGAGGAATAAGAAGCTGAATACGAGGAGTTGTTTCCAGTGGTGGACCCCCTCATAGATTGTTTTGCAAAACCACCCCTGTATGCTCCCCTTGTGTTGAGTTTTCCTCTGCCATCCATCCATCCTTGTCTATGCCGTCTTCCCCCTCTGGGTGAAAGGCCTGGATTTGTACGTTCAGTGTCAGATGTATCGATATCTGATGACGAAATATCAGTATTGTTCTGATGAAAGCTATATGTCTGGTTGTTCCCAAAGGCCATAAAATCCCGCTGAAACTGCAATTGTGTCCTCTCCTTAATGAATGATTGATATTTTTCAACTGATGTTTGCAATTGGCCCTCCCTTCTATTAAAGTCCGGGTCCGCCTTAAATTTCAGTATGATAGGCTGCTTTCACACTTGCGTTTGAGCGACCTGCGCCTGTCTGTGCTCGGCCGCCGCTAAGCTCCGCCCCCGGTCGCGCCTCCTCCCGGCGGCTCCGCCTATGGGCGCATGACGTCGTATGCGACCTGCGTACCCTATCTTTATCATTGGGTACGCAGGCCGTGCGCAGGTATGCATTTGGCGGTGCATGTGAGTCGCACGTAACAGGGCTTTGGGGTACTCGGCACCGTGCCCATTAACTTCAATGGGGAATGTCACGGGTAGCGCAGCTCGGTCCGTTGCCCTGGGCGCTCACTAAAGGGGGATATTTACAGGGGATTATAGAATGTTCGTGACGCCACCTGTGGTTTCTGATCAGGGTGACCAGCGCTGCAGGGTGAATCCTCTGAGGGGTTGTTACTGGGCAGCAAGGTGTTAAGTCTTCCACAGGTAAGACTGATCCCTCGAGGTATATGGCGGTGCAGGGTGCAGGGCAATAAGGCAGACACACACAATGAGTCTCTTTCCGTACCTTTACTGGTGATATTTGCAGGCACTTCCTGGGGAGCTGCTCAGGGTGGAGGATGCACGTCCAGTAATCACTGAGTAGGTTTAAGGCCTCCTTACTTCTTGATGTGTGTGAGTTTCTAACTTGCATGAAGCTAAGTTTAACTCCGTGTAGAACAGCTACGCCCGGCTGACATTGTGGTGGAGCCTTCTTTTGGACAGAACTAAGTCCTCTATGGCTGATCAGGCCTGACTCCTGTTCTTCCTGACCCCGGTTACGTATCAGCACTGAAGGGCCCCTCTGCGACCTGAAGTCCAGCAGGGTCTCCGGTTTCTCCCACTAGCCGTGAAGGTTCTAGCAAGCTCCGACCCGGTGTCCGGTTGTGCAGAGTGGAGGTAAGCTATCGTTGCTATTTCTCCTCAGTCACTCTCTCTTCCTTTTCCACTCGCCTGTCGCCCTACTCACACCTTTAACAAAAGCACAGGCAGCAGTAGGTGTCAGCTTCCTTCTCTCCACCGCTCTCTAACAGTACCTCAGTTGACTCGGTGTTACAGATACTGCAGTTTCCTTTCCTTCACTTCTTTCTTTGGCTCTGTCCAGAGTAGCTATCAGGACCTTCCGTCAGACTGATCTGTGCACACTCCGAGAGTCACTTTCCACTTTCCTAGGGAACTATCAGTCAGCTCGTTCTGAGGTAACAGCTTGTTTCTCTGCTTCTGTCTCATCTGACAGGAATCTCCGTCTAGAATGTCTCTCTGAAATGTCTGAGCTCTGACAGGAATCCTCTCACTCTGGTGTTCTGAGGAGATCTCATCTGTCTGAGGTACAACCAACAACTAGAATGACTGTCTGGCTAGAATGCCCACTGCTGCGTCTCTCCACACCCTTATATACCTGAATCTAAAGGGCTCCCTCTGGTGGCACAAGGGAAATGTGAAGTGTGAATGAATATGGGGTGAATGTGAATTACCTTTCTGTGCATCCTCCAGGGTACATGTGGCACCAAGCGCAGCTGGGATACACATCTGCGTCCTTTTGACGGTGCGCCAAGCGCACCAAAATGTTGCATGTTGCTTTTTGGTGCGCTCGCCACACCAGTCAAAAGGACACATGCGCCGCCAAACGCATACCTGTGCATGGCCTGCGTACCAAATGCTAAAGATAGGGTACGCAGGTCATAGGCGGAGCCGCCGGGAGGAGGTGTGGCCGGGGGCGGAGCTTAGCGGCGGCCGTGTGCAGACAGGCGCAGGTCGCTCAAATGCAAGTGTGAAAGCAGCCTTATCTATAGATTTATTAAGTTGTTTTGTAGAGATATCAAAAAGGTTTTTTGTTCCTCCTCTAACAACAACTGCATGAACCTCATTGAAGATTCAATGGACTCTTTCAACCATTTAGTGAGTAGATGCATTTCTAGGTGATGGATTGAGGTGATGGATTGAGATTGATGCTAAGGACCCTGGGAACAACCTTATTTTTAATATAATTTTCCAACGCCTTTATTTCCCACCAGGATTTTATGTGTTCTTTATAATTGGCATAAAGGTCACTAAAGAGGGACTTAAGTGAATGATTACCACTCCCAGTGCCTGGTTGGTTGCTAGTGCAAAAAGCCTGGTCGGCGTCCTCCAGACATGCATCAGTATTCAGGGACCTGATAGAAAACTTGCCATGCCAGTGACATAGACTGAAGAAATTTTAGAGAAAATATGCCAGTAGGGTTAATGAATCAAAAAAGACTCCGCCAACCTCCGCTGTTAGGCAGACATGGATATTAGGTTTTTTTTGTGCAAGTGAACTGAGTCAGTACGTTTGCTTGCACGGTGATTGTTATTTGTTTTAAGGATATGTTAGGATCTGCGGAACGCACCAGATAAATATAAATAGTGGGTGCATTCGCAGACCTGGGTCCACCGTGCAGGCAGGGCCTGCTGCTAGCAAGATGGCGGTATAGGCGAACTCTGTTACTTCACAGAGTCGCAAATATAGATACTGTGGCACTATATGGCAGAATAAGCAAACTCTGTTACACCACAGAGTCGCTAAGGTAGAGACGCAGAGATATGGATGTGTCCTGTTAACTTCACAGGGATGCACAGACAACTGCTGTGTGGACAGCAGTCCATGGTAATGCAATCAGCAACGCAATCAGACAATCTCCTCACTAGAGAAGCCGGTATTCTAGGGGCTTATTTCAGCCAAGCCCTAAACACGTGCATACAATCTCCTCACCAGAGGTGCCGGTATTCTAGGGGCTTATTTCAGCCGAGCCCTAACCACATGCGTGCAAGATCACACTGGCGCAAAGCACATAATGCAATTGACACTAGCGCATGGCGGCACGGCCATGCCACCCTTTTATAGTAACAACTACAGGACCTACCAGAAAAGGACCAATGAGAAACTATACAAGAACACATGTAGTTTCAGGACCTTCCTGGCGGACCAATAGAAGCTGCTGCAGTAGCTGAGCATGTGACCCCTGATCTCCTATGAGAGATCTTACCCTGGGCATGCTCAGAAAGGAAAGCACAGGACTTAGTCCCAACTGAGTCTGCTTGCCGGTGACCTGCACTGGCTACAATGGAAGGACCTGGAGAGGCAGCAGCAAGTCTCTGCACAGCACCAGACTGAGCGAGACCCTGGGACTGACGTCTCTGCTGAGCGGGTTCCACTGCGGCCGGAGACTAATGGGAGACCACAGCGGGGATAGCTCAAGATTCCCCTTGAGCGGGAACTCGATCCCTAATATGATATTTATTAAAAGTTATATTTTATCTCATTTATCTCTAAACTACAAAGGGTATTTTTCTTGTTAGTCCTTGGCTGTGCACCTTTATTGACCCATGGTACAAGGAGAAATTTTCTTTTATCATGTCGGAGTCAGACGTGCCATTTTCAGTGCATGCTTGACAGAGAGCCATTGTTGAAGAGTTGCTGAAAAGATTACCCTGCTGCGCCATCTTACTAGCTGCAGGCTCTGCCTGCACGGTGGACCCTGGGCTGCGAACGCACCTCTCCTTAATATCTATTAGGTGTGTTCCGCAGGCCCCTAACATAATACTAGCGCCAGGGTCTGGCTAGTAAAATGGCGGATGACCAGCGTCTACCGCAGTACATCCTGCAGCTGCAGGGTAGGTTGGCGGCTCTTGAGCGCACAACCTCAGCTGTGAATGTTACCACAGTCGCTGTTCAGGCTGCTAGCGTGGCTGCAGCCAGTTTGTCCTCTGCCACCTCTGCCCCTACATTATCCCACCTCCTGCTTCCTGACAAGTTTGACGGTGACAGGAAGCAATGTTGGGGATTTGTGAGTCAGTGCTCTATACAGCTCGAGCTTCAGGCTGCACGTTTCCCCACGGATCGGGCACAAGTGGGTTTTGTATTGTCTCTACTCTCGGGCAGAGCGTTGGAGTGGGCAACGCCGCTGTAGGAGCGCGACGATCGTGTGGTGCGGAGTGCTCGTTTCTTGGAGGCTCTTAAAAAGGTCTTTTTAGGACATCAGGTCACCCACGATGCGGCGCTCCAGCTACTGGCATTGTCCCAGGGATTGTCTTTGGTCAGTCAGTTTTCCATCCAATTTCGGACTCTGGCCTCTGAGCTAGAATGGTCGGATAAAGTTCTCATTCCGGTCTACTGGAGAGGACTGGCTGACCATGTTAAAGACGCTTTGGCAACCATGGAGATTCCTGCCACACTGGAGAAGCTTATCTCCATATCTACCCACATCGACCTCCGTTTTCACGAGCGGAGGTTGGAGCGGACCCAGTGTAGGCAGAGGTTTCGGTTGGCTCCCACCTTTGCCAAACCTCTCGAATCCCCCGTTCAGGCGTCCGAACCCCAAAAGGCCATGGAGGTTTCTCGTGCGGGACCCATGGTCTGTAATCTTTGCCAGCAGACAGGACACTATGCTAACAGATGTCCACAGCGATCGGGAAGCGATCGCGTCTAGGGACCCTGGGAGGAGGTTCACTGGAGACAGCTGCATTTTCCTCCAAGATGACATTTAAAGGGACAGTAACTGTAGGCTCTTCCACTCTTACAGTCGAGCTTTGTGTGGACTCGGGAGCAGAGGGGAATTTCATGTCATCCACCTTTGCTCATCGCCACGCAATACATCTGGTAGCGCTCGACAAACCAGTGACTGTCCGGGTAGTGAATGGGTTGACATTGCCCTCGCAAATTACACATCAGACGGTTCCCCTTACTCTGTGTGTATCCCCTCCCATTAGGAAATTATTTCCCTTCTCGTCCTTCCCGAGGGAATAGATGAAATCCTACTGGGAGTACCCTGGCTCCGTTTCCACTCCCCTCATATTGAGTGGACCCTCGGTAGGATACTGGGTTGGAGTGAGACATGTAAGGGCAGATGTGTCAGGGAGTGCATTCAGGTTACCACTACAGAGATACCCGCAGATCTTACTCCTCTTCCCAAGTGCTATCGGTCATATGCAGACGTGTTCTCTAAAAAGGCCGCGGAGACTCTTCCGCCCATCGTCCCTACGACTGTCCTATTGACCTCTTGCCTGGAGCAGAACCTCCTAGGGGAAGGGTCTATCTCCTCTCTCTTCCTGAGACGGAGGCTATGTCTCAATATATCCAAGAGAATCTGGCAAGAGGGTTCATTAAGAAGTTGGTGTCACCAGCAGGGGCGGGGTTCTTCTTCGTGTAGAAGAAGAATGGAGAATTACGTCTGCGTATAGATTACAGGGGTCTTAACGTCATCACCTTTAAGAATAAGTACCCATTGCCCCTGATTTCTGAGCTCTTTGATAGGCTCCGGGGAGCAAGGGTATTTACTAAATTAGACATGCCTGGTGCTTATAACCTGATTCGCATCCGTGAAGGGGACGAATGGAAGACGGCTTTTAATACGAGGAATGGGCATTATGAATACCTGATGATGCTCTTCGGGCTCTGTATTGCCCCAGCCATTTTCCAAGACTTTGTCAATGACATCTTCCGAGATATGCTTTCCACCTCTGTAGTAGTCTATCTGGATGTTATTCTCATCTTTTCTCCAGATATTGACTCTCACTGGAGGGATGTCTGCAAAGTCTTCAACCTTTTACGGGCGAATTCCCTATATGCAAAGTTGGAGAAATGCATGTTCGAGCAGGAATCTTTACCTTTCCTGGGCTATATCATCTCCGCCCAGGGATTGACTATGGATCCTGCCAAACTACAGGCTGTGATGGACTGGCAAGAACCCCATTCTCTTAAAGCGGTGCAGCACTTTATGGGGTTCATTAATTATTATCGCCAGTTCATTCCCCATTTCTCCAAGTTGTGGTCTGAGGAGGTCCCCAAGGCGTTCTCTTCCATCAAGTTGTATTTTGCAAGTGCTCCAATATTACATTGCCCTGATGTTGATAAGCCGTTTATTTTAGAGGTGGACGCCTCTTCTGTTGGTCCTGGAGCAGTCCTTTATCAAAAGGATGCTCAAGGTCGGAAGCATCCCTGCTTCTTCTTTTCTAAAACCTTTACACCAGCAGAAAGGAATTATTCCATTGGGGACAGGGAGTTACTGGCTATGAAGTTGGCCTTCTCTGAGTGGAGACATCTTCTGGAGGGGGCTCGCTTTCCTTTCCAGGTCTTCACGGACCACAAAAACTTGGTGTACTTGCAAACAGCCCAGAGGCTGAATTCCTGCCAGGCCAGATGGTCCCTGTTCTTCTCCAAGGTTCCATTTCACCCTCCATTTCCACTCCGGTGAGAAGAACATTCGGGCCGATGCTCTGTCTCGCTCCGTCGTATCCTCTGAGGAGGTGGAGGAGGAGCATCTGCTTATTGTCCCCTATGAGAGCCTAAGAACTGTGGCTCCAGTTTTGCTTGAGTCTGTGCCTCAGAGCAAGACTTTTGTACCCACCAATTTGCGACCGGAAGTACTTTCTTGGGCACATTCCTCCTGGTTGGGTGGACATTTTAGGACAAAAAGGACATCTGAGTTGCTGGCGAGGACATACTGGTGGCCACATCAGGGAATACGTTGAGGCGTGAGTGTCCTGCGCCAAGAATAAGTCCCCTCGACAACGGCCGGCTGGGTTACTTTTTCCTTTGCCGGTGGCAGACAGGCCTTGGGAGATGGTCGGGATGGATTTTGTGGTGGGCTTACCCAAGTCTCGGGGCTGCACCATCATCTGGGTGGTAAACAACCACTTCTCCAAAATGGTGCACTTGGTGCCGTTACTACGGTTACCATCTGCACGGGCTTTGGCAGCATTATTTATTAGGCATATTTTCCATTTACACGGTATGCCAGACAAATTCGTTAGTGATCGATGTCCCCAGTTTGTGTCTCGTTTCTGGAGAGAGCTGTGTCGGCTACTCAGCATTGAGTTTAATCTCTCCTCTGCATATCATCCCAAAACGAATGGGTTGGTAGAGAAGGCCAACCAGACCTTGGTCACCTATCTACGACATTTTGTCTTAGCCAGGCAGGATGACTGGGCATCCTTGCTATCGTGGGCTGAGTTTGCACTAAACAATGCTGTGGCTGACTCCACCGGGCAGACTCCATTCCTCCTAAACTACGGTCAGCATCCGCGGGTTCCGGTGCCCATGCCTGTGTATTCCGCCGACTCTAGGGTGGCAGACTGGGCTGTGGAGGCACGGGACATTTGGGATCGTACCCAGGATGCCATTCAGGCATCCAAGAAGAGGATGAGGTCCTCCGCCAACGCACATCGGCGCCCCGCTCCGACATTTGCTCCTGGGGACTTGGTATGGCTCTCCGCCCGTAACATCAGGCTGCGAGTTGAGTCCACCAAGTTGGCTCCCCGCTACCTGGGTCCTTTCAAAGTACTCGAGCAGGTTAACCTTGTGGTTTACCGTTTGGCCCTTCCACCACGCCTGGGTATCTCTGACACATTTCACGTATCCCTCCTGAAATCCGTGCTCATGTCCTGGTTTTCCAGATGATCATGAGGTGAACGCCATCATAGGGTGTAAGGTGGTACGGGGCAAAAAATTTTATTTGGTGGATTGGAGGGGTTATGGGCCTGAGGATATGTCCTGGGAGCCTGCCGAGCACTTTCACGCTCTGCAGCTCATCGCTGCCTTTAAATGCAGCAAGGCCCAAAGAAGGGGGGCCCTAGGAGGGGGGTAATGTTAGGGATCGAGTTCCCGCTGCTGCACAAGGGGAATCTCGAACCAGTTCCGCTGCGGTCCCCCATCCATCTCCGGCCACAGCCTACTCATAACCGCACGGCCGTGCGCTAGTATCAAATCTGTTACGTGCTTGCGCCAGTGTGGTCATGTATTGATGTGGTTAGGTCCGGCTGAAATAAGCCCCTAGAATACCGGCACCTCCGGTGAGGAGTTTTGTATGCACGTGTTCAGGGCTCGGCTGAAAACGCCATTAGAATACCGGCTACTCCGGTGAGGAGATTAGTGCATGTGTTCTGATTGCATGACCACAGACTGCAATCCGCTTAGCAGTCATCTGTGTCCCCTGTGAGTCTGACAGGACACAGTCTTTGTCACAGCGGCTCTGTGAATTAACAGAGTCCGCTTATATCGCCATATAGCGCTACAGCATTTTAGTTAAAAAACTGGGTCTGAACTGAAAAAATAATAAGTTGATGTGTATGCAAAATGTAAATGCATATCAAACACATGACCATTAAACAGAGAAAACAAAAAACAAGAAACAAATATCCTAAAATAAAACAAAATAAAAAATATATATTGCAAAAATTGCATGAAGTTGTAATAATAATAATAAGGGTATTTGGTAAACATAATTTTGATCAAAAGAATGTACAAGCCATCCCGCCATGTCAAGGCAACCCTTTGTGGGACAGTCCTACTCTAATATTAAAAACCTTTCCACTTGTCAAGTGACACAAATGTGAACAAGGCAGAGGGACTGAACCCACCAGTTGAAGCTCAGGCCAGACAGGATTGATTTTCTCAACTCAGAAACAGGGCGGTCACACCCTTATATGCACAGAATGCACTAAGAACTAAATAAAAAACTGGGTCTGAACTGAAAAAATAATAAGTTGATGTGTATGCAAAATGTAAATGCATATCAAACACATGACCATTAAACAGAGAAAACAAAAAACAAGAAACAAATATCCTAAAATAAAACAAAATAAAAAATATATATTGCAAAAATTGCATGAAGTTGTAATAATAATAATAAGGGTATTTGGTAAACATAATTTTGATCAAAAGAATGTACAAGCCATCCCGCCACGTCAAGGCAACCCTTTGTGGGACAGTCCTACTCTAATATTAAAAACCTTTCCACTTGTCAAGTGACACAAATGTGAACAAGGCAGAGGGACTGATCCTACCAGTTGAAGCTCAGGCCAGACAGGATGGATTTTCTCAACTCAGAAACAGGGCGGTCACACCCTTATATGCACAGAATGCACTAAGAACTAAATAAAAAACTGGGTCTGAACTGAAAAAATAATAAGTTGATGTGTATGCAAAATGTAAATGCATATCAAACACATGACCATTAAACAGAGAAAACAAAATTATGTTTACCAAATACCCTTATTATTATGTGACCGCCCTGTTTCTGAGTTGAGAAAATCCATCCTGTGTGTGTATGTGTATGCAGGCATCGTCCGATGGGACTACAAGTCCCATCCGCCTATGCCTGCTACACTGACAGGGACTGACACATTAGCCAATGATGGGACAGTAGTATTCCCATCATCCGGCTAATGTGTTGAATGTAAAAAAAAAAAAAAAAAAAAACAGTACATACAACATATAACATACATTACATACACATAACATATATTACATATAACATACAGTATATACACATGACATACAACACATAATATAGGGTACATACTTACCAAACACCTAATTCCACAAAGCCATCGTCTCCTAATAAAAATAAAATAATAAAACAACCTATACATTACCTTTCAGCCATAGTGCAGTTATTTACACGACGATCTCAAATGTAGAACACTGACATCGGGTGATGTCAGTGCTCTACACGGCCTCCGCGATACTCTGACGAATGACGAATGATGTCACTTCAGTTCATTCTCTCACTGGCAATGCAGCATTGACATAAAGTGAGAGAATGAACTCAGGTAACCTCTTCAGTGATGCACTGCAGGAGCCATTGTCTCCTGTCAGTTCATCTCTGGGAGGCCTTATAGAGCAGTGACATCACCTGATGTCACTGTTCTATAGGGGAGGTCGTCGTGGGATACTAGTTATTAATTGGACTGCGTCGGACAGGGAGTATATGGTTGGTTTATTTTTTTACTTTTTATTATAGGAGAATGAGGGCATCGTTTGGATCTGGGCGTACAATAAAAATATGAAAACCGAGTTGTGTTTTATTTCATTAAAATACTTTATTCTTATGTGTGTGTTTTTTTTAACCCTTTCAAACCATACGATTAATAATGGAGAGGCGTCTGTTATGATACGGTAACCGAGGAGGACAATTTAGAACTAGGCCAGGCAACCAGACACCCAGAGAGGTTGGTAACTTAGCAGATTGCAGACCCCTAAACTGAAAACACAACGAGAATTAGCCGTGGGACGTACCTACGATGCCCTAGATGTCTCGACACAGCCAAAGAGTTAACTAAGCCTAAAGAGAGAAAGGGGGATGCTAAACTGCCCCGGAGTAGAACCCCAAAGGAATAGATAGCCCCCAAACATATATTGCCGGTGAGACAGATGAAGCACAAAACACAGGCAGAAAATAGAGTGAGCAAATGCTGGGGCCCAAACTGTCTGGATAGTACAGGACAGAAAAGGATACTGTCTGCAATCCCGCAAAAACCCTAGGAAAAATTCCAACACGTCTGATATGCAAAAATACTGAGGCCACATGACTTCTCCCCCACTAAATCAGAGCTCTGGTGTGTACTGGACGCAAAACAACAGATACTGAAATAACAGGGAACGAGGAATACTGAACAAACAGACAATAGCTGTGGCAACTGAAAACAGAGTCTAGCAGGGGTCTCAGCTGGGAACCCGGCTGAACTCACACAGTAAGGCAGAAATCGGTGCAAAGCAAAAAGGAAACAATGCCACAGATAAAAAAAAAGACAAATAACTTATCTGAAGTATGCAGGACTAAGCAGGATGCAAGCAGACTTCCAAATGGCTCAGGAAGAAAACCAAAATGACCGGCAACAGCTAAGGGGAGGCTGCTCATTTAAATCTCCCCAGTCTGTAACACCTGATCTCCAATCATCATCTTCAGGTGATAGACTTCAGTCAGCCAGACCAGCTCCATTACCAGCAGCAACCCCCAGAGGGAGCCCAAACTCAGAAGCTAGATCCAAAGTGTTCACAACAAGCGTCATAATGACGCCTCTCCATTATTAACCAGCTTAATGTCACCTTTACAATAGCAAAGTGACATTAACCCCTTATTACCCCATATCCCACTACTACACGGGAGTGGGAAGAGAGGTGCTAAGTGCCGGAATTGGCACAGCGTACAGATGTGCCAATTCTGGAGTGGCTGGGTGCTGTTATTTTTAGCGAGGGGGTGCACCAATATTCGTGGCCCCTTCCTAGACTATGAATATCAGCCCGCAGCTGTCTGTGTAGCCTTTCTGGCTATAAAATATAGGGGGACCCCAAGTAATTTTTTTTGGGGTCTCCTTTTTTAATAGCCAGTAAAGGCTAACTGCGGGCTGATATTCATAGCCTGGAAAGCTCCATGGGTATTAACCCCTTTCCAGGCTAGAAATATTGGCCCGGCTGTCGGCTTTCTCCCTTTGGCGCAGAAAATTGACCCCCTGACGAAGGCAACACGCCGAAACGCTCGTTGGGGAGTACGCCATCCAGAAGTGTGACGTGCCATTATATCTAGTGAGCTGAATGCAGCTATATTTGCTGTTATGATATAATTTAATATACATATTGATGCACATAGATCTTTGAATCTCCTGTCACATCATGTAAAATGCTGCTTTGAATAACTCTATCACAAGTCTGAGTCACATATTAACTTGAGTAGTGTAGAGTATTATACCTTTTATACCAGTATAGATATTGTTTTTTGGACTTGTTTTGTATATAATTTTTTTGCTTATTAGTTATCTACTATATAATTGTCTTATCCAGTCTGTCGGTCTGTCTGTCAAGGAAGTCCCGCATCGCTCATTGGTCCGGCAGCGGCCAATCAGCGCCGCGGGATTTCACAAAAAAAATGGTGGCCGTTAGCGGCTCATCTGCGGGACGGAGGTCAGCGGCGCCGTCGGTCGAGGTCCTTCTGCTGCTAGCGGACGGGAGATGAGCGCCTCGCGCCGGTCAGCTCCCCGCTGCCTCGCCGCTGACCTCCGTCCCGCAGACACGTGTGACCAACTTTTTACTATTGATGCCGCCTATGTCGCATCAATAGTAAAAAGATCTAATGTAAAAATAATAAAAAAAAATAATAAATAATGATATTCTCACCTTCCGGCGGCCCTCGCAGCTTTCCCGCCTCTCAGCGATGCTCCCGGCCAATCCCGTTCCCAGGCGTCCTTTGCGACAATCACCCCGATGACGTAGTATCACGCGAGACCGCTACGTCATCCTGGGTGATTCTTGCAATGCATTACTGGGAACGGATTGGCCGGGAGCGTCGCTGAGAGGCGGGAAAGCTGCGGGGGCCACCGGAAGGTGAGGATATCACTATTTTTTATTTTAATTATTGTTTTTACATGGATATGATACCCAGGGCCTGGAGGAGAGTCTCCTGTCCTCCAGAGCCTGGGTACCATCCGCACATGAACCGCTTACTTTGCGCATGTTGGGCACAGCCACATGCGAAAAGTAATCGGTTCAATGCATTCCTATGGCGGCAGAATCGCCGCGGTTCCACAAAAAAGAATGAGCATGCTGCGGATTCTCCCGTGATGCGATTCCGCCACGGAAAAACCCGAGCATGTGCACAGCATTGCGGAATCCCATAGGCCATAATGAGTTGTATTGTGTAAGCGGTTTTGCCGCGGTTTCGCTAGGAATCCGCAACGTGTGCACAGGCCCGGATACTTCTGCTGCGAGCGCCCGCTCATGTCCCGGGTTCTCGCAGCGGAAGTACCCGCACAGGCAGCGGCGCTGACATTCATGCGGCTAAGATGTCAAGAGAGGACTGGGAGCGGCGCTGCGGGTCGGGATACTTCTGCTGTGAGCGCCCGCTCATGTCCTGGGTTCTCGCAGCGGAAGTACCCGCACAGGCAGCGGCGCTGACATCCATGCGGCTAGGATGTCAAGAGAGGACCGGGAGCGGCGCTGCGGGTCGGGAAACTTTTGCTGTTAGCGCCCGCTCATGTCCCGGGTTCTCGCAGCGGAAGTACCTGCACAGGCAGCGGCGCTGACATCCATGCGGCTAGGATGTCAAGAGAGGACCGGGAGCGGCGCTGCGGGTCGGGATACTTTTGCTGCGAGCGCCCGCTCATGTCCCGGGTTCTCGCAGCGCAAGTAGCCGCATAGGCAGCGGCGCTCTCCGGTCCTCACAATACAATTCGATGATTGGTCGCGGTCTTTCACTGTGACCAATCAACGATCTTGCCACTAAACTTAAACACCGCTGTGTCGGCCGCATACATATTCTAGAATACCCTATGCATTAGAATCGGGCCACCATCTAGTTTTTTTATAATAATTGAGCATAGGTCACTTTACTGTGGAAATATTGGATGTACTATGTCACTTGCTAAAATTTTTTTACCCTAATATATTGGGGAAGTATTGATTACACTTATAAAATATACCTCTTTGCACTAGTTACTTTATTTATGTATACAGTATATATTGGATATATTCTGTGTTATAGCATTTTTTAAAGAATTCGGAAGAATCTGTAGATACACTTCCTGGTGTTGTGCCCTATCTTGCTGTGTTTATCTTTCCATCTGGATCTTAATCCGAGATTTATTAATAAAATCATTTTATTGGACGTTTTGGTCGAATTGTTTTCTTGCGTTTGGGTTGATATATTCTTTCGACTGTCCATACAATATAGTCCTGCGTGGTGTGGTGAAGGGGCTCTTTGATATTATATAATATAACACTATAGTTCCCTGTATACTTATCCGCAGAAAATTGCGCGGGAGCCCATGCCATTTTTTCCCCATTTTTTTCAAATTAAAGATATTGCGTGATGATTTTGCGTGTGTCTTTAACTATTTATGTACCATGTTATCTATCTATTTATCTATCTATTATCTATCTATTTATCTATCTATTATCTATGTATCTATTATCTATCTATATAATATCTATCTATCATCTATGTAGCTCTATCTATTATTATCATCTATCTATCTATGTGTGTAAGGCCGGAGTCACACACAACGTATAAAAAATCGGACCGTATTATACGGCCGTAATACGCAGAAAAGTCTCCTGAACAGTGATCCGTATGTCATCCGTGTGCAATGCGAGGATGCGATTTCCTCGCATCAAAATATCCGTGTGTCATCCGTATTGCATCCGTATGGCATCCATATGGCGAGATTTTCTCACCGGCTTGCAAAACCGAAATATAATGGATCAAAATGACAGTTTTTGAAATCACAAAAGAAAGAATAGATATATACACATAGAATACATATATGTACAACCCCTGGCAAAAATTATGAAATCACCGGCCTTGGAGGATGTTCATTCAGTTGTTTATTTTGTTGAAAAAAAACAGATCACAGACATGGCACAAAACTGAAGTCATTTTTTGTTTGTTTTTCATGATTTCATAATTTTCTCCCTCAGAATTGAGTGATTCCATGATTTTTCCCCTAAGCTTGGTTAAAAAAATAACCATTACTGACTACCACATTATTTGTTCTTGATTTCTTTTAGTGTTTCTTAAAGCCAGAAAGTTGCCATTTGAAATGACTTCAGTTTTGTGCAATGTCTGTGATCTGTTTTTTTTCAACAAAATAAAACAACTGAATGAACATCCTCCAAGGCCGGTGATTCCATAATTTTTGCCAGGGGTTGTATACTGTATATACATGTCATTGTGATACATATACAGCACCCGGCACACTCGGGCAAGTGCCGGGGCCGAGAGCAGGCGGGGGGGCCCACTCGTCGTCGGGCACCCCGGCGCCCGTTAGCGGAGGAGAGCGGTGTCAGCGCCGCCACTGGGCCCCCCCCGCTTGCTCAGGGCCCCGGCAGCAGCTGGCACAATACTTACCTCTCCCGTGCCTCCGCTGCCGCAACTCGGGCTCCAGGGGGTGCCGGCGCTTCCTCTCACAGCAGCGCCGCTGAATGATGTCATTATTCAGCAGCCGGCTGTGGGTGAAATGTGTGTGTGTCTGTGTGTCTGTGTGTATGTAGTGCGGTGCTTTGTGTGTGTGTATATCTGTATGTGTGTATGTTTGTATGTGAGAGAGTGCTTGTATGCTGTGGTGCTATCTGTGTGTGTGATGATGGGCAGGCATTGATGATAATGGGCAGGCATTGATGATGATGGGCAGGCACTGATGATAATGGGCAGGCATTGATGACGATGGGAGGAGATGATGATGATGGGCAGGCATTGATGATGATGGGGAGGAGATGATGATGATGGGCAGGCATTGATGATGATGGGGAGGAGATGATGATGATGGGCAGGCATTGATGATGATGGGCAGGCATTGATAATGGGCAGGCATTGATGATGATGGGGAAGCGATGATGATGATGGGCAGGCATTGATGATAATGGGGAGGCCATGATGATGATGGGCAGGCATTGATGATATTGGGGAGGCGATGATGATGATGATGGGCAGGCATTGATGTTAATGGGGAGGCCATGATGATGATGGGCAGGCATTGATAATAATGGGGAGGCCATGATGATGATGGGCAGGCATTGATGATAATGGGGAGGCAATGATGATGATGGACAGGCATTGATGATGATGGGGAGGCCATGATGATGATGGGGAGGCAATGATAATGATGAGGAGACAATGATGATGATGGGGAGGCAATTATGATGATGGGCAGACATTGATGATGATGGGGAGGCAATGATGATGAGGGGAGGAAATGATTATGAGGGGAGGAAATGATTATGAGGGGGAGGCGATGATGATGATGGGGAGCCAATGATGATGATGGGGAGATAATCATGATGATAATGGGGAGTCTTTCCACAGCACCCTTTCCTGAGCCGTTACAGTGCAGAACACAGTACAGCGCAGAGGAGAGCTCCATATTTTGTATGGAGAATTATATGGGGACCAGTATCCTGTATGGAGCATTATATGGGGACCAGTATCCTGTATGGTGCATTATATTGGGTCCAGTATTCTGTATGGAGCATTATTTTGGGTCCAGTATTCTGTATGGAGCATTATATGGGGGATGGGGGGTGACATCCTGCATGGGGTATTATATGGGTGATGAGGGGGAGACTATGTGGTGCCCATAATATTGTATGGAGGACTGTACTGTCCAGTCTGTACTGTGCGCTGTGAGGATTTGGCGGTTTTTGAGCTATTGTACAATTTACAATAGATATCAGTCATGTAATGGAAGAAGTGAAGTATTTGGCATTGTACTGTACCTATATTTCTCTGCTGTATCTGTGCATCATGAATCGTGGTCTGTGTTAAAGGGGCCCACTGAGGCTCTTTCGCCCGGGGCCCATAAAAACCTGGAGCCGGCCCTGCACATATATATATATATATACACTGTGTGCAGAATTATTAGGCAAGTTGTATTTGAGAGGATTCTTTTTATTATTGAACAACAACTATGTTCTCAATCAACCCAAAAGACTCATAAATATCAAAGCTTAATATTTCTGGAAGTTGGAGTGTTTTTTTTTTAGATTTGGCTATCTTAGGAGGATATCTGTTTGTGCAGATAACTATTACTGTGCAGAATTATTAGGCAACTTAATAAAAACCAATATATACCCATCTCACTTGTTTATTTTCACCAGGTAAACCAATATAACAACACAAAATTTAGAAATAAACATTTCTGACATTCAAAAACAAACAAAAAAAATCAGTGACCAATATAGCCACCTTTCTTTACGATGACACCCAAAAGGCTTCCATCCATAGATTCTGTCAGCTGCTTGATCTGTTTACGATCAACATTGCGTGCAGCAGCCACCACAGCCTCCCAGACACTGTTCCGAGAGGTGTACTGTTTTCCCTCCATGTAGATCTCACATTTTGTGAGGAACCACAGGTTCTCTATGGGGTTCAGATCAGGTGAACAAGGGGGCAATGTCATTATTTTTTCTTCTTTAGACCTTTACTGGCCAGCCACACTGTGGAGTATTTGGATGCATGTGATGGAGCATTGTCCTGCACGAAAATCATGCTTTTCTTGAACGATACCGACTTCTTCCTGTACCACTGCTTGAAGAAGGTGTCTTCCAGAAACTGGTAGTAGGTCTGGGAGTTGAGCTTCACTCCATCCTCAACCTGAAAAGGTCCCACAAGTTCATCTTTTATGATACCAGCCCATACCAGTACCCCACCTCCACCTTGCTGGCGTCTGATTCGGAGTGGAGCTCTTTGCCCTTTACTGGTCCAGCCTCGGGCCCATCCATCTGGCCCATCAAGAGTCCCTCTCACTTCATCAGTCCATAAAACCTTAGAAAAATCAGTCTTAAGATATTGCTTGGCCCAGTCTTGACGTTTTATCTTATGTTTCTTGTTCATAGGTGGTCGTTTTTCAGCCTTCCTTACCTTGGCCATGTCCCTGAGTATGGCACACCTTGTGCTTTTGATACTCCAGTAACGCTGTAGCTCTGAAATATGGCAAAATTGGTGGCAAATGGCATCTTGGCAGCTTCACGCTTGATTTTTCTCAATTCATGGGCAGTTATTTTGCGCCTTTTTTTATCAACACGCTTCTTGCGACCCTGTTGGCTATTTGCCATGAAACGCTTGATTGTTCGGTGACTACGCTTCAAAAGTTTGGCAATTTCAAGACTGCTGCATCCCTCTGCCAGACATCTCACAATTTTTGACTTTTCAGAGTTCGTCAAATCTCTCTTCTGACCCATATTTTCCAAAGGAAAGGAAGTTGCCTAATAATTAAGCACACCTTATATAGGTGTTGATGTCATTAGACCACACCCCTCCTCATTACAGAGATGCAAATCACCTGATTTACATATACAGCTTGGAGTAGGACAACATGTATAAAAATGATGATGTGATCAAAATACTAATTTGCCTAATAATTCTGCACACAGTGTGTATATATATATATAATATATATATTTATAGTTCATACACTTCTACACAGCATAATAGCCTCTAATTCAATTGCCGGCTTCTGTAAAATCACTACAGAACCCGACATGAAATGACACATGGTTTACATACAGTAAAGCATTTCCTTTCATGTAGTTTGATATATGGTTTTGATTAACAATTACATGAGTGTATGTGTGCAAAATTTCATACATGTAGGTGTTAATTAAATGTGTAAATTCATTGAAAAAAAATGCGTGGGCTCCCGCAGTATTTTCTCCACCAGACAGGGAAAGCCAATGACTGAAGACAGATATTCATAGCCTAGGGAGGGAGCATTTTTTTTGTACCCCCCCCGTCTACTAACATCTAACCCCAGCCACCCCAGAAAAGGCACATCTATTATTAAATGTGCCTTTTCTGGCACTTAGCCCATCTATTCCCATTGCCCTGTAGCGGTGGCTATAATGGGTTAAGGCCACCTTGCTATTGGAAGGTGACATTAAGCTGGGTTAATAAAGGAGAGTTGTCAATTAGACAACTCTCCATTATTAATCCTATTGTATTAAATGGTTAAAAAAACACACACACATTTATTAAAAATGATTTTAATGAAATAAATACACATAGTTTTTGACCATATTTTATTGTACTGGTAATCCTTCTGAATCCCTTGCTCTCCTGTAATAAAAATAAAATAGCAAAACAACAATATTCTTACCTCTCCGGCGCTCAATCAGGTCCCCTGCTGCAATCCATCTGAAAGGGTTAACAGGTTTACAGCAGGGACCACTGCTAATGCTACCAGCCCTGCTGTAAACCCCCGAATTAATGAGTTCATCTCACCGCCTCACAGGAGATGAACTGATTAGTGTTGGAAGCATAATTGATTGTTTCCCACGCTATTCAGTTCACTTCAGATCAGCCGGGACTCCCTCTGATGTCACTGATGCTATGTGGAGTCCTCTGCTGACCTGAAGTGAACTGAATAGCGTGTGAAACAATCAATTAAGCTTCCAATACTAATCAGTTCATCTCCTGTGAGCCGGGGAGATGAACTCATTCATTCTGGGTTTTACAGCAGGGCTGGCAGCATTAGCAGCGGTCCCTGCTGTAAACCTGTTAACCCTTACAGATGAATTGCAGCAGGGGACCTGACTGAGTGCCGGAGAGGTAAGAATATTGTTGTTTTATTATTTTATTTTTATTACAGGAGAACAAGGGATTCGGAAGGATTACCAGTACAATAAAATATGGTCAAAAACTATGTGTATTTATTTCATTAAAATAATTTTTAATTAATGTGTGTGTTTTTTTAAGCATTTAATACAATAGGATTAATAATGGAGAGTTGTCTAATTAACAACTCTCCATTATTAACCCTGCTTGTGTCACCTTCCAATAGCAAGGTGGCCTTAACCCATTATTAACCCATTAGCCACCGCTACAGGGCAATGGGAATAGACGGGCTAAGTGCCAGAAAAGGCGCATCTAATAATAGATGTGCCTTTTCTGGGGTGGCTGGGGGCAGATGTTAGTAGCCAGGGGGGGCACAAAAAATATGCTCCCTCCTAGGCTATTATTATCTGCCCTTACTCACTGACTTTCCCTGTCTGGTGGAGAAAATACCGCGGGAGCCCACACATTTTTTTCAATGAATTTACACATTTAATTAAACCTACATGTATGAAATTTTGCACACATACACTCATGTAATTGTTAATCAAAACCATATATCAAACTACATGAAATTAAATGGTTTACTGTAAGTAAACCATGTGTCATTTCATGTTGGGATCTGTAATGATTTTACAGAAGCCGGCAAATGAATTAGCAGCTATTATACTATGTAGAAGTGTATGACCTATATATATATATATGTCACAATGACATGTATGTATGTATGTATATATAATATATATATATATATATATATATATACAGTACAGACCAAAAGTTTGGACACACCTTCTCATTCAATGATTTTTCTGTATTTTCATGACTATGAAAATTGTAGAATCACACTGTAGGCATCAAACTATGAATTAACACATGTGGAATTATACATTACACTTTACAAAAAAGTGTGAAACAACTGAAAATATGTCTTATATGCTAGGTTCTTCAGAGTAGCCACCTTTTGCTTTGATTACTGCTTCGCACATAGAAAAGTGAACGGATGGGCTCTACATGCCTGGTTCCCACCGTGAAGCATGGAGGAGGTGGTGTGATGTGTGGGGGTGCTTTGCTGGCGACACTGTTGGGGATTTATTCAAAATTGAAGGCATAGTGAACCAGCATGGCTATCACAGCATCTTGCAGCAGCATGCTATTCTATCCGGTTTGCGTTTAGTTGGACCATCATTTATTTTTCAACAGGGCAATGACCCCAAACACACCTTCAGGCTGTGTAAGGGCTATTTGACCAAGAAGGAGAGTGTTGGGGTGCTACGCCAGATGACCTGGCCTCCACAGTCACCAGACTTGAACCCAATCGAGATGGTTTGGGGTGAGCTGGACCGCTCACCGCTTCAATTTTGAATAATCCCCAACAGTGTCACCAGCAAAGCACCCCCACACCATCACACCACCTCCTCCATGCTTCACGGTGGGAACTAGGCATGTAGAGTCCAGCCTTTCACCTTTTCTGTGTGCAAAGCAGTAATCAAAGCAAAAGGTGGCTACTTTGAAGAACCTAGAATATAAGATATATTTTCAGTTGTTTCACACTTTTTTGTAAAGTGTAATGTATAATTCCACATGTGTTAATTCATAGTTTTGATGCCTTCAGTGTGATTCTACAATTTTCATAGTCATGAAAATACAGAAAAATCTTTGAATGAGAAGGTGTGTCCAAACTTTTGGTCTGTACTGTATATATATATATATATATATATATATATATATATTCTATGTGTATACATCTATTCTTTCCATTGTTTATTAAACCTGTCAGTGTGATTTTACAGTATAGCCGGGGATGAATTGTCGGCTTTTCTAAAGGACACCGGTGCGTATTTCTCGCAAGTCACACGTGTGGTCCGTGTGTAATCTGATGTTTTCACGCACCCATTGACTTGCATTGGCGAGTCTCGGCCGATATACGGTGCAAATCACAGCATGCTGCGATTTCACTCGCACGTATAAAACGGCCGAGAAAAAATCGGCTGATGGGAGCTGCCCCATAGATTAACATTGGTCTGAGTGCAATGCGATTTTTTCTCGCATTGCACTTGCCCGTATTTCTCGCTAGTGTGACTCTGGCCTAATGAAGTGTGAGTTGGACAAATGTAAAAGAGGAGGTTGGACAAGAAATGACATCACAAACCTTTTTTTTGTTAAATAGCATTTCTTTATTTAGCACATACCCTAATTCAGGTTTCAGCCTTACACAGAATAATAAGATGAGTAATGGAACATGTTATATATATAAATTCTGCTAGTTCGAAAATCTTACCTACACATTCCTTTATAAAGGGAAATTCGACATAATACCTATGTTAGTATATGCCATATACTGCTCATATATGCAGCATCCCAGTAGGTGGGCGGAACGCCTGGTAAAAAATCTTTGTCTGAGGGTGAAACCACTTGCCCTTCCCTTGTTCCACCCTTCTCACTCTGCTGTCCAGGAAGGATGAGCTGATGCCTCTTGCCCACAACCTGCAGTTGCACAGACACAACAGTCAGTAACCACATTCAGTTTGTTGTCCCAGCGCAGCGTTCAGTTGTCCCTTGTCAGCATATATGACTCTTCTCAAATTGTTAGTTAGACAGGGCATACGTATTTGTTACAACTGTACATTGTCCAGTGCTGGACAAAGAACATTCCTGTCTTTTCCAGGCTCCTAAAAAAGACTTGTGTCTCTTTATTAACCCCTTTACTCCCGAGGGTTGTTTGCATGTTAATGACCTGGCCAATTTTTACAATTCTGACAACTGTCCCTTTATGAGGTTAGAACTCTGAAACGCTTTAACGGATCTTGGCGATTCTGAGAAAGTTTTCTCGTGACATGAACTTCATGATAGTGGTAAAATATCTTCTATATCATTTCCGTTTATTTATGAAAAAAAACAGAAATATGGCGAAAATTTTTAAAATTTAGCAATTTTCAAAATTTTAATTTTTATGCCCTTAAAACAGAGAAATATGTAACACAAAATCGTTTCTCAATAATATTTCCCATATGTCTACGTTACATCAGCAGAATTTTGGAATTTTTTTTTTGTTAGGAAGTTATAAGGGTTAAAAGTTGACCAGCGGTTTCTCATTTTTACAACAAAATTTACAAAGCCATTTTTTTTAGAGCTAACCTCACATTTGAAGTCACTTTGAGGGTCTATATGGCAGAAAATACCCAAAAGTGACACCATTCTAAAAACTGCACCCCTCAAGGTACTCAAAACCACATTCAAGAAGTGTATTAACACTTCAGGTGCTTCACAGGAATTTTTGGAAAGTGGAAGAAAAAAATGAACATTTAACTTTTTAGTCACAAAAAAGATCTTTTACAAACAATTTCTTCATTTTCACAAGGGTAAAAGGAGAAAATTGACAGAAAAAGTTGTTGTGCAATTTCTCCTGAGTACGCCGATGCCTCATATGTTGGGTAAAACCACTGTTTGGGCGCACGGCAGGGCTCGTAAGGGAAAGAGCACCGTTTGACTTCTTCAAACCAAAACTGGCTGGAATTGAGCTTGGACGCCATATCGCGTTTGGAGAGCCAATGATGTGCCTAAACAGTGGAAAACCCCCACAAGTGACACCATTTTGGAAACTAGACCCCCTATGGAACATATCTAGATGTTAGGTGAGCACTTTGAACCCCCAAGTGCTTCATACAAGTTTGTAACGTAGAGCCGTGAAAAAAAAATCATATTTTTTCCACAAACATGATCTTTTAGTCCCAAATTTTTTTTCCCAAGGGTAAGAGGAGAAATTGGACACCAAAAATTGCTGTCCAATTTGTCCTGAGTACGCTTATACCCCATATGTGGGGGGAACCACTGTTTGGGCGCACGGCAGAGTTCGGAAGGGAAGGAGAGCCATTTGACATTTTCAAACCAAAATTGGCTGGAATTGAGATCGGACACCATGTTGCGTTTGGAGAGCCCCTGATGTGCCTAAACAGTGGAAATTCCCCAATTCTAACTTCAACCATAAACCCAACACACCCCTAACCCTAATCTCAACCCTAACCAAAACCCTAACACAGCCCTAACCCTAATCCCAACCCTAACCCTAATCCCAACCCTAACCCTAATCTAACCCTAACACTAATTCCAACCCAAACCATAATCTAAACCCTAACCCCAACTCTAGCCCCAACCCTAACCCTAACTTTAGCCCCAACTCTAACCCTAACTTTAGCCCCAACCCTAACCCTAATGGGAAAATGGAAATAAATATATTTTTTTTATTTTATTATTTTTCCCTAACTAAGTGTGTGATAAAGGGGGGTTTTATTTACTATTTATAGCGGGTTTTTGTATTTGGCAGCTGTCACATACTAAAAGACGCTTTTTATTGCAAAAAATAGTTTTTGCATCACCATATTTTGAGAGCTATAATTTTTCCATATCTTGGCCCACAGAGTCATCTGAGGCCTTGTTTTTTTGCGGGACGAGTTGACGTTTTTATTGGTACCATTTTCGTGCACATGACATTTTTTGATCGCTTTTTATTTTTAGGAGTCAGAATGAACAAAACCAGCAATTCGTGAATTTCTTTTGGGGGGTGCATGTGGTAAAATTGATAAGGCAGTTTTATTCTTCTGGTCAGTACGATTACAGCGATACCTCATTAATATAATTTTTTAATGTTTTAGCTCTTTTATACATTAAAAACTATTTTATAGAAAAAATAACTATTTTTGCATCGCTTCATTCTGATAGCTATAACTTTTTTATTTTTTTGCTGATGGCGCTGTATGGCATCTTATTTTTTGCGGGACAAGATGACATTTTCAGCGGAACCACATTTTTTCATTTCAGTTTTTTGATCTCGTGTTATTCCACTTTTTGCTCGGCGGTATGATAAAGCATTGTTTTTTGCCTTGTTTTTTTTATGGTGTTTACTAAAGGGGTTAACTAATGAGACAGTTTTACAGGATGGGTCGTTACGGATGAGGCAATACTAAATATGTGTAGTTTTATTGTTTAGATTTTTTTATTCAAATATTTATTTATTGCTGGAATAAATATTGATTATCTTCTTATTTTTTATTATTTTTTTAAATATTTTTGCAAGTATTTAACTTTTTTTTTACTTAATTCTTAGTTTTACACTTTGTCCTACTATGGGACACTCATTTCTGCAGGCTGATCGCTTCTATAGCATGCAGATCTGCATGCTATATAAGCTGTCAGTGCTGCAGCTCCTATAGCACTGACCTGAGAGACTTCCTGTCATCAATGCACATAACAGAAGTCCCTCAGGCCTGGAGACCCGGATGTCATCGTGACGACATCGGGTCTCCATGGCAGCAATCGGGACCCCGCTGCATGCCGTGGAGTCTCCGATACAAAAGTAGAGGGACTGTCAGCCCCTCTGCTGCTGCCATAACACTGCGATAATGTTTGATCGCAATGTGCCGGGGATTAAAGTGCCGGGAGTGGTCCGGGACTGCTCCTGGCACTTAGTGTTGGGTGTCAGCTGTGAAAATTAGCTGACACTCAGCTGCGCTCCCCCCGTGAGCGCGGCCGATCGACTATGAAGTACTATCCCGTCACTGAGACTTAAGGCCCAGGTCACATGGACAGGATAGTACGTCATGTGGTAGAAAGGGGTTAAAAGGTCGCTTCCCTTAAATTTTCAAAATTTTGGTAAAAAAAAAAGAATGGTGTGGGGTATTGCCCAGTTTCTGTACATTTTAAGCATGTATAAAAGACTTGGTTAATACACTCCAAAGACCCTCATGCCGCAGTGTTATGATTTGGTAGCTGAGGAGAGCAGGCAAAAAAGGAAATACACCAGAGAGGTTGGAATCTATGGGATTGCAGTACCCTGACTAACCACCACAACTAAAGGCAGCCGTGGAGCGTACCTACGTTGGTCCTAGGCGCCTCGTCACAGCCTGAGAAGCTAACTACACCTAAAGACAGAAAGAGGAAAACTATCTGCCCCGGAGCAGATCCCCAAAGAACATAGAAAGCCCCCAAACATGTAATGGCGGTTAGACAAGAGGAAATACAGACACAGACAGAAAATAGCATGAGCAAACGTTGGGGCCCAAACTTCCTAAATAGAAAAGGATAGGAAGGACACTCACTGCAATCCCAAAAAACCCTGAAAAGTACCAACTCTACTAATTACAAAAACACCTGAGATCACACGACCTCTACCACCTAAATTAGTTCTCTGGTGTAACAAAACTAAACAGCAGCCACTGAAAAAACTGGAAAAGGCAAATGAACAAACAACAGTGGCTGAACTAAACTGAGAGGAGCACAAGCCCCCGGAGGGGACCCGGCAGACCCCCACAGAAGTGCAGGACAAAATGTAAAAAGCAAGCACAAAAAACTAAAAGAAGAAAATGTCTTATCTGTTAGCAGAAGATGCAGGCACGAAACAGCAAGCTACAAAGTGAACAGGAATCAAAGATGAGACCAGAACAATTGATCACCGGCAACCCTGATGGGAGGGAACCTCCCTTATATAAGACCAGTCAGTAGAAAAACGAGAATTCAATATTTTCTCAACCACATACTCCAGATTGCCCTCAACCAAAACAGGGTCAGGAGGCACAGCCATAGGAACCACTGGCTCGACAAACCTCTTCAATAAGGACTTGTGGAACACGTTATGGATCTTAAATGTCCCTGGAAGAAGAAAACGAAAGGAAACAGGATTAAGAATCTCCATGATCTTTTAAGGTCCAATGAACCTAGGCTTAAACTTAGGAGATGCAACTCTCATAGGGATATTTATTGAGGACAACCAGACCAAGTCCCCCACTTCAAACCGAGGACCATCAGTCCTATGCCGGTTGGCAAACCGCTGGGCCCTCTCCTGAGAGAGGGACAACCTTTCCACTACCTGGTCCCAAATCTGCTGCATACGCTCCACAACAGAGTCAACACCTGGACAGACAGAAGCCTCCGTCTGTCCTGAAGAAAATCGAGGGTGAAACCCAAAATTGCAGAAAAATGGAGACATCAAAGTGGCAGAGCTAGCCCTATTATTAAGAGCAAACTCAGCCAAAGGCAAAAAAGAGACCCAGTCATCCTGATCAGCAGACACAAAGCATCTAAGATAAGTCTCCAATGTCTGGTTTGTTCTCTCAGTTTGTCCATTGGTCTGAGGATGAAAAGCCGAGGAGAAAGACAATTGAACACCAAGTTTAGAACAAAAAGTCCTCCAAAATCTGGAAACAAACTGGACTCCTCTGTCAGACACAATGTTCTCAGGAATGCCGTGTAACTGAACCACGTGCTGAAGGAACAAAGGCACCAATTCAGAGGAGGAAGGCAACTTAGGTAATGGCACAAGATGTATCATTTTCGAAAACCTATCACAAATCACCCAGATAACGGTCATTCTCTGAGAAACTGTCACGCTGTCTAATGATATGTATACAATGTCAGTAAACTATTAATACAGGAACAACACTCTATACAACAACTAGTATAGCAACATCAGCATGTAAGTATAGAATAGATTTACCTGACACGATATCTGCTGAACTCAGGGTTAATCTTGAGGACTTGATGAGCTGAAACAGGAAAGAGGTGGACCGGGATCTAACCTGACCCTAAACTGGGGTCCTAACTAATCCCTCACCTTGGAGGTACTGATAATGGTTCAGAGGTCCAAGTCACCAACCTAACCCTGTCTCCTATCAGACCCTGAACCCTGTAATCAGTCCTAAGAAGGATCCTGACTACCACCAAAGGGATATGGGCTGATCTTAGCTAAATACACAGATTAGACATATAAGACAGACAGGATAACACTCGCTTGCATACACACTCAAACACCAAAGGAACATAAATGGTCTGGGAAATAAACTCTAACCAAGTTGAGCTTAGAACAACTAAGGAGCTCACAACTAAAGTCTATACAGATTCATTCCTATCTGTGGTCTGCATGAAGGTTTCACTGGCAACTCCCCAAGCAGACAACCAGGAATTTAAAGGAAACCAATCAACAAATAATCAATTGCAGCCGGGAGAAACTGCACCCAGTCCCAGCACCGAGCACAGACAGAATTAACTCCCTAGCTGCCAAACACAAAGAAACAGCAGCTCAGCTGTGAGAAGTCAAAATGTGCAACCGCGACGATCTTCGTGGCAATGCACACATGACAGTACCCCCCCTTCTACGAGGGGCCTCCGGACCCTCAGGGCCAGGCCTGCCCGGGTGAGTTCTGTGGAAGGTCCGAACCAAACGATCTGCATTAACATCAGACGCAGGGACCCACGTCCTCTCCTCTGGACCATACCCCTTCCAATGCACCAAGTACTGAAGGGACCGGCGATTCAGACGTGAGTCAATGAGCTTTGATACTTGAAATTCCAAGTTACCATTGACCAACACAGGAGGAGGAGGTAGAGGTGACGGTATGACTGGTGCCACATACCTTTTAAGTAATGACTTGTGGAACACATTATGAATTTTAAACGTAGGAGGGAGGTCCAGACGAAATGCCACAGGATTAATTATGGAACTGATCCTGTACGGCCCGATGAATCTGGGACCCAGTTTCCAGGAGGGCACTTTAAGTTTTATATTCCTGGTAGACAACCATACCAGATCGTTCACATTCAGATCTGGACCAGAAACTCTCCTCCTATCAGCCATACGTTTGTAACGGTTCCCCATCGCACTCAGATTATTCAATACACCTCTCCACACAGAAGCAAGTGACGACGAGAAACGTTCCTCCTCAGGAACCCCAGAAGGGCCCCCCCCATTGAAAGTACAAAACTGGGGATGAAAACCATATGCCCCAAAAAACGGGGACTTACCAGTGGACTCGCTCCGCCTATTGTTAAGAGCGAACTCTGCCAGAGGCAATAAAGAAGACCAGTCCTCTTGGTTCTCTGAGACAAAACACCGGAGATATGTCTCTAAGCTCTGATTCAGACGCTCTGTCTGACCATTGGTCTGCGGATGAAAAGCCGAGGAAAATGACAATTGCATCCCCCGACGTAAACAAAATGCCCTCCAAAATTTGGACACAAACTGAGACCCCCTCTCTGACACCACATCAGAAGGCAACCCATGAAGTCTAACGATCTCCCTAATGAACACCTGCGCCAGAGTTTTAGCATTAGGGAGTGCAGGAAGAGCAACGAAATGTGCCATCTTACTGAACCTGAAAGGGTCCCGCACGGGTATGGGGGTTTTAGAGCGAGCACACACCCCACATGACGCGAAAAATTATAAATCTTTATTCATTACCACCAAAACCCGAGAAAGGAATCTAAGAGCCTTACTCCCTGGTTCTCTAGAGCAAATTATGATGTGCCTCAATAAACCTTTTGTCTCAACGATTTGGGACAAACGTCCCCGGAGGTCCTGCGGGGCGTCCCCCGGGCTTAAACCCCTCCTAACTAAAGAAAATACACGGACACACCACCCCCTCCTAAGGATAGGACTCGGTCATCCGTTTTCCCGCCCCTGGGAAATGCGAGACAAGCTCAGCCTTACATTCTTGACCCCGGGGATAAGTGACGACAAAATTAAACCTGAAAAAACAACGACCATCGAGCTTGTTTGGAATTGACCTTAGGGATTCCAAACAACAGGTTCTTGTATCAGTAATAACGGTAACCGGTGGACTGCCCCCTCAAAAAGTGACGCCTTTTCAAAGCTAACTTAATGGCCAAAAGTTCCCTATTGCCGATATCAAATTCCTTTCGCACGACAATTTCTTAGAAAAAAAGCGCAGATGCCATTTACCAGGACGGACCCTGGGACAATATAGCACCCACCCCACTTCAGACGCACCACCTCCACAATGAACGGGGGTGCATCTGGTTGGTGGAACGGGGCCGAAGCAAAACATTTCTTCAAAGAGGAAAGCTTGGCAAGCTTTGTCCGACCATTTAGAAAAATCCCCCTTTTCTTGTTGTCAGGAGAGGTTTGACGACAGATAGAAATTACAATAAATTTCCGGTAGTAGTTACAAACCCAAAAAACCTGCAAGCCTTAAGATCTCCTGGTGATCCCATTCAACACTGCCTAACCTTTTCAGGGTCCAACGGAAACCGGGGGCGACCCAAAAAAAACCCAAAAAATGGTTCCTGTACGCAAAACACACTTCTCCATTTGGCGTTAATTTTTGTCTCCAAGATCGCAAACCTGTCTCACATGCTCCGATGGAACACAAGATCGGCGATTAAAATAAAATTCGTCCAAATATACAACCCCCAAACACCCCACAAGGGACGAAAATGTCTTAACAAAATGTTGGAATACGCGGTGCAGTAGTCAACCAAAAGCATGACTAGGTTTCATAATGTCCCCGGCGTGTTAAACGCCGTTTTCCACTCATCCCCCCTTTTATCCTAATCAATTATACCCCCCCTGAGATCCAATTTAGAAAACCATTTGGCGCAAAATTTGTTGAAGGATCAGGAATAAGAGGAGTGGATACGGATTCGAACATAATCCATTAAGTTCGCGAAATCCAAGCAAGGGCGTGGCCTCCATCTTTCTTTAACAAAGAAAACCCCCGCGCATGGGGAAAGAAGTTAATATCCCTTTGGCCAACTTTCAAAATTAATCTTTCAAACCGCCCTAGGAAGAAAGATTTAACAACCTAGCTTTAGGCAACTTAGATCAGGAAGGAGATTAATAGAGCAGTCATACACGCGATAGGAGGCAACCCTAACCCCTCCCAGAGAAAACTCCCCAAAATCCCCAAAAAGGAGGAATGTACTAGGCCACCCACTGGATGTGTTCATGCAGTTGCTTTTGCAAAACCCACCCCATTGCTTTTTCTCTGGACTCCCAAAATAATCAAGGGGTTTGTTTAACCAACCAAGGAAGTCCCAACCAATGGGAGAGGTAGAACCTCCAACACTAACAAAAATTTTCCCATTATTTGCCCTACCCGAAGGTCAATTTTATGAACCCATAACAAAGCTACCTTGGCCGAGAGGCCTGGCGTCAATGGAGAATATAGGGACGGTTTTGGGGCCAATACCTCAATGCTACCTTAGCCTGACAAATGAGCGCAACCGATTAGCCCCCCATATCAAGAAGAAAGCAATCCTCCACTCCCCTTACCAACTCCACTCCACTGGACAAGGAACTAGAAAACTGGCGGATGAAATACAACTCCCGGTTGTCGTCCACCCACACTGGGATAACTTTTCGGCGACTTTTGGCTCAAAAGGCACGGGATGGACTTCTCCAACAAAAGTCCCTCTTCCCCGCAGAAAAAAAAAATCTTCTATCCTGCGGCGTCCGCCAATCCCCCCTACGAAATGAGTCCCCCCCAACTGCTAGGCTCATCCGAACAGACAGGGAACTCAACATAAAGGGGGTTTAGTGGTAGGTGGAGAAACAACAGGGATGGGGTTACCTCCCCCTTCCCAAAGCCGTTTCCAGTACGGATAGCTAAGGCCATAGCAGCCTCCAGAAAGGAGGAGACTCATACGAGCAAAAAAATCTTTTAATTTATCAGAAACCCTGACAAAACTGGCTCCTAAGAGCTGGGTCATTTCCAGAGTAATCTGTGGCCCATTCGAAATCAAAAGCAAATTCCTCTCCGACATTCTCCCTGCTGTATCTTAGTAATTTTGTCCAGAAGAGAGCCCGATCTGGCATCATATACCAACCCAGGCATAAAAAATTGATCTAAAACATAACCGGGATCCCGGAGGAAGGGAAATGCCCAGGATTGAGGGTCCCCTTGCAGAATGAGATAACAATCCACTCTCGTCCCACTCCTGATATGAGGCCGAAGCCAAAAACATTTACAAGCCTCCCGGAAGGTGAAAAATTTGTCTCGCCCACCAGTGAACCTGTCCCGGGAGAGCAAACCTTAGGTTCAACTCTGGTTTGCTCCAGGGAGACAAAACTTTGGACTTAATGCCGTGCTCCTGGATAACCTGCAACTGCAGAGCCAGCTGGGCTACGGATCATGGTAACTGGAGATAATTTTTAGGGCCATGAAAATGTCACCTGTCTAATGATTGTATACAATTCATAAACTATTAATACAGGAACAAATCATACAAAAATGATACAACTCACAGTAATAAATAATTTACCTGACACGATATCTGCGAACTCAGGGTTAATCTTAGGACTTATTGGCTGAAACAGAAAGAGGTGGACCGGATCTAACCCTACCCTAAACTGGGGTCCTAACTAATCCCTCACCTTGAGGTATGATAATGGTTCAGAGGTCCAAGTCACCACCTAACCCGTCCCACAACCCGAACCCGTAATCTTAAGAAGGATCCGACTACACCAAAGGGATATGGGCTGATTTAGCAAATCCAATTAACATATAAGCAGACAGGAAACACTCCTTGCATACACCCAAACACCAAAGGAACATAATGTCTGGAAATAAACTCAACCAAGTTACTTTAGAACAAAAAACCACAACTAAAGTCATAAGTATTCCTATCTGTGGTCTGCATGAAGGTTTCACGGCAACTCCCAAGCAGAAACCAGGAATTTAAAGGAAACCAATCAACAAAAATCAATTGCACCGGAGAAAACTGACCCAGTCCCACACCGAGCACGAAGAATTAACCCCTAGCTGCCAAACACAAAAAACAGCAGCTCAGCTGTGAGAAAGTCAAAATGTCAACCCGAGTCTTCGGGCAATGACACATGACAGAAACAGGGAGGCGGAAATGAATCCATAGAGATAGGGTCCATGGCTTTGGCACAGGCAAGGCTCAACAAACCACTACGAGAGAAGTTGGAGCGAGAGCAATACCGCAGGACTGCAAAATTCCCGGGTCACGAACAAAGTAGGCCACCAAAAGGAAGACTAACCAAGCCTGGTACCAAAAATTCGGGATGCCCGCCAACGCGCAACAAAAACTCAACATCAACACTTTTTTCCCACGGTCTGGGACAACAATTTTCAATAGGGCACGCTCGGGTTTATCCTCCGAATCCTTCCGACCATCTCAAATTGGCGAGATGGCGGAAAGAACTACACCCT
Source organism: Oophaga sylvatica (assembly GCA_033576555.1). NCBI lineage: Eukaryota > Metazoa > Chordata > Amphibia > Anura > Dendrobatidae > Oophaga > Oophaga sylvatica. The sequence continues at coordinate 525,266,067 of JARQOD010000001.1, forward strand.
CTTTCAAAATAACACAGGTCAGATAACCAGGAGAGTCCGCAAGGAAATCCTCAGAGGGGCATCCGCCTTAACTTCTTAGGCCAGGAAGAAAAACCCAAAAAAAAAACTGTGAAAACAAGGCCCCCCGGCCTGTCTAGGATAAAGGCTTGCTGATTCCAGATAAACCAGATTTAGGTCCGGGGACCACCACCTGATGTTTTGCTCCTCCAGCCAATTCTCCATTTCTTCAAAACCACTTCATGGCCAATAACCCCGATTACCCACGTCATAAATACGTTCAGTTGGGAAAATTTTCGAGAGAAAAAGGCACAAGGGTTATTTTTAGAGGTCTCTGATCGCTTTGGGACAAACGGCACCTGCCCCAATTTCAGAGGCATCAACCTCCACCTGAAATGGCAGAGAAACATAGGCGCCATAGAACAGGCAAAGTGAATCTTGCTTAATTCCGAAACGCGAGACGCCTCAGGAGGCCAATTCACCACACAGAACCCTTTTTGGTCAAATCATCAATGGTTTAACAATAACAACAAATTACCAAAAATTACGATAAAAATTGGCAAAACCAAATCTTTGAAAGAGCCTTTAATGAAGTAGTTGGACCCAATACAGATGCCGACCTTGACCGGGTCCATTTCAATAACAGATGGGGACAAAATAACCAAAATGAATCCTTGTACGCCAAAAAGACCTTACCCTTCACATACAGAGCTTTCTCTCTCAAAATCGGAACACGTCCGAACAGTTTCACAGAAGCCCAGCATGGAAAAAATAAGATTTCATCCAAAAAAACAATCAAAATTTTATCCCAAAATCCTAAAAGTCATTCATGAAGACTGGAAGACAAAGGGACATTTTTGAGCCCAAAGGGCATCACTAGTACTCAAAACCCCTCGGGGATATTAAATGCCTCTTCCATTCACCCCGTTCTTAATGCGAATAAGGTTTTCCCCCCGATCAAGCTGGTAAACCAAGTAGCACTTTTCCCCTGGAAAAAGTCAAAATCAAGGGTAACGGATATTGATATTCACAGTGATTTGTTCAGAGACATAATCAATACACCCCTTAATGAACCACCTTTTTTTGGCCACAAAGAAAAAAAACCGCCCCAGGGTGAAGAGGATGGTTGATATACCCTTCTCCAATGACTCCTTGATATAAACCGCATAGCTATGTTCGGGGCAGACAATTAAAAGGCACCTTTAGGGAATTTACTACCAGGACAATTCAATACGCATCTAGCTCCTTTGGGGGGCAAGGATCAATTTACTTTCCTAAACACACAGAAAAATCAGTCAAAAATCAGGAACATCCTGAGCCTGGGGGAGGGAGAAAAAACAGAGTGTTGGTTTTAACACATTGGCACCCCAAATGGTTACAGGACAACATTTTTTCCAATCCAAACGGATTATGAACGTAACCAAGGGAAACCCATAGATAATTCTGCAGATTATACAGCACCAAAATTTGCAACTCTCCTGATATCAGGTTCAACCCCCTTTTTCACCTGGTAAAACGAGGTTTATCTCAGCCAAGGGTAGAATCGATCCCATGGGAATAGACTTCCGAGGGTACAAGGGAAACCCACAAGTTTAGCAAAATCAAAATCCATCGGTTAATAGTGCCCCAATCAACAAAATTTGACAAAAATGGGAAGGGAGCAAATCAGGGTAAATCAACAAAAATTTAGTCTGAACACTACCAAGACAACTGAAGTGCAAAATCTTCCCCCTTGGGCAACTGAAATACATGAAGGCACACCACAGTAGAAACAACCATTGCGTTTCGAACTCATGCGCGTCCCCGAAGCCACTCATCAACTGCAGGGTTCAAAGCTGGTTCCAAGGCAACCGTTTCACGCATACCCAACCTCACGCAAACGTCTGTCAATTTGAACGCAAAGACATAGAATCATTGAACCAAAGGGGAAGGGAATCCCACCATAACTCTTTTCATTCTCTGAAGCTCTTCCGAAAAAGGGCGCCAAAGCATCGTCATCCATTGGTCGGACTGCCCACCTTCGGAACTCTGACAGATAATCAGCGCCTAAGCCCCTGATTTTAATGCCAACAAGGCTTTTTTCAGCTTGTCATGACATTAGGCCATCGTACAAAAACCCCAGAGCCTGAAAAATGCATCAACATTACTCAAAACGGATCCCCAGGTGTCGGAAAAAGCCCAATCCTGAGGGATCGCCGCCAGGAGAGAGATGACAAATTTTGACCTGCTTGCTGCGTTCCCTGGGGACTAGTTTAAAGGGCAAAAACAACTTACAGTTTTTTTTTAAAAATTCGAATTTAGCTCGACCCCCTAAAAACAAATCGGGGCAGGGGAACCCTGTTCCACAACGGGAAACCCCGCAAAATGGGGTACAATATCCGAACTTCATGGCAACTACCACAGGGCCAGACAATGTGCAAACTCCATTGAGAAAAAAAAAATCCCCCACATTCAGAAAACAAGGGAAAAAAAAAAAAATCTCTACATTTGAAAAATTTCTTTCTTAACACAAATTTTCCCCTTCTGTATACCATACAAATACTTTTTTTGGGGGGGGGAACTGTTATGATTGGTAGCGGAGGCGGGCAAAAAAGGAAATACACCAGAGGGGTTGGAATTAGGTTTGCATCCCCTACTAACCACCACAACAAAGGCAGCCGTAGCGTCCCTACTTGGTCCTAGACGCCTCGTCACAGCCGAAACTAACTACACCAAAAGACAGAAAGGGGAAAACTACTCCCCCGAGCGATCCCCAAAAACATAAAACCCCCCAAACAGAATGGCGGTTAACAAAGGAAATACAGACACAGACAGAAAATACATGAGCAAAGGGGGGGGCCCCAAACTTCCAAAATAAAAAGGATAGGAAGGACACTCACTGCAACCCCAAAAAACCCTGAAAAGTACCAACCTATAATTACAAAAACACCGATACAACCTCTACCACCAAAAATTAGTTCTCGGTGTAACAAAACTAAACAGCAGCCACTGAAAAAACGGGGAAAAGGCAAATGAACAAACAACATGGCTGAAAAAAAATGAGAGGAGCAAAACCCCCCCGGGGGGGACCCGGGCAGACCCCACAAAAGTGCAGGACAAAATCAAAAACAACAAAAAAAACTAAAAGAAAAAAAGTCTTTCTTTAGCAGAAGATGCGGGCACGAAAACGCAAGCAAAAAGGAAACGGGAATCAAAATAGACCAAACAATTGTCCCCGGCAACCCGATGGGAGGGAACCCCCCTTATATAAGACCACAAAAAACCCTGATGCCTTTTTCCCCCCAATCTTCTTTGGGATAGTTCAGTACTTTTGAAACCCCCCAGAGGGAGCTTCGCCAGAATTATTTCTAAAATTTTCAAAACCCCGACCCTTACACATATTGGAACATGGTTTTGCCCCCAAAGGGCCTTTACCCTGAGCCCTGTCCTGCCTGCCCCTAAAATTACACTCCTTAACCCCGACACCCCTTTGGGACATTCCTGAATTACCCCATTTTGCCAAAAAAACCCTGCAAAAGATCATTCTGCCTGGTTGGGTAGTTTCCCGAAGAATGCGAGGCTTGTGCAATTGGTCAATGGCAAGAGGCTTTTTCCCCGAGGGGGGCTGCTTCCCAAATAAAATGAGCTTTTACATCAGGACAAAAATTTTGAGAAGACACAATTAAATTTTTAAAAGTCTACTGCTTCACTTTTTTTTTTTTGTTTTTTTTTTTTTGGGTTTTTTTTCTCTTTTTTTTTTTTTTTCCCCCCTTTCCTTTTTTAAAAAGACCAGCTTAACCTCTTTTCATGATTGCTCCATAACACGGTTTTGGGTGTTTTATGAGAACATGGGTGGAGATCAATCTGAAGAATCACCATGGACACTTTAAAAGGGGTGGGGCTTGGCATCATTGTTTCCTTCTTTAACCATGGTTACTCTAAAGAAAAAATGCATCATATTGCAATGCACAAAAATGGCCTAACAGGGGGAAGAGTATCGATTTTAAAAAAAAAGCACCTCAGCAACAACTATGCATCATCAAGAATCAAGGGGAGAGGTTCCCTTTTGCCAAAAAAGGGCCCGGGCGCCCAAAGAAAGACACAAGCGCCAGGACCGTTCCCTTTAAAAATGTTTCAGCTGGGACAGGCTGCCAGCATGCAGAGCTTGCTCGGGAATGGCAGCAGGGGGGTTGACTGATCTCACGCACTGTGGGCGGGGGACTCTTGGACAAGGGCCTGGTCTCAAGGAGGGGACAAAGAACCCCTTCTCTCCAGAAAAAACATCATGGACAGATGATATTCTGCAAAAGGGACAGGCAGGGGACTGCTGAGGGCGGGTAAAGTTATTTCTCTGATGATCCCCTTTTTGGTTGTTTGGGCATCAGGAAAAAGCCTCTTGGGGGAAAACAAGGTGAGCGACCACCAGTCCCTTTTCCCATGCCAATGTTAACTCCTGAAACCATTCATGTGTGGGGGGCTTCTCAGCCAAGGGGAAACGGGTCTCTCAAGTCTTGCCTAAAAACACAGCCCTGAATAAAGAATGGTTATCAGAATGTCCTCCAAAAGCAACTTTTCCCAAACCCCCAAAACAGTTTGGGCGATCAAAAAGCTTTTCCAGCATGATGGAGACCCTGCCATAAAACAAAGGGATAAATAAATGGGTCAGGGGAAAAAAACATAAGATTTTGGGTCCATGGCTGGAAACCCCCAAACTTAATCCCCCTTGAAATTGTGGCAATCATCAAGAGACAATGGGCAAACAAAAACCTAAAAATTTTAGACAAAAGAAAGCATTTATTTTGCAAAAAGGGCTGTTTTCAGTCAGGATTGGTCCCCAGTTGATTGAGAGCATGCCGGGGGAATTCAGAGGTCCTGAAAAGAAGGGGAAAACCCGAAAATTGACTTGCGTTTTAAATCATTCTAATGTCAATAAAAGCTTTTAAAAAAAAATTTTAATTGGGGGTCCTCGTGGTGATACCTTTTTTAAAGGGAACTGAAAAGATGGTAACAAATTCAAGCTTTCGAGACTACTAGGTCTCTTTATCAGGGTGAACAATACAAATCTGAAAAATCAATTTTATACAAAAACAAAAAAAAAGCAATAGGTAAAACAAATGCGTGAAGCGAACATCACCATTAGTTCAGCCCGAGAAGAACCTGGTAGTCTCGAAAGCTTGCAATTTTTTACCTATTTCAGTTAGCCATTAAAAGGTATCAACCACTGAGGACTCCAACTCAAATATTTTTCTATTACTGCTAACACGTACAAGATATACACTTTACTTAAATAATTTTGTTACCAATATTTTGCAATTATATTTCGTCTGTAAAAAACATTTCAAACACATAAAAACCAGAGGGCAGCAACATGTGAAAAATAATATTTGTGTCATTCTCAAAACTTTTGGCCTGATGTACATTTCTTGACACAGGTTTCAAGCCTGACAGACTGACAACAATACAGGCCCTCCTTATTCACTGTATTCAAATTTAATTTAGGCTTTTGGTGTTGGTGAATCCAATTTTCCTGACATTGATCCAGCTCCCCCAGCCCTATTTATTTAAAAACACTTCACCCTATGACGTGGCTCACTGGATCCGGGTGGCAAAAATGAACTGGGGTAGCTCACAAAATCAGGTTTCAAGCACCTGTTGCCCTCTGAAAATGTAAGTGGGGGCCGCTAATGACATTGTGTGGACGGGGGTTTTGGCCTGAACTCTTGCAATGTGGGAACAGGGTCTGGAGCTCCCACAGACTTCCATGAAAACGACTAAAAGTGGTCTTTGGGGTTCCACTTCTCCTGTTGCACTTGTGGGATTATTACACAGTCCCAAGCATTTTAGACCAAAAGCGACTTCTGGGTCAAGTAAACCGGAGTTTTCTACCATAGAAGATAAACATTGCTGGGAGCCTCTTGCCCAAGTGTCCGTGTGCGCCTTCTACAGCAAAGCCAGGAAGAACGCTCCCCCTCCCCTTTTCTTGAGATGAGAAACTATATTTGCTCTTAAATAACAAACGGCCCTGCCTCATGTAAGCGCTCTATCTTACTAAATAAGACTTTTCATATTTTGTGTAAGCCAGAAGCCAAGAAACCATCCTTGCCCAGGAAGCGCGCTGCATCCAAAACGGCCAATAATCCTGTTGCTGCACTTACAATGGGGAGACTGGAGAGTTCTTTGCAAAAACATCTGAATATATCCATCTTCCTTGATAAGTTAATCATTTTTAAGACCGAGGGGCCGCAGTTGTGCATACAAAACACACACACTTTGTGAAGCGGGTATTCACCCAGTTTCCCCTTGCTACCACCATCGCTTTTCTGTTGGGGTTTTTCCTCTGCAAGTTGGACTCCATAATGGCGGAGATGGGGGATTAAAGACCCAGTATTTTTCCTATAGCCTGATTATTGCTGAGAAACACTGCTTGGTGTCTTTAAAGAATTGATCCAAAAATTACTAAAAAAAAAAAAAAAAAGGATCATTTGATTACCCCCTCAAGAACGTAATCTTTATACTGAATATACCAAGGGGGGAAATGTGTTGGTGCCAAATAACTACGTGCAAGGCTAAATTTTATGTTTCACAATGGTTAAGAAATTTCAAACCCCTCAGGAGCCTCTCCTAGATCTAATTTTCCCTGACTCAGGGGGATGAATAATTTTTCACAAAAGCAAACAAAAGCTGCTACATCAAAGTCCAAACCCCCGAGCTTATGGATTCACATTTCTAGAACCGACTTGAAAAGAAAGTGAAATGTAAGAAACAGAATTGAGGAATCAACCCATAACCAATCCCCTTCAAAAAAGAATACAGCTAACTCTGGAACCGTGGGAAAGATTTTCTGACATCAACAAGAAATTTCCAAAGGCCACGGGTGGCTCACGAACTTCTAATTCCCCATAATTCCGCAAAAAACCCCAATGAAGTTTTAGCTTGCTCACATGGCAGGGAGATATGTTAACCAAATTTTATTCTATTCTTGGGACCATGAAATAGAGAAAGAAGAAAACAACCTACGGAATAAAAGGGCATCCTAAACAGTTGCGGTTAAGCATTGCCCGCTACTCAGAGGAATATTTTCTAATCTACTGTCCCAAGATGATCCTACACAATGGAGACGTGAGAGCCCACAGGCGTTAAAACCACGACCTAAACCTGGAGCCCTCCACGAGACGCACCTGCCTTTTTTGGACTATCCACAAAGATTTAATTATAAGACGATCAAGGGAAGCGGGAAAATTTTTTTTCAAGATTCTTCAATATTTATTTTCCCCAAAACCGCGGCATTGACCAAAAAAAAAGACGTATTTGAAACCTTTTTACAGAACCTTGCGCGCAACCAATGCCAATATCGTTGTTATCCCATTTGGCATCGCAAAACTTCAAAGAAAACGTACCAGGCAGGCCCTCGGCAAGATTCAGGAGGCAAGTAAAGAGCTGGGTATTCTTGGAGAAATACCCAATCTGAGGCGTACTTCATCACTTTCCTGCAACCTCTGACTCACCTGCGCCTGGAACTTGGTCCAATCAAAACCCAATTGAAACCCACGCCAAGCGCAAAGTTAATCTGCATTCCAATGAAAGAAACCCGGGGAAACACTGGACTGGGGCCTGGAGAGTCCGGGCCACAGTTTTGTTTTTTTCCTTCTTCCGGCCTTTGTTTTCAAATGGTGGGACTGCCAGATTCCCATATCTAACCTTTGTTCCACCTGGTTTAATGTTGTTTTTTTTCAGGAAGGAATGCAAAATTGCATCATCAGCTGTTTGCCTTTACTTACCAATGACTTTACCCGTATTGAGTAACTTACACTTGTAAACGTTACCCCCCTCCCAGGGGCTTTGCCCGATCCATCTTGCTTTCCCCACCCTGGGTGAGTGGACGAGCAGGCCTGTTGGGAAAGGATCAATTGCCTACCCGGGACCCGTGATAGGCACCCTTAGCCGTTAATTGTTTTTATTTATTATGGTTTTTTCGTGAATGTTCGACGCACCAGCTTAGTGGTTTACCACCCTTGTTATAAGTTCTAACATCCCAATTCTGCAAGTATTCTTTCACCATCCCCCCTTTACCCCCTGGTCGGCTTGAAACATTGCAAATTAAAGGTCCCACACACCCCATTCTAAGGAACTAATCAAGGTAATTTTAAACTAGCAAGCTTCAATTCGGGGGTTTTAAACCACCTATCCCAAGGCACGACATTGAATTGGTTTCAGAAAAAGAAACTTCAATATTCTTCTTTTACAAGAAACCCATTTCCAAATCAAGAAACTTCCTCCTTTGATAAATCCCATTATAACCGTCAATGCCACATCTCCCCAGAGAGGGTTTAGGGGAGTGTCATGCGTTTGATAAAAAAACGCCATTTCGCTACCGCTTTTGGCTACACGACGGGAATTTTTTTCAAAAAGGTGTTTAGCGGGATCGAGTTACATCGGCAACCTATAGCCCTAACAAGAAAACAAATTAAATGATTACCTCCAAATTAAACATTTTGTACTTTTTAGAGGGTACCCAATTATTGGAGGATCTCAATATCCTCTGGACCCTTTTGGGACTCTTCACAAAGAAAGGGCCGATTTCATACAAAAATATTATCGGGAAAGAATCTCTTATAAAATCTTTCATTGTTATGTTTTGGCGGCAGACACCCTAATGACCTCGACTACACCTTTTTCCCACCCACAATTCCCACCCACCAGAATTGATTACATTTTTCTTAAAGGTCTTGATAAAATCTTTTCTAAGCGGGAGAATCCCTCAATACACTCTGAATCAATGTTCATACGCTTCTCAACTTAAAAAACCTTACTCAGTATATCGCTATGAGAATAACGACTCAATCTAACTTCAACATTAATAAACAGCGAATACGAATACTTTAATAGATTTTTAAAAACAATACCACTTCGGAGGATTTCTTTCCGATAGTGTGGGACCCATAAACGTATCAGGGGAATTGATTTCCATCGCTTCACCCTCAAAAACAGCGCAAAAAGACAATACGGACCTTTATGAAGAGATAAGTGAATTAAAACACAACATAAAGAACTTTGTTTGTCAAAGTCTGGAGGCTTGACAGCCAAATACACAATAAAATTCTCAGCTGGAGAAATCGTAATGTTCACGGCGATAAGGGGCCCCCAGGCTTATGAGTCCCTAATTAAAGTAAGACAAGCCAAACTTATATTCACTCTTAAACTCAGAACAAAGAAATCAGATATTGACCAACTCACATGAATTCCTAAAATATTACTCAATCTAAAAATTTAAACCAGATATTTACTAATAAGGAAAAAAATCCAGTCCTTCCTATCCAGCCTAATCTACCCAAACTTACATAGAACAACTCTGGCAAAACCCCGCAGGGAAAGCTCCTGGGGCCTGAGGACTTCCCGCATATACTATAAAACTTTTTCGGACCCTCGAACCTCCTTTCTCGATTTAGTAATGCAGTCTTGGGGTTCCCCCTTTCCCCCTCAATCACTGGAGGCTCAATACTTGAATCCACAAAGAGGGCAAGGATCCAAACTCTTAGCAATTACAGACCTATCTCCCTTTTGAATATGGATCTGAAAATTTATCCACTTAGGCAAAAGCATAACAAATTACTTGCCAAATTTTATTTCTCCAGAACAAACCGGCTTCTTAGGGTAGGGGGGGTAAGAAAATTCTTGGAGAGTCCTCATTTAAGCAATATTCTAGCCCCCTTATAAGACCCTCTTTTGCTTTGGTATGATGCAGAGAAGGCGTTGACGAGGGTTGGATCTTCCTACGGGGGAAAACCCCAATAGTTTTAATTTGTTTCCCAAATAAAGTGGCCTATTACAAATGTACTCTCCACCCATTTACTAAAATTAAATTTAAACATTACCCTCACCAATCTTTACGATTCAAACGGTACAAGACAGGGGTGCCCTCTTGTCGCCAGGTTATTTAAGTGGTGTGGAACCCCTAACAAGGTTATCAATATGTGCAAAGTTTTGAGGGGGAATACAGGGCTAACTCATAAACCATGGCCTTCGTACGATTTTTTAATCACTTGATTGTCCTCACAAGGTATACCAGCTCCATGCGGAACCTGGAGAGAATGGCCCTTTCAATTTAAAGAAAACCCATCAAGTCCGAAGCGCGGGGGAATAGATATACCGCTAGTACTATAAATGGTTTCAAGCTACATTTCCCTTTTACGGCCGGGTAATAATAAAAAAACCTTGGTATCAAAAAAACCCATCCTATAAGGATCTATTTAACCTAAATTAAAACCCTACCCTTTATAACAGATAAAAATAAAAAGTGGAAGGCCCCCCTGTCTCTCTTGGGGGAAAAAAATTTAACAAAAGCATTCTTTTTGCCAAATAAATTTACCTATTTCAAAATGCTACTTAAGAACTACCTAGGACGTTCTTGACCCAGGTTAATTGTTCTTTCTTTAAATATATAGAATAGCAAATCAAGACTTAACTCCCCACCTACATTGCTAGGAGGAAAGCGCATGGGACCCCCGAATCCACACTTATTATTAGCTCTGCCTATTAGGCGGTGGAGTGGGTCAAGACTGACAGAAAACCTGCTTACTTTGGAAGAAAGATGTCCCTTAAAAAAATCAACTCCTTGTTACCCTTTTTCCCCTACAGGTCATTAAATTTATCTTTCCAAACCTCCTTACAAGGATGGCGTCAAATGTTGGAAGTCTGTGGCCCCTTATCTACCCCGTCTCCCTCACCACAACAAGGGGTATCAGCGTCATGACCCTGGATCTGAAAACATATTTCAAATGATAAATCACCCCTGTTGGACCATTATACGTGAAGGGACTATTAATCCTTCCAACACATGAAGGAACTACCCACAATGTCTCTTAACCCTTTATACTTATGAGTTTTCTAAGAAAACACTCCCGCTAACTATGATCAATGGTACCTAACGCGGCCGTTAACCACTTTTGAAATATATGTTCCCAAACAAAAACCCCGAAAAAAGTGCTTTCTGCCTTAAATATGCTGCTTTTAAAACAATTACCTCCGAAAAGGCCTTTTTTCTTAGAGAAAAATGAATTAGGCCATCTTTCTTGATTCCCAATTTAATCTAATTTATAAATCTTCATAGGCCCTTCACAATGTGTGAGGGCCCCCAAGAAAACGCTACAATAATAACTCATTGGATACAACCCTCTCCTGTTTACATAAGTGGTTCCCCACTATCCAGATCTGTTGAGAGGCTCATATCTTCATATTGGTGGCACTGCCACATAAAAAAAAATTTTGGAACATGTATTTAAAACCCTTTTGACGAAGTGTGCTAAACATTAAAACTAACTCCGAACATGTTTTCCCTTAATTACCAGTAGTTCCAAAAAACATTTATCTAAATGGCTCTTTCTCTTAACACCGGTAAGCCTATACCTATTTTGGCACTTTCTAATATTCCAAGCAAAAATCAGCTATTACTTAAATCGACCAACTGAATCAACCGAAAATTAGCGCATTAGCCACACTAGCCTTTCTCCCTTCCGCGGTCTGGAGTCCTTGGGTGACGTAAGGAATTCAATAAATTCATATTCCTGTGTGTGTCTAATTCTGCGCCTTACAAAACATGACCAATGTGCCAATGGACCATGCCCCTTTTTTACCTTTATCCTGGTTCCCTGGTTGTGAATGTGTAAAAAATGAATTTGACAGAAGCTCCCTCTGGTGGTTCAACATACTAACTATTCAATGCATTGGAAGATTGCGACAGGTGTTACTACGGTTTAATAAGGGAGGTTCCCTCCCATCAGGTTGCCGGTGATCAATTTTTCTGGTCTAAAACTTTGTTCCTGTTCATTTGAAGCTTGCTGTTTCGTGCCTGCATTTCTGCTAACAATAAGTCATTTTTTCTTTTAGTTTTTGTGCTGTTTTTTTTTGCAATTTGTCCGCCTTCGTGGGGGTCGCCATCCCCCCGGGGCTTGTCTCCTCTCATTTTTTTCAGCATTGTTTGTTCATTTGCCTTTTCCATTTTTTCTGTGGCTGCAGCTTGGTTTTGTTACACCAAAACTAATTTAGGTGGTAGGGCTGTGACCAGGTGTTTTGCAATTAGTTGTTTGGTATTTTTTTAGGTTTTTTGGATTGCAGTAAGTACCTTCCATCCTTTTCGTCCAGGAATTGGGCCCCACCCTTTGCTTATACTATTTTCTTCTGGTCTGTAATTTACTCTTTCAACCCCATTACATGTTTGGGGGCTTCTATGTTCTTTTGGGGGTTGCTCCGGGAGATTTTTTCCTCTTTCACTTAGGTGAAGTTAGCTTCTCAGGCTGTGACAGGCGTCTAGGCCAACGTAGGTACGCTCAACGGCTGCCTTTATTTTTGGTGGTTGTCAGGGTAAGCAATCCAAAGATTCCAACCTCTTGGTGTATTGCCTTTTTTGCCTGCCTCCTTCAGCTACCAAATCAAACGTATCCCCCCGCCTAAAACTGTAATTGTATGGTACTCACAGAGGGGAAAAAAGTGTGAAAAAAGAAGATTGCAAGTTGTCAGAGATTTTTTTTTTTTTTCCCTCTGTATCTTGGGTGCTGAGGAGGATTTTTTTTTCTCTCAATGGAGTTTGCACAGTTGTCTGGCCGTGTGGGGTCACTTTTCCACTGAAGTTGGGTATTGCTACTATCTTGCAGGGGTTCCCATGCCAATTTGTTTTTTTGGGGATCGAGCTAAATTTTTGAATTTCAAAAATAACGTAAGTTGTTTTTTTTCCTAAAAATCTAATCCTCAGGGAACGCAGCACACAGGTTCAAATTGTCACTCTTTCCTGCGCGGCACCCAGGATTGGACTTTTTTTCCTGACACCTGGGGACCCTGTTTTGAGTAATCTTGATGCATTTTTTCAGGCCTGGGGTTATTGTACAAGCCAATGTCACGATCAAGCTGAAAAAGCCTTGTTGGCATTGAATAGGGCTTGAGGACCAGTTTACTGTCAATTCCGAAGGTGGGCAGCCCTGACCAAATGAATGACGGCTTTGGCACCCTTTTTTGGGAGGTTGCAAGAATGTAAAGGATTTATGGGGGATTCCCTTCCCCTTGGGCTATGATTCCTATGTCATACCTTCAAATTGACAAGACTTTGCGTGAGTGTAAGGTATGCGGAATAGTTGCTTGTAACCATTTGCCCCCCTGCCGGTATAGAGGGTTTCTGGGACAGCTCATGAGTTTCGAAAACCAATGGGTTATTTTCAGTGGTATCCTCTCATCTATTTCAGTTGGCCAAACGGGAAGACGTTTTGCATGTTCATTTTGTCTTGGGTAGTTTTTTCAACTAAATTTTTGTTGACTGTTCCCTGATTTGTCCCGTCCAATTTTCCTCAGGCTTTTGTTGATTGGGAGCAGCAATAACCTATGGATTTTGATTTGTAAACGTTTGGTTTCCCTTGTCCCCCTCGGAAGCTATTCCCCCTACTGGGACGAATTCTACCCCTTTATGAGAATAAACCCATTCTCAGGTGAAAATAGGGTTAACCTGATCTCAAAGTTGCAAATTTTTGGTGCTGTATAATCTGCATGAAATTATTGTAGGTTTTCCTTGTTACAGCCAAAATCCTGTTTTGGATTGGAAAAATTTGTCGTAACCATTGGGCGCCATGGTTAATGCCAACACTCTTTTTTTTCGCCTCCCCCAGCCAGGAGTTCCTGACTTTTTATGATTTTTTGATGTGTTTGCGAAAGAAAATCTGCATCCTTGCCCCCCCATAGGAGTATACTGCGTATTGAATTGTGCCTGTAGTAAAATTCCCCCTAAAGGTCGCCTTTTTAACGGGTCGTACCTGAACTGACGCTAGCGGTCTTTACAAGGGTCATTGGAGAAGGGTCAACAGACCTCCTCTTCACCCTTGGGTCCGGTTTTTCTTTGTGGCCAAAAATGGTTCATTAAGGGGCGTGTATTGTTATGTCTCTTGAACAATACACTGAAAAAATAAATATCCGTTACCCTTGTTTTCTGACCTGTTTTCCAGGGTGAAAAACGCTACTTGGTTTTTCCAAGCTTACCCCAGGGGCTATAAACCTTATTCGCATTAAGCACGGGATAAATGGAAGATGCATTTAATACCCCAGAGGGGCATTTTGAGTACCTAGTGATGCCCTTTTTGGGGTCACTAAGCCCTTCCGTCTTCCAGTCCTTCTGAATCCATTTTCAGGATATTGTACAAATTTTGATTGTTTATTTGGATATATTGATTTTTTTTATCGGGACTTTCATGTGAAAAACATGTTCGAATGTGTTTTCCGATTTGAGAGAGAATGCTCTTTATGTGAAGGATCAAAGTGTTTTTGGCGTACGAGGATCCATTTCTATTCATTTTCCCCATCTGTTATTGAAAGACCCGGTCAAGGTTCAGGCCATCGTGATTGGGTTCCAAAACCCCTCATTGAGGCCCCTCGAGATTCTTGGGTTTTTCCAATTTTTATCGTAAATTTATTGGGAATTTCTCTGTTATTGTTAAACCATGACTATTTGACCAAGAAGGGTCTGATGTGGTGAATTGGCCTCCTGAGGCATTTCTTCGTTTCAGGAACTTAACAAGATTCACTTCTGCTCCTTTCTACGGCAGCCCTGATGTTTCTTGCCATTTCAGGTGGAGGTTGATGCCTCTGAAATTGGGCAGGTGCCGTTTGTCCCAAAGAACCAGAGACTCTAAAAGTAACCCTTGTCCTTTTTCCTCGAAAATTTTCTCCAACTGAACTATTTTGACTGGGAAAACGGGTTATTGGCCATGAAGTGGGCTTTTGAAGAGTGGGACATTGGGGAGGGAGCCAAACATCAGAGGTTTCCTCACGGACCATAAGAATCGGTTTATCTGGAATCAGCCAATGACTTAATCCTAACAGGCCAGGTGGGCCTTGTTTTTCACCGTTTTTAAATTTTGTGGTTTCCTTTCTTCCTGCACAAAATGTTAAAGCGGATGCCCTCTCGAGGATTTCCTTTCTGACTCTCCGAGTTTCGATCCTCTGTTATTTGAAAGGGTTGTATTCTTTCCCCATCTCTTCCAATTAGACTGGCTCTGGAAGGGTTTCAGAGGGTAAACCAACTCGCCCTATGGAAATTTTTTGTCCCAAACGGTGGAACAAGATTTGATTTGGATTCATTGTTTTTGAATTGGCCGGTCATCCCGGGGAATTTTGGTACAAATTGGTTATCTCCTTTTGGTGGCCCCACTTTGTCTCGTACATCAGGGAATTTTGCTCCTGGGGACTTGCTCTCGCTCCAAGCCTTGCTTCGCCCTATGGTTTTTGAGCCATTGCCTTGCCTAAGAGACCATGGACCCATTTCTATTGATTTCATTTCCGCCTCCCTGTTTTCAGAGAATGAATCGTTATCTGGTGATTTGTGATAGTTTCCCAAAAGATACATCTTGTGCCCATTACCTAAGTTGCCTTCCCCTCCGAATTGGTGCCTTTGTTCCTTCGAGGGTTCGGTTACACGGTATTCCGAAACATTGTGTCTACGGGATCCATTTGTTTCCAGATTTTGAGGATTTTTGTTCTAAACTTGTGTTCAATTGTCTTTCTCCTCAGCTTTTCTCCTCAGCCCAATGGACAAATAGAGAACAAACCAAAACATTGGAGATTACTGGATGCTTTTGTCTGCTGATCAGGTGACTGGG